>OY796893.1:36789132-37157766 GCA_963680785.1 Diplosoma virens | reverse complement strand
ATGAATGATGAAATTGAAAAGCAGACTAAACAATTGAAAAAATTGCATGCTCCTTACCGAAATCTTTTACGTACAACCTGTCAATTTCTGTCATACTTTGACAAAATTAGATTTTACAGATACCTCGCTATGATTGAAGAAAAGACAAGCATGAAAATTCATAACAGAAATGAATCCTTGCTTGCCACTCTAAAAAAGAAAAGATTCGGAAATATGCTGAGTTGTACAAAGAAACATATCTTGAACCTCTCGAACCATGTATTATCAGACGTGGAAAGTTTTGTTCTATCGCATGGTCTAAACTTCAGCCTTCCACCAAAATCAATATGCAGAGAAGAAGTCTTTGCAGAATATGAATCGTTGTGGGCCCAATTGGGCCATCACAGAGTTTCATCAGAAAATGATCAATCTTCTTTGAAGGCTAGACTTACAGACCTTGCCCATCTCTACTGTGGTGAAGAGATTGACTCACGTGATTTTGCTTTTCATGGAGAATGCTTTCAAGCACTCAACAACTTGCATTCCAATGAAAACATTGTCATCACCAAACCGGACAAGGGTTCAGGAGTAGTCATTCTGAACAAGAATGACTTTATAGATAAAATGCTTGGAATACTTGATGATCCATCAAAATTCGAAAAACTTGGACCAACCTCAAGCAACGACAACACTGCTAATATTGAATCAAAACTTCAAAAACGCTTACTAGAACTATTTAAAGAAGATTCAATACCCAAAAGTCTTTACCAAAATATTCGTCCCACCGGATCACAAAGACCCAGAATGTATGGTTTACCCAAAACGCACAAAACAAACGTACCGTTACGACCGATACTATCTATGACAGGCTCATCCCATCATGAGCTCAGCAAGTGGTTAGCAAGCCTCTTGGAACCAGTATTAAAGCGTTTCTCGACCCATTGTATTCGTGACTCATTTACGTTTGCTGTTGCTATTCAAAACTCTAAAGATGCTAACAATCTTTTCATGTGCTCCTTCGACATCTCAAGCCTATTTACAAACGTCCCACTTGAAGAGACCATTAATATCTGTGCAGATGCCTTATATTGCGATGATTCGGATGCACAACCACTTATTTCGAAGGCTGTCTTCATTGAACTGATGAAAAGTGCCACATCTGGAGTAGAGTTTAGCTTTAACGACATCATGTACAAGCAAACTGATGGGGTTGCAATGGGTTCACCACTAGGCCCAGCCTTAGCTAACATCTTTGTTGGGTATTATGAAGAAAAACTTTTTTCTCAAAAATCAAAACCTTCCACATATTTTAGGTACGTTGACGATACATTTGCTATGTTTCGCAATGAAGAAGAGTCGGATAACTTTTTCAAACAACTAAACTGTCTCCATCCTTCTCTCAAATTTACCTTTGAGAAAGAGAAAAATAATTGTTTACCGTTTCTCGACGTTAACGTGGAACGAACCGCTACCGGTTTTGAAACAAGTGTGTATAGAAAACCTACCTTTACTGGACAGTACTTACGTTGGAAATCTTTCAGTCCCACTAAACAAAAAACAAATCTTATATCAACTTTGGTACACCGGGCACTAATGATATGCACGAAATCTAAACTAAACGAAGAAATTAAGCATATCAAGAACATTCTATTGGACAATGGTTATCCTGAATCTATTATTGACTGCAACATTTCCAAGAAAATTACTCAGTTTTCTATGCCCAAACGATTTGGTCCTGAGAAGTGTCCCGTATATTTGAGAGTTCCTTGGATAGGGAAAGCTTCCATTGGTCTTGATAAAAACGTCAAAACGGCTGTTGAAAGCTGCTATGGCTCCGTTACCACCAGAGTTGTATTTACATCGAAACGCATGTTGCCTGTAGCCCGCAAAGATGTTTTACCTACCACGCTGAAATGCTCCGTTGTTTATGAATATTCGTGCCACTGTGACAGTAGGTACGTAGGACGAACATCACAGCGACTACAAGATAGAATCAAGCAGCATGTTCCTAAATGGCTACAACAGCAAGCGAAGCGTCCTACACGATCTCAACCTGGCAGATCCTGTAAGCTAAAACGTAACAATCCAGATTGTGACTCTGCCATAGGACAACACTTGCTTGACAACGAGCAATGTGCTGCAAACTATAACGACAAACGTTTTAAAATTCTTGCTGTGGCACGCAACTCGTTCCATCTGTGTCTACTCGAGGCAACTTTTATCAAAATTAAACATCCGGTTTTATGTAAGCAAAAGGAATTTGTTTACACATTGAAACTTTTCAAATAACCTAAGTTGCGAGTAACAGTGTTTCTCCTGGGTAATTGCACATAGTGCGTTTCTCCTTTCCGAGAACATCCTGTATTGCACCACACTGTGCAATTGTGCCTTTCTCCTTTCCGAGACTGCAGCACCTTTCTCCCAACTGTTGAGACTATAATTCGTCGGCAGCGTGGTCGAGTGGTTAAAGCACCGGACTGATGATCAGCATGGTCTCGGTTCAAAACCCACTTGCGCCATTCTGTTGTGTCCTTGGGAAAGACACTTTACGGCACATTCCCCTGCTTGGTGGTCTTGACAAGCAGTTCTAAATTGCAGTCATATCTCTATTAAATTACTAGCGGACAGCAATATCTTGGCATCTCCGGAAGCAGGTCGGGGTAAATTACTTACCCTATGTATAGCGCCTCCGTCGCTTTCCTGCGAGTCAGGAGGATAAATATAGAGATAAAAATAAAAAAAAAAAAATAATTTTCTCTGGTTCGTCCCATTTTGACGCGATTGCCACTGATGAGAGCGTCACGAAAAGCTTATGGCTCCGAAAAAATCGACTTTGTTTAAAGCGATATTAAAATACAAAATGATTCAAATACAAATTTGAAATGTTAATAGCCAGTGGTGGATATTCCAATTCAGGGGCCTGAGGCAAGAATTTTCAAAAATTGATGTTGTCTGAGAAAAAAAAGAGATCTGATCTTGGCTTGCATATTTTTCTTCCAAAATCAGGTGTTCTCTAAAAAAAAAAAAAGGTCTTCACTTCCATTTGCTCTCAGTTTTTCCTATTTTCGTACCAAAATCAGGCTTTTCTCTAAAAAATCGCTAGACAAATATCACCAATATAGAAACCAATTAATTTCGTTTGAACAACTGTACACATTTTAGTTCAGGAATTTCAAGTGCAGAATTCCAGTAATAAAGCGACTCCACAAAATATTCAGGCGACCCCATTTGGGGTCGCGACCCACAGTTTGACGAACACTGCAATAGGCAACTTAAAGTAAAAGCAGATATTTTTGATAGATCTATTTTTCTGACAAGGTTAGTTAGCTGATTGATAAAAAGTGTTTGGTTGATCATCATCATCATACTCCTAAAAGATTAAGTTAAGTACCTGACGAATAAAGCTTTATAAGAATAAAATCGTTTTCTTTGAGAAAATTTTAAAGCGCTGAAACGGGAAAACCCAGTTTATTATTAACTGGTTGAATGCAACAAGTCAAGTTACAAAAATAAAGTTTAAACTTATTTTTAACATTCAATTCAACAATTGGGCAAAATAAAAAGTTCTATACCATTTACACTCTATTTAGCAAAAATGAAAATCAATTTGGTACAAATGAAATTCAATTTGGCAGAAATGAAAATCGATTTGGCAGAAATGAAATTCAATTTGACATTAATGAAACTTATATCTTCTTTCTTACTTGCTATTTTCATATTTTAGCATAATTTCAAAAAACTTTCTTTTTTAAATTCTTATAATGTATATATAGTAACAAATAAAATTAAAAATAGCGAAATCACGGAAATAAAAACAAAGCTAAAACCCAACAGACTGTTTCACCCATAAAAGGGATCCCTTTTATGGGTGAAACAGTCTGTTGGGTTTTAGCGTTGTTTTTATTTCAATGATTTCGCTATTATTAGTTTTAATTCAAGCTCTAACTTTGTTATCGAACACTTTAGAAAAACTGATTTTCATACAGTGTTAGTAACAAATAATATAAATACGTATATAGCGACCCCATCGGAGACCCTACATTTAGACCCAATATTATGGAGACATAATTATGGAGACCTAATATCTATATATAGATTATTGTGTCTATATATATATTATATTATGGAGACCTGATTTGGAGACCTAATACGTATATATAGAGATTCTATATTATCTATATATAAATGTATATATCTGTTCCATAAAAGCATGTAAATATATGCAAATCAATTTTGATTTTATTAATTTAAATTTATATATAATAAATCTTGTAGAGTTTGCATAGTGTGGCTACTACGACGCAACAATGTGTTTTGTGATGCACCAATGCAGGGGTCGGCAACGTTTTTTTCCAGCGTGCCAATTTGTAAAATTCAATGTCAAAATATACGTTTACGTGCCGATGAAAAATAGCTTTCTATAATCAAACCTGAAGACAATACAGATTGGCGTAAAATTGCTTGGATAGTTTCCACTACCTAAATTACTTGTTTAAATGTACGTAACTAAATTTTACGACAAATTATATGAAGTAATTTTTACTATATATATACAAAAATATTCACAATAACATTCTATTTTAGTGGGATTCCTGTACTTGTTTATTTTCACTCAGAACTTTAATATTTGGCTGGTAGTTTGTGACTTTTACCTGAACACAAGCTTTGGAATTATCAGGCGTGAGACGACTGCGATGAGGGCTCAAGACAAACTTCACGTGCGAAAGAATTTGTTCGCACAAGTACGTTGATCCGAATACAAAAAGCAAGGTTTTTTCTACGTCTTTAAGATCACCAAAAGTGTCCGGCAATGATGCCCAACCTTGCAATATCAACTTTGAGCGATTCTTACAATTTTGATAGCCTGACGCGATTCAGCAAACTTGCTCGTCCACAATACCGAAGACCTCAAATCAATCAGCTGATAATAAAGTCGTCAACATTCATCCAATCAAATAAAGACAAATATAAATCGTCATGGCTATCTGGTTTGATTAGAAACGAAAACACTTCACTAAAACAACGGAAGTCTCGAAATCTATTGCAAAATTGTGTCTTTAGTTCACTTACATGTATATAGCCACCAATTACAGAAGAGTTAACTTTGTGATTACACAAAAATATTTTTAGATTTTTGAAATAACGGAAAGTAGAACTTTGAACATCTTAAATATAGACATTGAGTTTTCCTACAAAAGATTTCCACGTCTCAAAAAAATCCAACACTGTTTGACCAGCACCTTGCAAACGAAAATTTAATTTGTTTGAGTGTGTAGTGATATCTGTAAGAAACAATAAATCCAACAGCCATTTTTTGTCATTCAATTCTGGGTAGGGTTTTCCTTGATTCGACAGAAAAATTTTTATTTCATCCAGACATTAAACATACCTCACAAGAATTTTACCGCAACCCAACCATCAGGAATGCAATGCAAAGGAAGGTCACGATGTGCACTCTCCATCTCATCAAGAAAAGAACGAAATTGCCCGTGGGTAGTTGAAGAAAACGAAGAATAACTAACCTGAACGAGGTTAAATAAGCTAACTAATATATAAACTAATAAAAATAAACTGAACGAATAAATATAAACTAATAAGCTAAACGAGGAATATCATTGATATCAACGCTTTCATCAAGAGCAACACTAAAAGTATTAACCGATTGCAATGCAACAGCCTATTGCATTTTTACGCCGGCAGGCATGTCTTCAACATATCGTTCCACCGTTCGAGCAGACACTGGCAGATTTTTAATCCTTGAGAGAATGACATTTTTATTTGACAAATCCTCAAAGAGAACTTTGGAGCAATTGATAAATACTTTTTTTATGAAATCACCATAGATAAAAGGCTTCCCGCGCTTAGCGATACATTCTGCAACTTTGTAGCTACTTTCTGTAGTTTGATTTGTACTGCGAATACCTTTTTTAAAAATGCTACTTTGTTTTTCGTAACGAGAAACTGCCTTTTTAAGACCTTTATTCTTCTCAGAATCATCTTTGAATAATTTTTTCTGTTTGGTTTAAAAATGATTTTTAATACTTGAGGTACGGCAAACAACATTTTCACGGGAGAGTGCACATACAGCTCTATTATTACGACAGACAAACCGAAAATTTGTTGTCCACGACTCTTGAAATTGTCTCACATCTGATTTTGACCTTTTGGCTGCAGACATCGCGTTTAACTTCACGGTTAAAAGCGGAATAAAATGCAAACACCGGCACTCAACAAATTACACAAGGAAAGCATGCCAGCGAACAATAATGACGTAACAATAATGAAAAGATGATAATGACGAATCAATAAAATAAAACACAGCAAATATAACCACGTGTTTCGCACCGAATGTAATTTTTTTTAGTATTTTAACATTTTAAAACGTATTTTTGCAAAAATGTTCACGACGTCGCGTGCCGTATAAAATCACCTCGCGTACCATGATTGGCACGCGTGCCGGGGTTTGCCGACCCCTGCACTAATTTATCAATTTACCTAGCACGTGTTGGGAATCTTAGAGCCTAATATTATATATATATAGTACAGTTGTAAAAAAATTAGTTAGGCTGCATAAGTATTTTAATTATGTTAGCCAACTTCGCTACAGTGGGAAGTATTTAGCATATTGTCACTATATATAATTTTTTAAATATTTTGGTCTTTCTGCCCTATATAATATTACCATGTTTATATAATACTCTATGTATATATTTTTAGTTATATTTATTGATAAATGTAAAGCAACGGTGAAATATTACTGGATTGTATATATATTTTCATATATGGATATAAAGGCAACGTGTCATTGATCTGTAAGAAAATCAATTTTATTGTTACCAAAATACCATAGTTTAAGTCTCAATATTATATCAGGTTTCCATAATATAATATGTATAGACACAATAATCTATATATAGATATTAGGTCTCCATAATTAGGTTTCCATAATATTGGGTCTAAATATAGGGTCTCCGATGGGGTTGCTATATACGTACATGTAGCGTCGTCAAGACACGAACTAGGTCTGTGATCGCGCGCTAATTAAAGTATGCACATGGTGATTGTGCGCGCTGCTGTTGCCTGGTTTTGGCGATTTCTCTTATTGTTACAGTTAGCACGAGGTAGTTCTTTTCTTTTTGGTTTTGCCTTCGTAGGAGAAGGTTACTAGTAGAGCCTGCTGGCTGCTTTCTCATATATATCCTCTTGGAAATTTGTATAGCCTATTGGCAGAAGTTCAGAACGGAACAAATTTTTTATAATCTCAACCTAAACTGGTGTACTTAATTTAACTGCGTAATTATAATTGGAATAAACAAGTATTCTTAGTTCAAGTTTGAATCATTTTCCGTTTCGGAACTAACATATACATATTTATGTTATTTGTTACAAATAAAACGATATATACATTATAAGAATTTAAAAAAGAAAATTTTTTAAAATTATGTTAAAATATAAAAATAGCAATAAGAAATAGAATATAAGTTTCATTAATGTCAAACTGAATTTCATTTCTGCCAAATTGATTTTCATTTCTGCCAAATTGATTTTCATTTTTGCCAAATAGACTTGTAAATTGTTCTCACCCTCACATTAAATCATTTTTTAAGATTCGCGTTTTCCAAGGCTTTACAACAAAGTTGGTTTAAAGCCCTGACTTGTTTGACCCGCCCAACTAAACACCGAAATAACTCAATTAGTCGTTTCAACAGTTGTTATTTTTGTTGATGAACAAAAAAATGTAATTTCTGTAAATTATTTAAGTCAATGATTAGGTTTCTTTTTTGACAACATAATTTATTTTGAAACTTACTTCACAAACGTAATTCCAAGATTAAGTCAACGAAAGCTAAATAACTCCATGGCGCATGCAACTAACTTTACGCCGATGTGTCCAACATTTTTAAATCAACTGACCGATTAAATGAAACTTTAATTTTTATGTAAGTTTTGTTAACTCAGAATGACATGTACTTGTTTAAACAAAAATTGTTTTGCTTATCTGAGTTAAATTCCTTTGTAACTCACGCTGTCATGCGTTTTTGGATCATGAACGAGAAACTTTTATAAATTTTTGAATGTTGGCTTTGTATGCAAGCAGCAAATTTCAATTGAAAGTAAAAAAACAGCATTTAATAGTAATACTTTTACTAAAATGGATAGGAGTTTTATAAATAAGATTGAATTTAATTTGTTTATAGTATTAATTGCTCTTCCTCACAACAACAAGAGGAAAAGATTTAATAAAATAAAAAAATTTAACAATTTTTGAGCTTTTGATTTATCAAGTTTCAATAAAGAAATGAGTTGTTTTATAAAAACGACAAATTTGTAATATCCTATGATAATAAATTACAAGGTCTATCCCAGGAGCCTAATATGGATTATTAAACGTACTTGCACCTTAATATGTGTTAATAAACATAAACTGATTTTCTAAATTCGTTGGAAAATATTAACTACGAAGCTAATTTTGTAAACTCTTTGAATCAAAACCCACTTTTTTTCCACAAGCCAAAAATATTTGAAAATAGTCAAAAAAAAACTCATCTCCAAGCTTTTCGTTCGATACTCCTCAGAAGATAAACGCCGGAATGAAGGAAAAAAAATCAATTGTTTGTCTAATAAAGCTAAATAAAGATGATTGATATTTTAGAAAGGCATGAAACGCATCATCAACGCAAGATTTTTAACTTAAAATATGTACATACATGTTCCAAATTGAGGCGAAAGAAAAGTTTGAATGTGCTCACGATTAGTTATTTTATTCACACCAGTTGATGTAAGTAAGTGATTAAAGAGTGTTAAAAAAATTTTTGCAACACTTGTTTTTGAAACAAATGTTTTGCAATCAACTTACATAATACGAGTACGAATGAGTAATTGCTCCGCCAATGGCTACCATTAAACCAAAGGCAGCAAAACCGGATCCAACAATCGCCAAAGCCATATGAGTATTTACCTAAACAGAGAAAATATCTTTAAATTGAAAATAAAAACAACAGTTTATGGTTTATATAGAATTTAATTATTTGCACTAAAAAAAAAAAAACAGCAAAATCATTATAGGTTTTAAATTCAACTTTAATTTTTACGTTCAGCGTACGGGCTCGGGGTAAGAAACTCAATAAAACAAAATAATTTCCAACGAGTGTACATGCTTGGTACATAATATTAAAAACAAACTAAAACAAAAACAATTGAAGTTCTTCGCAATATTTGTAACGTTGCCAATTTTTAAGGATGGAAAAAAACAAACTGTTTTTATAAATAGTAATTTACAAATTTTTTATGAACAGTAATTTACAAATCCGAAAAAAGTATAGTAATCTTTTCTGATAAAAGAAGCAGTTACTTTCTAATTCTGGCTGTTGTTTGCATGTTGTAGTTCTTTATCAGTGTTCAATATACTTTTGTTACATGCGAATGACATTTTTTTGTATTGTAAGAACCTACAAAGTAACTGCTTTGTGGGGTCCTTGCATCTTTTCATTCATTTAATAAAAAGAATTTTTATTAAACGATTTAAAGTATTACTAAAAATTTATAAAATAAAGCAATATAAAACCTAAGTTTTTCTACCATTTTTAAATGATATATTAAATAAATAATTCATTTAGCTTAAGCCGAAGTATTTTAAAACAGGTGTCGTGATTCGTGTATGCTTAATGCGTGTTTGCAACATGCTCGGTTTATGTTTTGCTTTGTCAGTCGAGCCCCATTTCTCATGGTGTTTATCGTGCGAAATTTTGTGTGACAGCGTTTCTGTGTCCCACGGTCGGTGATTTGTACATTCAGTCATGCTCACTACAGTGACGTGGCTGTACATTTAGTAGACAGGCGACGAAATAATGCATAACGTGATAGCGCTACTTTAAGACAGAGATGTGTTTTTACTGTAATAAATTCAATAAAGTTTTATTTGAATAAGGTTTTGGTTATAATGTGTGAGGGTTAGTTTCAAACCCAAACTTCTAACCCTAACACAGGTTTTAAAGTATTCAAAAGCTGATTTAAAACATTAATTTAGTATTTAATAAATCTACGTTTAGTAATTAATAAATCTACAACTTGTTCACAAAATAAGTTTTTAAAAGAACCGCTGGTAAAGAATGAAAATTTGTTGTTTAGTAATAAAAATTCAAAAAGTTTGTTGAAAAATAATCATTTAAAGTTTTAAATATAATTTTGTAACATGCACAAGAAATAACAACTTATTCAGAATGTCCAATTAGGTAAAGCCAAGAAAATCCCTGCTTTAATGAAAAAAAAAAAATTTACTATTGTTTGTTTAAAGTATGGGTTTTAGAACTTAGGCAGTTAAAGGAAATTGGGTATAAAAAACTACTTTATAAAAAACAAACATGGTTCTTGCAAGCAATGTTTTTTATCTGATATGAAAACGACAAACTTAGTAAAGTCATGTTTCCTACTTAAAGTAGACCCAGCCAGTACAAAGTTAGAGATTGTTAGCTTGCCTGCACAAACACGATGAGTCTCTTGCCCTAGGATAATTTGAGCCTGCAGAGCAAGATGATCAAAAACATTTATCTTGCTTGCGGTGAGACTTTCAATGTTCAACTGTAATATAATAAAGTTTCGGAACTTTTTGACTATTTACCCTGAAAAGGGCAGTTTGTGTGTTAGACACGCATCGCCCCGTCCTAATTGTCGATTAGCAGGTTCCAACAGAACATTGGGAGAGTGGATGATTTTTCATTTTGGCAAGATCGGTTTCCAATTCTTATGACTTGAATTGTCTATGTCTACTGATGACCCGGACGACGTAAATGTATTGCCACCCAGGTCAGTTACTTGGTGTCAAATTTAACAGGACTGTCACGTTTTTTCACCAACTTTAAGCATTGCGCAAAGAAAAATTATCGTCCTTTTGTCAGTATTCTTAATGACCATTTAAGCATTGTCACTGAATGCCTGCATTCCACTTTAACGGACAACCTGTTAATCCTTGCAAGTATCCAAGCAGTTGGACTTTGTCACCTGAAAGCCACTTTTCTCTTGGCCAACCAAAGTGTTTTAAACATTAAACACCTCTTGCATAATCATATGGTCAGGCCATTCGATTCGTGGCAAGATCAATCAAAGTACAGCAGCCCATTTGTGACTGCCGCACGAAAAGTATTTGATAATGTATCTAAATTAGATATCCGTCTTGATAAGTAGACACATTTTACATAGAAAATGGAATACTTCCACAACCGGGGTTGGCAAAATTCTGGGTTTTTTTGGGGGTTTTATTGGGTTTTATTAATTTTATATTTTATTGTTACTTAAATTGTTTTTGAGATACTTCACAAAAAAAAGCTATAAAAGTGACTAATAAAATGAGGAATGGAAAGTAAATTCAAAAACATACATGTATTAAAACAAATTACAAATAGGCTAATATGTTTACTTTTTGACATACTGACGTAGCCATTAGGCATAGATTATATAACAAACAACCACTACCAGTAAATTCATCAAACTTGCATTTAGATTTGTCGCATCAAATTGTATTGAACACATATTTATAATTCTCATTGGACTATATTGAGAGATAGGCATGGTGCACACCAGTTTTTTCCACATCCAACTAAGAAAGATTTTAATCAAAGAGCATAGGTAGCTCGATACCTATGGATGAGCGTTAAGTTGGGGAAGCGGAGCGGACGCACTTAGTGTTACGCGAGAGCAGCCAAACCGGCAATATACAACATTGGCTGTTGCAGCTCAGTATAGCACCAGAAGCTATAGGCTTTGGGTGTTTGTTTACTGCTTGTGTCTGCGGAGCAAGTCAGAGATATCTTGGCCAGTACTCACTAAGCATACTTTATTTAGCAATTCATATTTCTATGTAGTGGCAGAAATGAAGAATATAATATCAATATAGTTATCAAAAAAATTCAATTAGCTTCTACTAAAATTTTATTGTAAGAAATTAATTGCAGAAGGCAGCCATTAGACGCTTTGATTAAAACAAGTTTTTTTTCTTTAGCATTGCGGGGTTAGAAGAAGAGTAATGTGGCTGTATATTTTTTGTAAAGTTCTTTGATATGTAATCCTTACTAATTGTTAACATGCTACAAAAATACAAAGTATATATATTTTAGCTAAGAGTTATTATCAACAAAAATAAACAGAAAATTAGTAATTTATTGATGCTGCAAGTTATCTTGCAATATGAGTAATTACGGTGGTTAATAATCAGAGAGTTCACTCCAGCAGAGACATCTGCTTTGATGATAAACTTATTATGACAACAACAACAATATTCGTCGTCGTCGTCGTCGTTTGAAGGGCATCCACTCCAGGCCAGACACAAACAGAACTGGGGCCGAGGGTTTATCCTTTTACTACCCCAGACTGCTGCACTGCCTGGATCAGATGCTGGCAGTGATGTTATTCAGCCAGCATCGAGTTTCGTCATCCAAAACCGTCAGACCGCGTGCTCCATGTGGTGCCCGATGTATGGGGCACATTGTTAGTACATGGTCTGCGGTTTGCTCTGAGGCGCCACACTCGCAATTCGGTGAAGGAGCGAGACCCTATTTGTGCATGGACGAATGGAATCGACCAACACCAGTCCGCAGGCGGTTGAGCTTAACCCAAGCTGCTCGGGGTAAGCCCATCCCAACAGGCCTGACACTGGTCCCGGGCACAAAAGCACGGAGCCTGGAAGCACTTTCACAGTACTTCGCGTTCCATTTGTGATTCGTCCATTCAGAGGCGCGGATGCCAAGTCTGGCAAGATTGTCCAAGAGATTCCGCGCACCTGGCACAAACGGGCGTCTGGATCTTAGTTTCACTTGGCCAGTATTTGAGGAAACACTTAAAAGACCATGCAAGATATGATCGGGATCCAGAGATCCACGGTAAGGCAAGGAGAGTGTCGCTCCCAGTCGGCGAAGCTCAGCTGGCTGGATGCCTGAAAGTACAGGTAGGTGGTCCATTGGAGTGGGACGCAGGCATCCAGTAACTATGCGCAAGGCGTCATTCAAGACACTGTCAATGAGGCGAGTGTGAGCACTGCGACACCAGACTGGCGCACAGTACTCAGCTGTTGAGTAGACTAGAGACAAGGTGGATATGCGTAGTGTTTTAGCACCAGCACCCCATCCCGAGCCCACGAGTCGCCTCAGCAGTGTGACGCGCGATGATAGTTTTTTGCGCAATACCACTAAATGGTGACGAAACGTGAGCGATCTGTCCAGTTTTACCCCAAGGTATGTAGGGGTTGGACAGAACGGTAAAAGTCTACCGCTGTTGTAGACCTTTAGCTCACGTTTGGCCTCTCGGTTATTTAAGTGAAAGGCTGTCGTCACCGTCTTAGTGTGACTGAGCTTCAACCTCCAAGTCTGGAGATACGCTGACAGTGTAGACATGTCTTGGCTTAATGTCCCCTCCAAGTCCTTCCAGTTTCCAGAAGAGTGCAACAATGCTAAATCATCAGCATAAGCAAACTTTCTGGAAATCATGGAAGGAAGATCGTACGTATAGATGTTAAATAGGAGGGGAGCCAAGACCGATCCCTGAGGAACGCCGTTTTTAAGATGGCGTAGCCTGCTTTGCTTGCTGTCACCGGTAGTAAGGGTGAAACTTCGATTTCGGACAAGCTCCATAATCATTTTGTGCTTATCCGGAAGTAGTCTCAGCAGCTTGCAGGTAAGGCCACGGTGCCAGACAGTGTCATAAGCAGCTGTCAGATCGATAAATACGGCACCGGCCTTCTTTTTAGCTTCGAAAGAATCCTCGATGTTCTGGGTTAGCAGAACAACTTGATCTACAGTTGACTTTCCGCGTCGGAACCCAGCCTGCTCTTTAGGGAGCACTGGATCGATTAATAGTTCAACGCGGGCGTAGATAAGCCTCTCGAGGATCTTGTAGGGGACACAGAGCAGAGATATCGCTCGATAACTCTTTGGGTTTCCCACGGGCTTTCCTGGTTTTGGGATCGCGACCACAAGCGCTCTTCTCCAGATCTTGGGAATTTTGAGTCGGCGTAAACAGGAAGAAAGGAAGTCACGTAACCAGGACTTCAAAGCAACTCCGGCATGGAGTATAAGCTCGGGGCAGATGGAATCAGGTCCCGGAGCTTTACCTGGTTTTAAGTGCTGAAGGGCAGCAGCAAATTCTCTCTGTGAAAATTTGTCAGAGATATTTACTGCGTCTGGTGTTGTGGCCCTCCAAAGGTCAGACACTTCTTGAAAGACAAGTCGAGATGACTTGCGATCAACAGCCTCGTATTTCCCATTTCTAACCAGCTGTGATGCAATAGCATCAGCTGAAACGGGACAGTGACGAGGAGAGTGTCATGACCTACCAGTAAGGTTGTTCAAAATACTCCATGCTTTTCGACTAGAGTGTGAGAAGTCAATGCTCCGAACTGCTTCGGACCATCGATCCCTCCGCTTTCTGTCAAGCTTGGCAAGCAGAGCTGTAGCAGCCAAACTTGAGTCGTCTCCCTGAGGAGACTGCAGAAAGGTTTTATAGAGGGATTCACACTCTGCATCCCAACACGGAATATAGTTATTTCGATACCAGCGTGGGATAGTCTTTTTGGCTGCTTTCTTAATGGTGTTACAGAAGTCCTGGTAAGCCGCATCGCATGGCCCAGATGGTAGGTGCTTTCACGCAGCCTGGGCCGTGAGTAAGTCTGCTCATTGATTTTAAAATGACAGACCGAAACCGAACCTACCAAAACGGAAGGGTATCCACCCATTCCGATGTTCAGTGTGGGTCTGCTAATCGGCAAACGCCCTTTTCAGGACGGGGCAATGTCAAGATAAAACTGCCCTTTTCAGGGCACATTGCCAACAAGTTCCAAAGACCCACTATTCTTCAGCTGAACATTGAAGGCCTCACTGCAAGCAAGATCAATGTTCTTCATCACCTTGCTATGCAGTCTGAGGCACTCGTCATCCTACTGCAGGAGACCCACTGCACTGATGCAGAGAAGTTGGTGCTACCACACTACCAACTAGCTGGGTCTTCTTTAAGCAGGAAGCATGGCCTTGCCACGTTTGTTCACGAGCGACTAAGATACACGCTTTTGGACCAATCTCCATCGACATCGGAGATCGAGTGGTTGTGTGTGGACGTTGATGGTTATAAAATAGTCAACGTCTACAAACCACCGCCAACGCGATTGCGAACCCTGGATCTCCCAGTGTTTCCTCACCCCTGTCTGTACGCTGGCGATTTTAACTGTCGTCATGCTGACTGGCGTTATGATGACAACAGTCCGGACGGTGAGTGCTTGGCTGGATGGGCAAGTATTAATTGTCTTGCCCTCCTATATAATGCCAAGGACGCTGCCAGTTTTTATTGCGGCCGCTGGAACACTGGTACCAATCCAGACCTAGCTTTCGCTAGCGTAGGTCCAAACAGTCGCTTACCGGATAGACGTGTCCTTGAGAAGTTTCCCAGGTTACAACATCGACCCTCGCTTATTACACCAACAAGGTTTGCTATGGCAGTGCCAAGCATGCCTGTTAAGCGATGGAACTTCCGCAAGGCCAAATGGAGTCACTACATTGCTTTGACAACAATATTATTATGAAACTATTGAGACAACAAATTATGAAAAGCGTTACACCGCTGCTCTGGGACAAAGATTTGTTTTTTTATAATTAACACTTTGACTGCCAAGCTGGTTTTCTAGAAATACCTTATTGGGGCCACCAAAAAAATTTTCCTAGATTTGCATAATACTGAAAATCTATATGCGAAAAAACTATTTTCACTTGATTTTAACCCGTTCTTAACCGAATTTATTTTGTTTCAAAGTAATGAAATAGAAATTATGGCCGTCAACAAATGATTATTGACAACAATAATTGTTGACATGGCAGTCAAAGTATTAATTAATAAACTCTGTTTAAATAAATTGCTTGTTATACTGTGTTAGGGTAAGTTTTAAAACCAAACCTTCTAACATAGTTTTATTGCCACTCTCATGACTGACATTAATTATGAATGTCATATTCATCACTTGGTAGCTTGTTATTCATAGGATGTGTAAGTATATTCATATATCTTTCTACTATTACAAGGTAATATGTAAGTAATACTATTACAGTTAATATAATTGATATACAATGTTTTTAAATACCTTTAAAAATAAAAAATTAAAAAAAACACTTGAAGACGGGGGTTTTATTGGCTTTCTGGAGGGGTTTCTTAATGCCAATCCTGTCCACAACCCATCTAAACTTCATGATATCATCCCAAAAGTTGGTTCCAGGGCTTTTTGGACTGATTGGCTAAACCTAAGTGCTTGCAAAATAGTGTTGGGCGTTTTTGGTTGTTCATGCAAAAATGAGGTCTTGTTTGCTCTAGTAATTGCAAGTGTGGTGTTGATAAAAAACCGGCCAACCACATCATATTTGTAAGCCCAAAACACAGGAAAGAAAAAGGAAATCGTGATTTGTCACTCCCGGATGATGTTGCAAATGATATTGTACACGTCACAAAAACCAAGACATTTCTTGATTAACAACCATGAAGTGCAACAACTACAACAATAACAACAATGACCCAATCTGATAGAATATTACAAGTACCAAAATGCAAAATAATTAAGTTGCTGTTTATAAAAAAAAGTTCTGGCATGATAAAAAAGCTAAATTTATATTCCTAATTATTATAAGTAAATCATCTTAAAAGAGGAAGTTGCACATAAAGTAAAGTAAAATAATGATTGCTAACGTGCGATCATATTTGAATCGAATAACATAAAATTTGAAATAGTTACTAGTAGAAATTTTTTCCTGCTAATAAAGGGTCACTGCTATCATCTGGGTGAAACAACAAGAACCTATGGTCCCAAACGACAACAAGGACAATGAAAATGACATAAAGCTAAAGTAAAAGAATATAAACACAGTATTAGTGGATGTAATGATAGTAGAAATTGCTTTTTCTCAATATGACGGCAAAAAACTGGCTTAAAGAAAATATAAAATTATTTAAAATTTTTTTTTAGCTATTGCACAATACAGTACACAATCGCTTGGCAATAATAATGACAAAATAATGAAACATTTACGTTATCAAATATACAAAAATGAATAGAAGTTGACACAGCGAAACAACACAAGAATATTCTGCAGTCATCGTCTTCGTCGTTCATGCAGCAATTCAGAAGTATCCCTTTTTACAGACCAACAGTAATCTGCAAGCATCCCCACAGAACATTTCCCTTTAAATTTTTTTTCAATGACAGCAACATCTTGATGGAATCTTCCGCCGTATTCATTTGAAATATCTTCCAAATTGTCGTGAAAAAAATTTAAATGCGATTCCAAAAAATGCACCTTTGGCGACATTTTACAACCTATTACATCATAATAATTTGGCAAAAACATTTTCAACATTTTCAGGTTTGTGTGAACCTAAAAACTTGAGGCAAATTTGTTTAACACTAGAATGGCCGCGGTGTCGAAATCGACACCAAGCGAATTATGAATAAGATTTTCAGAGGGTTTATATGGGTTTATTTTTATGAAATTCTTTGACAATTATTTTTTTTTCACAATAATTACGTTTCCACTTCGTGGTTGCGAATTTTCAATAAAATGATTAAATTGTTGATAGTTTTAACTTTGTTGGCCAAGGTGTCGATTTCGACACCTCTTCCTTTTAACGCAATTTTCGCACGAGAAATTAGGTCATTCAAATAAATCTTGTTGAAATCATTGCAGAAACTATCTCAGAACAAAGGAATTGAAGCGTTTTTGTTAATCTTTTGTTTAACACTTCTCTCTTATCTTATATCCAGCTGAGATAATCCGAAATGCCAACATAGAGACAGTTCTAGGTCATTAGAACAAAAGATGCCGCCTTTTGAAAATCATTACAGGTAAATAAGCTTGAAACCAGTGAGACTTTTCATTACTAAAACTCATTTGCCAGCTAGAGGTTACAGCCTAATGGCAGCAAAGTGTTTGACAAAAGAAGATATCGAAAATATCTTCAACGACTCATGCAGTGATGATGATGCTGTTTCGGATTGCAGTGAGACCTACACAGAAATGTTAGAGGTGGAAAGCTCAGAAGAGAGTGGCGAAGAAACAGACGAAAATGGCAGAAGCTCAATCGACACAATTACAGCTAAGAATGGTAACAAGTGGAGTTTGCTAAGAACTTCGCACGCCGGGCGTGCAAGAGCCTCAAATGTTTTCAAGCCAACGCCCGGAATGACATTTTGTGTGAGAAGACAGGCTTCAGAGTCCCCGTATATGGCTTGGAAACTATTGATAGATGAATCAATATTTCGTCAGGTTCAAAACTATACTGTTATTGAAGCAAGAAAGCAGAATTCGCAGTGCGGCGTCAGTTCAGATTTGCTTGAAGCATTTATAGATCTGCAATATGCAAGGGGTATTTATGGAAAAGGACACTCTTTGGACTCCTGTGGAATGAAATGTATGGGCCAAAAATTTTTCGTGAAACAATGCCTCGAAATACATTCAAGTCTATTTTGCGTTTTCTCAGATTTGATGACAAATCTACAAGAAGAGGACGACTAGACACAGATAAGTTTACGCACATTAGGAAAATCTTTGAAAAATTTTCATATAATTGTGCTACAAAATATACACCAACGTTTAGCCTTACTGTCGATGAGAAACTTATGCCAATGAAAAATTGTTGTCCATTCATTGTATACATGCCGAATAAACCGGACAAATTTGGTATAAAGTTTTGGATTTTGGTTGAAGTAGAGAGCAAATACGTGGTCAATCTGCGACCATATTTGGGAGCACAAGAGAAAGAGAGTAGGCAAGGAGTCCCTTTAGCCCAAGATGTCGTACTGTGACTCGTTTCTCCTGTGAAGTCCAAACGATACAACATCACTACTGACAACTTTTTCACAAGCGTAGCTTTAGCTGAAAAATTAGAAGCTCTTGCAACTATTGTTGTAGGAACTGTTAGAGCAAACAGCAAAGGTATCACAAAAGCCATGACAGCTCCCGTAAAAGGTGGACAAATAAGTCAACATTCTACTATAATGACAAGCATCACTGTTTGTTTGTAAATTATCAGTGTAAGATAAAGAAAAGTGTGTGCCTTCTCTCAACAATCCACAACTCCCCTTCCGTCGATGATTCAGCAAAAAACAAACCAGACGTTATCTTGTTTTATAACAAAAATAAGGTTGGTATAGATGTAGTCGACCAAATGGTCAGAAAGTATTCAACCCACTCTGCTTCAAGACGGTGGCCAGTTGCTGTGTGGTGCAATATACTGAACATTGTCGCACTGAATGCTTGAATTTTGTATCAGAAGGCAACTGGAAAGACAATTTCACGAAAAAATTTTATACTTCAACTTATTGAAGAACTGAGAGCACAGTACATTCGACGGAATACCGAAGAAAGCACAGCCAATAAGAGAAAGCTGCAATAGTCACAAGGGCCTAAAAAAAGAAGAAAATGCACAAAACAGGGTGCACTAACGCAACTGTCACAATTTGCAGAGCATGTGAAAGTCCTACCTGCGGAAAGTGTGCAACCGAAAACAGCCGAGAAATTTTGGTGATGTGCAAACAATGCCAGGCAAAAAAGCAGTGATAACTTTTGGCAGTGTGCACATGATTATTCCTGATTATACTTGTACTGAGTGTTTTAGCGATTTTTGATATAATTGTTTTTCCGCGTGTTGCTTTCATACATTACAAGTTGAAACTGTGTAGAAAAACTTCTGCTTCAATGAATAAAGACCACATTTGTCAAGCGGTGTCGAAACCGACACCACGGCCAACGAAGTTAAAAAATTTTCCGCCCATTCTAGTGTTAAAGCACTTCCATGCTTTCAGTTCATTGGTGTTCAGCATTTTATCAAATTATTCGTTGAGCATCAACTTCCGTATTTCTGGACCAACAAAAACACCTTCTTTGTCTTGGCAATCGACAAATATAGGAAATAAGTTCGCAAGAAATTAAAAACTTGAGTCTTTATCCAACGCTTTGACAAATTGCTTGAACAAACCGTAATTAATATGCAGAGGAGGTAGAATAATTTTAATCTTAGGAACCAAAGGTACGTTCTTGACATTATGTTGACCACCTTCAGTTTCCAGTCTCATAGGCCACTGTTCCTTTTTGTAGAGCTTGTTCCAAGTTTTGGAATCCCAAAAGCACAAAAAACAACAATACTTCGTGTAGCCCAATCGAAGATCTCTCAGTAAAGCTATGATTTTTAAATCAGAACACACAAACCACCTGCTTTTCTCTTAACATATTCCGTTCAAAATAAACTGCAAAGTGTTGTAGATTTCTTTTAGGGTTGTTGAATATGCAATTGGCACTGATGGTAAAATTTTTCCATGATGCAAAAGAACTGCCTTGATGCTTGCCTTGAAACCGTCTATAAAAAGCCTCCAGTCATCTGGATCATAATTCATACCAATGCTTTCAAATAGTATAGGAATATCGTTACAATAGCAAAGCTCATTATCTGTAGAAAATAAGTTAGGTGAACGCTTAGACCGTTGACGATAAAAACTAAATTTTGTTCCAAGAGAAAGCATGTGGCACTGCTGCAAGCGTGATCCCAAAGGTTCACTTTTACCTTTTAAAAGATTTAAATCCCGAACAAGATCATACAGATCTTCTAGTGTAATCAAATGTGGTATATCTTTGATTTGAGAAGGTTCAAAATGGGCACCTGAGCTTTTAGAACATGTTGAAGATTCTTTGTCTAATGTTGGAAGACTGGCTGGAGGTATTGGTATGGGTAAATCAACAGAATGTTGAACAGGTCGAATGGCAGAAGGCAGGTCTGGGTATTGGATATTTTTTCTGGTTTTATGGCTGTATCCTTGTACGTTGGTAAGGCAGAAAAAAAATCTGTAACATGATCCTTCTGTTCTCTCCAAACCATAAGTACTGCAAATTCTAGAGAAACATTTTTTCAAGCAAACCATCTGTGAAGTTTGTTACTGTAATTCACACAGCAAAAATGTGCAGCTCAATATTTGTCCTGATCATCAATGACCTAACCGAAATAAGCATAATACAAACTTTTGAGTTTTGAGGTTAGATTTTTTCTGTATTTCCTCAAAGTTAACTCTCCACAAATATAGCAAAATACATTAGAGTTGTTTTTACATAATCGCTGGGATTGGACATATTTGCAATTCACAAAATCAACTTCCTGTACTACAATCAAATTAAATCAAAAGAAAATTACAATTTGCGAGCTAAACAGAATTAAGACAACCGGAGTAAATAACTATTCAAAACTTCACTACGCACATACTATAGCCTAGCAAGAAAAGAAAATTTACCGATTTAGCGCTTTCACTGCCATTTGAAATGTAACTTACTAATACTGCTGAAGTCAAAGCCATATAAAAGCAGCTGTTCATGACTGAACTGCGATGATAAAAAAAGCTATAAAATGTTCTTATGTTCGATCAGGTTATCTTTTCCTTGTATTGATGTATACGGCAAAGAAACGTTGCCATAAAGTTTGAAAAATTGCAGCCACAATTTAGTCAGTAAAGCAAAAATATATTACATTGCCAGTTGTAAAATCAGTTTACTTGAAGTTGTTCTTCAAACCTCCTATTGAATATATAAAAAGCAGCAAAATACAACTAAACGGTGACGCCAGTAACACGCACTTTTAATCTACGCGTTAAACTAGTGCAACAGACTACTTAAAAAATTTTATTTGAAAATTACAAAAAATCTGTTCGTGCTACAAAAAAACGAAGTTCAGATTCGTAATCAGCGTACCTAAATTACTCCGAAAAACCCTGCAGATGCTTTGATTAATTTTAGTGTTGCACAGAGTAATCACTACTGTTTAAGAATTCAGAAAATTGATTAGATACAATCTACTGAAAAGTCTAAATTTTTTAATATAACTTTTAGTTCACCAAATTTTTTTCTTTATCTCTTGAAATAAAATCAAAATTATTAGCAGGCAAATAAATAATCAAAAATTTATTTCTTGGTAGTACTTCCTAGACTAATTTTAGAATAAATGTTCTGATTTAGGTTTTTGTAAAAGTATGCTTAATCAATTAAACTCTACACATATAGGTCTGCTATTCATCTAACTGAACAGCAACCAAGATATTACAAATCGTAATTGAGACACATTCTATTGATAAGAAATTCATTGCTCAAAAGTGTTCATACAAGATAAACAGGAAAAAAAATCGTGAACCAACTTAACTAATTGCTGCTTATAGGTAAAAAGTGGTATTAAAAGCTGATAATCAAAAAAGCGTTCTGAAATAATTGAAACTTTTTCTTATGATTTGCATAGAAGTTATTAAGTTTTGCAGTACATGTTGCCAAACTTTAACGTAAAAAAATGAGCAATAAAATTCGTTAATTAAAATCAGTTAAATACTTTTCAGTATTATGCAAGAATGTTATCTTTATGGTGTTTGGGATGAATAAGCATTGCCTAGTAAAGGTTTTACGGAACTTCATATTTAAAAAAAACAAAGAAAGTAATTTTTGAAAATACATAGAAAATATCAAACGTCACGCCACATTAAAATTGTAAAACATTCAGTTAGTATTTGTCACTTCGACTTCGTCCCAACAACATAAACTTTTTTAACCCAGAAATTTCAACAAGTCCGTCACAAAGCTCTGGTGCGTTATTTACAAACTACGAAAGCATTGCAATATAGTAGGGTAAACATATTAGACTAGGAATCTTCAAAATATTTTATACAAAAATGTTTTGATCTTGAAAAAATAAATTTATTTATAAGTCAAGTGATGACAAAAAAAAGAAAGGAAAAAGATTTTTCGATATAAATTTTATATTTGAAAGTTAAGCAAAGACTTTTTTTCCATTTTCACTTAAGTTTGAAAAAAAATTGTCAAACAGCTTGCTTTTGGAAGGAACTTTTTTTAATCTCTTGTTTGAAAACTTTTGCCGGGAAAGAAGTACTTTATGTAAATCTTAGACTTTGTGCATCGTGAATTTATACAAGCTGGCTATTCTTTTTCTCACCAATCTCTACAATATCGTTCCATAAAACTCTTTCCACTGCCTCCAAAAAAACATTTGAATGGCTTTCCAAAACCAATTCAATCATTGAGAAATCATCTATATATGCCAAAGCAAAACGGGTTCATTATATTTCTATGATTTCCTCCCTGTTTATATATGCGAGCAATTCGTTTGCTGTTTATTTTTTGAAAACTACCCAAAGCGCTTATTTTTGAAATTTTTATTTTTTTAGCTGCGAGTCTTTGCCAATAAATATTAGACATTTAGGAAGTTTTATCAAAAAATTTTTCCAGTATTTTTTAATTGTTGTTTACAATCTACCTACTTTTTTGAGCCTAAAGTATTGTTTTTGTGGGAAAATACCAAGGAAGCATTTAATGGTAACAAACTAAGAATTCTCTTACTATGGCTTCTCACCCATGATTACACAATATGATATAACACCCATGATTACACAACATTCTCTTACTATGGCTCGGATGTGTGTATTAATTATCTTCTTTTCGCTTTCCTTTTCTTATTAACATCACATCGCTTTGTTCAAAGGTACAGCGACCATGCACAACTGACGTTGTGCATGTAATAACGTACTTCGTTTAGTCGCTGCTTCCTTATTCACAATCTTTATTTCTACATCCACTATGATTAATTTCAAGTTGATTGTGAGTAAAAATGAAATAAATAAATAAAAATAAATTCTGCTTTCTGAAATTAAATTAAATCAACAACTCAATTTTCTACTTGTTTTATTATTGTTATTACTCAATATTCATAAAGCCTTATCGGTTTACCATTTGGTCTTGCCAAAATAAGATTTTCATTTGTTGATTGCTTGAAAATTTTTTAAAATACGCCAAACTGTTGAAAGAGCCATTTAATTTATTTTGTGATGGTTGATTTTGGCCAGTTGTTTTTTAATTTTAATACTATCAAAAAAATAAAAGTTTCTGTACGTCTTCAAACCGTTTCCTTGGTATGGTTCTCGGTTACAACGTGGTCTTTAAACCAATATAAGAGCTGACACGGATTGCGGTTATAAGCGGCTACTTATCGTCGGCATTATTTTCAATACCATATTAAAAATTTTATTTAATATTGCTGATGTTAAAATGTGTTAATTTTTTTGAAAAGGCTCCAGACGCCCGAAAAACAAATGAAAAAATTGAAAATATTTAAGCCAAATTTTTTTACTACTTTTGTTGGATTGACAAGTTTTGAAAAATTTAGTTTTGTTAGCTTTGCAGTCAGTAAGGCAACTAGCAAATTAATTTCTTAACTTTGTTGTTATTATTAGGATAAAAAGACTTCTAGTTTTAAAAAACGAAACCATATTGTAGCGTACACTTACAAGGCATCTGCTCGAATTTGGTTTACCAGTTGAAATCCCCAAACAACCACTGATAATAATCTGTAACAATGCACATATTATTTCAGATCAATCAATTTTTATTGAAAATTATGTTTGAAAACAAAATGATTTAAGAAATTTTATAAATCACTTTATATCAAAAGTAGCAAAAATATTGTTCTTAAAATGCAACACTTACCAAAATGCCACACCATATTCCTTCTCCTGTTGCAAAATAAACATGACTATAGTCTGTATTAAAATGCAATATAGCCATAATAATTCCAAGAAAAATTGCAACTGATCCCAATATTATTTGCCCAATCTAAAATGCGCCAAGATTTAAAACTCAAAAGTTTTTAAGATCGTAAAAAACTTTTAAGCAGTTCATAGAATTGGCAGTAGCGTGGCCGAGTAAAACAGTCTAATAAAAGCGCCGATGTCTTTAATAGGTTATAAGTAGAAAAAATATTCATTATGCTATGTTAAAAGCTATCAGTGTAGCTTTCAGCATAAATATAAACCAAACTATACTATGCATTAATCTCGCTGTTTCACAACAAGTACACTCACCCCAAGTGAACACAAAATCTTTCGGTATTTCTGTTGCAAAGGAGTGTCAATATTGACATTCGGATTTGTGATCAGTTGCATTGATTCGGGTATCGGGGTACCCGTCACGTGGGATTGTTTAGATGTTGCAGGAAAACCAGATTGAGGGGAATTAGTAACTGCTTGATTCATTGCTTATAATTTCAAATGATTTTACTTGAATTTAAAGACCACAAAGGAAAAACTAATTTTTAATCCAGGTTACCAATACGTTAGAGTAAATAAAAAAGAATAAAAATCAAACCAAAATTATTATTTTTTACTAAAATCCCATTAAATGATAAAAATAAATGGCAGTTATTGATAGTCGCTTTGTACATAACTAAATCAGCAATTTCCTGATTGATTTTAAAAAAATCTAACCAAAAACAATTTTAATTTTTTATGTTATGATCTTTCTCTAATAGTGCTCGTATTCAACAAGCAACCAAATAGTAAAAAACTTTAAGATAGCTTTAAAAAGCGTGTTCATTCATCGTGTTTACTCAATTATTTTTTCAAGCTATCTTATAGTTTTGTACCGCCAATCAACTCTTCAAATAGTAAAAACTGTCAAAAAATTGAAATTTCGTTAAGTTTTATACTCATATATGAATTCTTGTATTTCATGTGATCTACTGTACAAAACTACAATTAACCCATATCCTCCTGAATCAAAGTTTTTTATTCATTTCTCTATTGTAGTTTTGAAATGATGTAATTTGAAGAAAAAAAAACGCTCTTTTCGTGAGATTTTTTTTGTGAGATATAAATTATTTTACTTCGGTCAGTTTAAACTGACGCGAGGAGCAGGAGGGTACATGTAAAACAAAACACAAGATCGCTTTTCTTTAATTTTTTTATGTTTGAACCAAACCAATTTTTGATAACAAACAAGCCTACAAACAAATAACATCGTTAACAAAAGAAAAAATCTTTAGTGTACAATCTTTAGTTTACATGTCGAATTAAATAAAATTGCCGATTGAAAATAGTATTCTTTAAAACAATTAGGATGTAGACAAACATTGCAGGGTTTACAGTATCCTAGTTTGGCGCATCGTCGTGCGTCCCCTTTACAACCCAGTGATTTGTAGCACTGAAACATACATGTTCACACGGCTGTGACCTTGATCCAGGAAATATAACCTATGGCATATCTTTACTGTATTGCAAGTGTCTTTACGACGGACGGAATTGAACACAGCATCCCGACGGCTTTGCCTGTACCCACAGCTTATAGCCAAACTTAATAGGTTTCCATGAATACGATATAATTGTTTGACATCGTGCTTCCCAAAATGTTGTACCATGAATATTTCAGTGCTTAGATGTTGCTCGAATTTGCGGTAAGCCACACACTGCTTGTTTACCACATGAAACAAAGGTTTAAACAAAGTCGATTTTATCGGAGCCATAAGCTTTTCGTGACGCTCTCATCAGTGGCAATTGCGTCAAAATGGGACGAACCAGAGAAAATCAAGGTATTTATAGTCTCAACAGTTGGGAGAAAGGTGCTGCAGTCTCGGAAAGGAGAAAGGCACAATTGCACAAAATCAAAAAAACGAATAAACAAGCCCCACCCCACCCCGCACACCTCTAACCACTCGTTCTCACTCCTTCCAAAGCCTAGTATTTTTAAATTGATACAAGAAGATGGCCTTCACAAATGTCAATTCCAGGCAAGAAAATTTAAGATTTTTGTTGCCAGTTGTATTCATTTAATCCGTTACAATATAGCTGTATAAAATAATAATGTAGTCATTGTTAATATATGATCAATATGAATTACTTATCATTGATTTAATGCTTGTCACTACCAAGATAACACATCTTTACCAGACAAGTTGTTTACTGAAATTCGATTGATCCCATGCGCACATTTAGTTTACAAGAACCACCATTATTACGTAATAATTGCAAAAACAACTAATTTTGTTTTAAAGAGTAGGGCCATTAGGTTATAATGATGCATAGCGACAATCGAGCTGAAGAAATAGAAAGCTGATTTTGTAAGTGAAATTGTCATGTCTACAGCAAGTAAGAAAAGGAAAGTGGATAACGAAGGACGTTATATCCAGGGAAGGTGGAAGTTACAATATTTTTTTACTGAAAGTAGAAATATCTGTTTTGTTTAGTTTGTCACGAGAATGCTTCAGTGTATAAGGAGTATAATGTAAAGAGGCACTATGAGACAAAACATGCTAGCACATTCAACAAGCTATCAGAGGATGATCATGCAGAAAAAGCGAAGTAACTGGAGGACAGCTTAACCACCCAGCAGTTGTACTTTAAATGAGCTCACGAGTCAAATGAAAGCATTACTAAAGCAAGTCTTGAAGTGGCTTTGCTAGTTTCAAAACACAGCAAACCATTTGCAAAAGATGAGTTTCTTAAAACCTGTATTATGAAAAAGGCAGAACACGTTTGCCCCCAAAAGAAGAAAGACTTCTCCAACGTTTTTCTTGCTCGAAACACTGTGGCACGGAGAATCGAAGAGCTGTCTACAGATGTTCGAAGACAACTAAGAGAGAAGTCATCAAACTTTGAATTCTTTTCTCTCAATGAAAGTACAGACCTATTAGACATTGCTCAATTACTGATTTTTTTGAGAGATGTTGATAGAGACATGAACATAATAGAAGAGCTACTAGATTTCAGAAGACTCCAAGACCAAACAAGAGAGAGCTGATCTCCTGTTGAGGATATGAAACTACCATGGGGAAAGGTTAGTGGGATCATAACAGACGGTAGGTGAACAAAGTGGACTGTTCACAAGTATTTGTAAAAAAGTCAGTGATGAAGGAAGCGACGCTGTTAAGCTTCATTGCATCATTCATCAGCAAGTCCTTTGCTCCAAGCATCTACATATTGCTCATGTCATAAAGCGAGTGGAAAAGGTAATTAATTTTATTTGGTCTAAACCTTTATGTCACAGCCAGTTTCAGCAGTTCCTGCATGACATTAAGGTGAATATGGAGATGTATTATATCACAACGATGTGAGGTGGCTCAGCATGGAATCAGTTTTGCAGCAATTTTTCTCGTTTACAGGGGAAGCTGTCAGATACTGTATGGATAGCAGACTTGGCTTTTTTGGTTGATATAACAAAGCACCTAAATGCGCTGAACATTAGCCTTCAAGCGCAAAACGCAGTGGTCAGCGAGCTATACTCGCACATAAAAGCTTTTAAAACGAAACTACAACTTTTTCAGAGACATTTGTCACAAACGGAGTCCTGCACAAGTAATTTTACAGCTTTGCGGGACGTCACTATTGGTAGTACATGTGTGAAGACAAAAAAATATGCTGAAGCCTTAACACTCCTTGCCAGTGATTTCAACAACTGCTTTCAGGATTTTACCGCAATTGAAAAAGAAATATTGTTATTTACTACTCCTTTCAGCGTGTATCCTGATGAAGCTCCGAAAAATCTGCAGCTAGAGCTAATGAAGCTTCAGTGCGATAACAAGTACCACAGCCAACTGCATCATTTTTCTCTTGTGCCTTTTACCAGCAGCTGAATAAAAGCAAGTTTCAAGAAATACAAACGTTTGCAAAGAAAATATTGAGCTTGTTTGGCTCAACATATTTGTGTGCGCAGACATTCTCGGTTGTGAACTTAAACAAAATCGCTTGAGATCAAAACTGACTGACTCCCGCCTACGTGATATTTTACGCTTAAATACCACTACTCTCGAACCAAACTTGACCTGTTTATTCAAATCAAGATCACAATTTTATCCTAAACATTAACACACCTGTGTTTTACTTTTTGAATGTTTCAATTTTGCAGATTTTGTAGAATTTTGTAGAAGTGCAGATAGTGTGTTGTAGAACAAAGTGCGTTCACTTCTACGTTGTTCAGTTGTACAAAAATGACAACATTAAATTACTCCATACTAATATGCCTTTATTATGCAAAATAGTATCATTAAAGGTTTTTGGCCCTCGGTCACTTTCACATTATCAAATCTGGCCCTCCTGGAAGAAAGGTTAGACACCCCTGGTTTAAACTGATGGAAGAAAATCAATGGCATAACTTTTACAAGCCTATTTTTTATTTTTTTTTGCTTATTACCACTTCAAAAACATATGTTTTAGCTATCTTTAGTAATTTTTCAATTTATTTTCAACTCACAAACCGTTTGATGGCAGTTAGATTCTTTTAGCAATACAAAAAATTTTTTTTTGAAATTAGGCTGTTGTAAATATTGCGATAGCATTATTTGAAACGGTCAAACAATTAGCTTGACTCCTCAGTGTTAGTTTAATGTAAATATAGAGTCCTACAAGCATCATTGTGCTTAAAATCTTTCTTTTTGCGCCGTCAGTTCAAACCGACGCTAGGAGGATATGGGTTAAGAATGAAACACAATAAAACCATAAAAATATAATATAATGTCAATGAAAAAAAGATAAATAAATGAGCCAAATCATATTTGTTTTTCTTTCTGCAATGATCCTAGCAATGACTTGGACGTAATTATATGCTTATGTCACGCATTTTAGAATCAACCACTTTAATTTATCCAGATGAAATCATTTACGCTAAGTTTGAATAATACAATCGACAATTAATACAATAATTTATCTAAATACCTAAAAGTCATACGAAATGTTCCGAAAGAACCCAATGACTACAAAAGAAATAAAACTAGAATACATATTTAAGACTAATTAAAAAATCTTACAACTTACAACTATAAAACAGAAAACTCTGCCTTCCGAAGTTTAACCACAGCAACTTTTTATTAAACTAACTCTATTTCAACAAGTCTCACGCTTAGAATGCATGAAACGTCTTTTACTAGCACCAAACTTTAAATAACAACAATGGAACTCAAACAATTTATGACGTCTAACTATGTCAAAACAAACAATAATCGTGTTTCCTTTTGTTTCAACTCGAAGTTACTAATCACTCTTTCAGACGTATTCTGTCTATTAATT
Organism: Diplosoma virens; assembly: GCA_963680785.1. Classification (NCBI taxonomy): domain Eukaryota; kingdom Metazoa; phylum Chordata; class Ascidiacea; order Aplousobranchia; family Didemnidae; genus Diplosoma; species Diplosoma virens. The sequence goes on along the minus strand of OY796893.1, from coordinate 37,127,906 downwards.
TATGAAAAGGCCACAAGGATTTGACGCAACTTACTGATACAGTGTTACGTCACACAGAAAAATTTATTGTTAGAATAACAAAACACTGCTGCAAACAGGTAATAATAATAATAATAATAACAACGATTTTGCATACAGCATACCCAAATCCTTGAAAGGAAATTTGTATGGTCTCGGAGCGGTTTTCTAAACGATAAAAACAAACACATATACACAAGGACAAAAAATATTTACGAGCGTAAAACAATTAATCAAAAAACAATATATACAGCAACATAAAACAATCAGTTATCAAAAATATGAAAGAGAAGATTATTGACGCAAAATATCGCAAAACATTTCTTTAAAATAGGTGGCTTTTAGATCTTTTTTAGAATTTGTAAGACAGGTTTCAGCACGCAATACATATGGTAACACATTCCAGGAAACACACATTTTATGGGATATACTATTTTGAATATGATGCTTAGAGTTTAAAATGAAACGGTCATTTCCAATTCTGAGATTTTCTCGCAAGGGTCTATAGAAGTAAATAGTATCTGTGACGTACTGAGGTGCTTAGTTATAAACTATTTTAGAAGCAATTTATACTTTATACGATATTGGATTAGTAATATACGACACTCTTTACAGTACGAAAGCAAGTTGTGATTATTCATGGGAATGTTACAAATTAATTTGATACGTGCATTGAGTACTCTTTCTAGTTTATGAACAAGATGCATACGTACAAGATAAGTTCATAAACGTTCTTAAAGTGTTACCAAGTGATTAGAACACAATCCATAATTCGCTATCTTTAAATTCTATTTTTATTTATAGACTTTTTGCTACTTAATAATACCCTCACACGATCTGGTTTTTTCGTAACTAGATTTTTCATAGTAATGCAAGCAGAAAGTTTTAAGGATTTCCCAAAATAACTATAATTTTGGAGCACAAGTGTTGCTTATTTAGATAGTGTTACAACCTAAATGAGCAGTTTTTTGTGGCAAGGAACCTTATGCTTGAGCTAAATTTCTAAGTTTTACCATAACAAGCTTTATAGTATTTACATTTAGCTACTGACTAATTCAAATGTAACTAACCACATTCATTCACTTATTCAAAAGACCCGATGGCAGATACCTTCTCGTAGTAGTGAGTACGTCAGTATTTGCTGCTACTATGACAGAATGAAACTAAACATGTTAAAACAAAAGGGAATCTACTAGTGATGTCGCGGATACAAGATTTTGTGTCCGCAGCCCGCAAGAATTTTTTATTTATGACACCGCACTGCACTGCACTGCAAAATTGTTACCAAAAATTTACACCGCACCGCGCTGCACCGCAAATCATATATTATTTAAATAGAAAACCTTTAGACATCTTTTCCTTTTTTTAAAAAGGTGTTTGTTCAAGCAATACTCACTGTTGTTGTCATCAAAGTAAGCCCTTTATACAGTATTTCAGATTCAGCAATTCAATAGCTACTCGCATTAGCTTGTTATATCATTGGAAGAAACTTTAAGCAGATTACTCTGCTTGGCATTCCAACAAACAGCCCTAATTCAGTAATACCTCTATAGCTAAAAAAAAACAAATAAAAAATTTCAATCCAACAGCAATATCTTGGCATCTTCAAAAGCTGATAAAGATAGTTGCTCTTAGTATAATGTCCCTCAATGTTTTCCTGCAAGTTAGAAACATAAGTCGAGGAAATATAATTTTTTTTTTTTGGCAAACACAAATCTTGTTCACTATCAAGTTATTTTCTTTAATGCTTTTTTGCTTGGAATTTGAAAAAGTAACCACTCGAGCATGTTGCATAAATTACTTAGTTTTTTTAATCATAAAATTTTACCAAAACCCTTGATATGCTTTTGTTAAATCAATTCAACTAAGTTTACCAATTTTTAACTTTTTTTTGTGATATATAAAGACTGCTTTAAGCATTTAAACTTTGTCATAACTATGCTTATAGTATTTGTAATGCTTTACTAAAACCATAATTTATGCAGTAGCATAGATGTAGCATTTAAAAGTACAGTATAAAGATATTGAGACACTACCAGAAAGACTTTAAAAAACTCATTTTAAAAAATATTTGTTACAGAGTACGTTTCTGTTAAACTTTGAAAAATATCTACAAGTTGCTAAAATCAATTATTGAAATCTAGTTACTTACTAATCGTTGGCAATTTCAATTTCACATTAAAAAGATTTTCTAAAACTCATTCTACAGTTCTATGTCTGAGGTTATAATCTGATTTTTTGTTTTGCTTAAATTAATACTTCCTATAAAAACAGCAATGGCGTTTAAAGTTTTGGGTACATTTTTACTAAGTAATACAGTAGGCTAATTTGTAAAGATTTATGAAGCTAAGTAATTGGTTCTCGTTCACTTTTAGCCGAGTTTAGTTAATTACCTTTTAAATTTTGGGAAATTCCCAAAAGCTGTAAGGTTAGTATCGGCGAACAGTGAACAAAACCCTAAAAAATGATAAGTAAAAAAGTAAGACTTTGTTTTGGTATTGAATAATTGGCTAAAAGGAATAAAATAATGCAAATGCCAAGTTGATTAAAAAAGTGGGGAAGCTTCACATACTGTAATTCAAGCTTATCTTTAATTCACATTGCTTATTCCCTCTTAACAATCTATTTTACAAGCCTTTTTCTGCTGTAAAATTAAATTCCAATTAGTTATGTCAACTGCGCAGTGCAGCGTAGTAACCTTTTTTGAGCGTAGTACAGCGTAGTGCAACGGCCGCGCAGTGCAGCGTAGTAACCTTTTTTGTAGGATCTTGCCGCGTAAAAATTATAAAAAGTTTACATTTAAATTTTAAGCAAATCATATTTTGCATAATGCTATTGCTTAGGTTGTCGATTTAGTTGTTCCCCTTCATTAATTTAATCACAGAAAGCAAAGTGTCAGGAGCATAATCAACTGAATAGCCTCTTTCAATAGTACCGGTAATTTATAATGTAAATAGCGTGTGAAGCGGCCAAAAAAATATATATGTATAAGAGAAACTAAAATAAATAAATAGAAAGATGAACTACTCTTAAACTAAAAGAAAGCAATGCAATCTAATTGTACAGCATAGAAAGGCTTGTAAAATATATTACAAAGAAAGAATAAGCAATGTCAATTTTGAAGATAAATTTGAATTAGAGTATGTTAAGCTTCCCTACTTTTTTAATCAAGCTGGCATTTGGATTATTTTATACCTTTTAGCCGATAATTCATTATCAAAACAAAATCTTAGCTTTTTTATCATTCATTAAGGTTTTTATTCACTTTTCGCCCGTTACTAACCTCGCAGCTTTAGGGGATTTCCCAAAATTTAAAAGTTAATGAACTAAACTCAGCTAATAGTAAACGAAAACCAACTATTGCTATTATCCTAATAAACCTTCTTTGCAAAATATCCTACTGTGTCACCGGTACTTAGAAAAAAGCACCCAAACTTTAAACGCCATTGTTTTTTTATATAGGAAGTACTAATTTAAGCAAAACAAAAAATCAGATTATAAAATCAGACATAGAACTGTAGAATGAGTTTTTGAAAATCCTCTTAATGTAAAATTGAAGTTGCCAACCATTAATAAATAATTACATTTCAATATTAATTTTAGCGACTTGTAGATATTTTTTAATTTTTTTTTAAGTTTAATTGAAAAGCACTCTGTGGCAAGTATTTTTTTAAATGAATTTTTCAAAATCTTTCTGATGGTGTCTCAATATCTTTATAATTTTTAAATGCTGCATATATGTTAAAATGTAAATTATTGATTTTAGTAGAGCATTAAAAAGTAATGTAATATTATTCTCATCATAGTTAAGACAAAGCTTAAAGGCTTAAAGCAGTCTTTATATATCACAAAAAAATTTAAAATGGTAAACTTAATTGAATTGATTTAACAAAAACCAATTTAAATTTGGGGTCATACAAAATGTGTTAATGAAGATAAAGCAATTCTTTTTGTAACATGTTAGAAACTGTTAAAACAGTTTAAAATACATACACCACAGTGTTAATGTGTTGCATTTGGCAAAATACCTTGACAAAAATGTAAAAGCTGAAGCATCATTAAGTAGATGTGTACAAACTGCAAAAAAAGGAGTTTGTAATTCAGTTGCTAATCTAATATGACAGTTTAAGACCTATTTTTGTCTCAAAAAGTAAAGAAAGAAAGGCCTTTTGCAAAAAAGGATTTGTATAAATGCATTAAAATTACATTGTTTTCTCTTCACGTTGCAATTGCATGTTAAGCTATTATGCAATATACTTTAACAAAACATTACCAGATTTAACTTTGAAAAGTCTATTTAGCTGCAATGGTTAGTTTGGTATTATTTAAAATCAATTGAATGGAATAAAAATTTATCTCAACAAAACTTATTAATGGTTTAACTAACTTGTTTCGTGATTTCTTTCAGAATGTAATTTTTAATAGTAGTTAACTATGTCTTAAATTGAATGTACTTATTAAATATAGTTTAATAAAGGTTATTTGTAAGGATTTAATATACTGCTATAGCTGTCAAAAATAGCTTAGCATGACAATAACTATTGCTTTGACCATAAATGCATATCAAGGGTTTTGGTAAGGTTTTATGGTAAAAAAATCTAAGTAATTTATATAACACGTTCGAGTGATTATTTTTTCAAATTCCAAGCTAAATACATTTAAAAAACAAACTTGATAGTAAGCAAGGTTTGTGTTTGCAAAAAAAAGAGATAATTATATTTTCTTTATATATCTTTTCAACTTGTAGGAAAATATTGGCGGGCATTATACAGGAGCAATTCTTGGCTCTTTTCAAGAAGTCACCTTAAGCAATTTGTTTCGGTGAAACTTACCCGGAATCTCCATTCAACACCAGGATGGAGTAAAAAAGAAAATCAAGAGAAAAAAAGCCTTTCAAGAAGCAATAGTAACCACTGAGGATTTGGAGTTAATTTCATAAAGAAAAATTGTATAAGGTGACTTCTTGAAGAGACCCTAATTATCTTTTCAGCTTTTGAAGATGCCAAAATATTGTTGTTGGGTTAAAATTTTTTATTTGTTTTTTTTAGCTATAGAGACATTACTGAATTAAGGCTGCTTGCTGGGATGCCAAGCAGAGTAATGTGCTTAAGTGCTTCCAATAATATAACAAGATATTTTTGTGCTTCCAATGATATGTCAATAGGTATTGAATTGCTAATGCCATTAGTTATTACGACAATAGTTATAAAATCTGAAATATAAGGGCTTACTTTGATGACTAAAACAGTAAATATTGTTTTAAAAAAAGGAAAAAATGTTTAAAAATTTTCTATTTAAATTTATGATTTACGGTGCAGCGCGGTGCGGTGTAAGTTTTTGGTAACAACTTTCAAGTGCAGTGCAGTGCGGTGTCACAAATAAAAAATACTTGCGGGCTGCGGACACAAAATCTTGTATCCGCGACATCATTAATTCCAACGCTTTCTTTAGGTTTAAAAAGTTTTGATTCATAATAGCCAACGAATATATTTGCTAGAGCGGGACCAAGAGAACTACCCATAGCAATTCCATCAATTTGCCTGTACATAGTGTTGTTAAAGCTCAATTAATTTTAATAGAATTTTAACAGAACTAAAATGTTGCATTCTCGAGTGATAATAGACAAGACAGCAAACTGGACACATTGGAAAATCAAGTGCAGTAATGCGTCAGCTTGGCCAATCGGTTGTAATGAAACGAGAGCTGTGTACAAAAGCAAAACGTTCTGTTTTCAGATCAGTTTTTGTTCCTATCCTCACCTACGGTCATGAGTGTTGAGTAATAACCAAAAAAGTGAGATCCCGAGTTCAGGCAACCGAAATGGGTTTCTTGCTTAAAGTTAAAGGCTTATCTCTACTTGACAAGGTTAAAAGCACTGACATTCGTCAATCTCTCAACATCGAACCGCTATTACTCCGCATAGAACAATTGCGGAGAGAGAGAGAGAGAGAGAGAGAGAGAGAGAGAAAGAAAAAAAAGGTATTTTATTTGATTGTTTTGCTTAAAAAAGATGCCACACAAACACGTATACAATAAATTAAATAAGACAATATATTTAATATAAAAAATTCAATTAATCTAATTAAAATAATGTTTTCGTATCAAATCAGGAGACTGCAAAGTGACCAATTACGAAAGTAATTTAATATTTAAATCAATGTTATTACATATTTTTACTCCAATATATTTAAATGATTTTTGTAATCTAGCTAGCCTGTATTTCAGAATATAATATTTCAGAGAATGGTAACTTTTGGTAGAGTAATTGTGTACAGCGCAAAAGTCACAAAATAATTATCAAATGTAATTGAAAGGCGAGAATAATGATATAAAAACGTTAGTTTAGCTATTTCAAAATTACAAAGATCCTTAATTTTTTAAGTTTTTAAGTCACGATAAGAATGATATGTTAAGATTTCTTCAGACCAACAATGGCTCTAATGCTGTTATTTTAAGCAATTGAAGTTGATTTAAGGTATTTGACTAAACACTTGGCCCCAAGTCACAATGCCATACAATAAATGTGATTGTACAAAAGCGTAATATATGGAAATGAAAGTCTTCTTTGGAAAAAATTTTCTTAATTTCCACAACATTCCAACACTTTTTGCCATTTTTTTTTCAAGTATGCTGATATGGCGTTTGAAATTTAAATATTGTTCTAAATTAATTTCAAGATAATTGACATATTCACATGAGGAAATGTTATGGTATTTAAGCCTAATTTAAAAATTTAGCGGTGTGTTTTTTAAAGTAGGTTGTATTAAAAAAAAGTTAAATTTTTGGAGTTTATTGTAAGTTGATTTGCATTTATCCACCTGTTAACTTTAACTAATTCTTCATTAATTGATAAACGAATAGAATCAATACTTTTTTCTTTAATTATTAAACAAGTGTCATCTGCGTGGTATGGTATGGCTGGCCGCTATACGCAGCTGCGCTGGTATGGCCATGTGACACAAATGTCCCACGAGCGAACAGCAAAGAACTAATGGATGCTCTTCCGAGTGGCAAAGGGCCTAGAGAGCGGCCCATAACTCTTAGGCGAAAGTATGTTGAAGATCTGGCATGGTCACGTTGTGGAATTCCTTCAGCAAAATTGCCATTAGTTGCAGGAGATCGGGATACTTGAAAATTCCAACTCAAGGTGTTGACCCCGCAGCTCCAAAAGAAAAAGCGGGTAAAGGTAAATACACTAAACTAATTCAATGCTTTCCTGAAAATGATGATGATGATGATGATGATGAAGAAGGACGCGAAAAACTTTGCAAGTTTTTCATAAACAAAACATTTTTTCGTCGGCAGCGCGGTCGAGTGGTTAAAGCGCCGTACTTGTGATCAACTGGGTCTCGGTTCAAAACCTACTCGTCCAAAGACACTTTAAGGCACTTTTCCCTGCTTGGTGGCCTCGGCAAGCAGTTCTAAATTTTAGTTATATCTCTACAAAACTAAAAAAACAAAATAACAAATTTCAACCGGACTGCAACATCTTGGCATCGTCGAGAGCAGCTTGGTATAATTGCTTGCCCTGTGTATAGCGCGTCCGACACTTTCCTGCGAGTCAGCAAAATAAACAAATATAGAGATACAATAAAAAATAAAAAAATAAAACTCAGAAAGAGTTAGCTAAATGTCAGAAAATGCCTCAAATAGCTTTTTTTATTTTTTTCTTTAATTAGAGCACTGTTTTGTTATTAAATAAAATTATTACTAACATTATTTAAAAAAAAATAGTCCCTCACCAACCACCAGCTTCACAGCACGTCACTGGTACGTACATTACTTAGAAAAACTTTTAAAAAGTTGAATAAGCGGCAGAAAAAATAAACAAATTCTGTTAATTTAAAAAAAAATTAATTATTATCACACTATCCCAAAAAACGCTTTACGAATCAAGAGTTCAGATCCACTGCTAGAAGTTGTGCTGTAAAATCTCAACAAATAAAGCTTTAGCTTGTGCTTTAAAAACAAAAAATAATCCTTAAATTACAAGAAAAGAACGCGTCATATTTGTTTATAATAAAAATAAAAAGACGAAAGATAAAACGTTATTCAAGAATTACAAAAGAATCGACAGCTGTGTTAGTGGCACGTGATTTTATGTCATAAATCATCAGATCGCGACAAAAGCATTTTGTTTTTGAATGAGGTTCTAATGTTGGTTTAACCCTATTTTCGATGGGAGCAAAAGGATATTAGCTAAAATAAAGTTGGGAAAACAGTTTTGCCAAAATTTTATCATGTTTGCCCAAATCATGATTCTTTAGTTCTCCACGGGTATGAGAAAAATTAATGTCTAAAATTTAGAGTGAAGACCGAAAAAAACGTCTTCACTTTGAATCTGTCATTTTTCCATTTTGTCGCAAAAATACAGTGATCTAAAAAAAAGAATCTTTTTCTTAAATTTTTTGGCATTTAGTGTTCATTTTCGATGCACAACAATTTGTTTTGCCCAAATAATTCTTTGTTGCTGCGCTAAAATTTTTCATTTTTACCGAATTTTTCTTATCGCCTCCCAAACAATCCTGGTTTTGCTCAAATATTCCTTAGCCGCTGCCCAAAAAATTCTAAGTTTGCCTAAACTTGTGAAATTTAGGAAGAAACTGTAAAAACCTATGCCTTCCCAGCTGATACGGTTTTGATTAGGAGTTGTTTCTTTCTTACACAGGTTTTTGAGAGTGTATAACATAACAACTATTAAAGCTATCCAATTTAAATGTTTCGACTTTTGCTAAGATTTATCATATTGCTAAAAATTTGAAATGTTCTACAGGTTATAATACCAAACCAAAAATTAGCAACGTGTTTTTATTTAAACTGAAGTTTTGTCGATTAGAAATTAACCGACATCTTTAGAGATTAAAATGTTCACAGTAACAACTGCTAAAAGCTTGGCATTACTATCTGTAGAAATGCGCCCAACGTGTACAGCAGGTGCATTAATGCAATTTAAATAATTTTTGGTTTGATATTATCACCGATAGAACATAGAAAGTTTTTAGTAATTTTAATGGTTGGTGAGCAAAATCGTTAAATGTATAGTGTTGTTAAATGCTTTTGACAAGCTGTTAGCTAGTACAGTTTTTAAAAAATTATGTGATTGAAGTACAGGCTGGGCCGTAAGTCGCGCACCAAAGACTTACATGAAGTGTAGTGGAAACAATGTAAAAAAAACGGAATAAAACATTCTTTCTTTTTCTTGAACGTGTCAGTTACTATAACTTTCAGATTCGGTTGATTCCAATCAAAATTTATTTTCAGTTTTAATTTATCTTTAATTTGTTTCAAATTCTTTGATGCGCGACTTACGGCTCATCCTGTATTTTAACCTAGGTTTATTGCTCTGAAAAACACAAATGTTATTCACGCGAAACTAAAATCACTCCACCAAAATGCTCGTTTAGAATACTTTTGCGTTTGAGCGAAGTAAACTTAGTTATGCGCTTTCTTTTGTTAGCATGTCAAATTGTTGTTGTTAAGTTAAGCGCGATAATTATTTTTATTAGGACTTGGCTGAAATAAAGCCAATTAATTGCTTAGTTTGTACAGTAGCTATTGTTTTATACGCCCATACAAAAGCGTTTAACAGGCTTCATTATATCAAGAAAACAAAATGTGGTAAAAATTTATTGTTTATTGTTTGTAAAGGTAATTACCAAAAGCTAACTGATAACACTGGCCAACACACAATTTTTTCCAAAAGATTTTATTGCTATGACGGTATATTTGGGACGCTGATTCTGAAAATGACATCATTTTATCAGATTAGCCCTGCTTTTTGACATAATTGCAGTACCTTAATTTACACGACAAATAGCATTTGAAATTTAACAATGCTAATATTTTAATGCTACAATGTAATTGGTTATATTGCACATTCTACACTTGCGGCAAATGCTGACAGTGTTAGGCATTATCATAGCAGAATTTGTAGGCATTGAAAATTCCAGGTTGAATTTTTCTTTTTGTTTTTCGCTTAAGCTCCCAAGGTTTTCCTAAAGTTTATTAAATGGGCTAAAAAGTTGATTGACCTTGATGCTCATTTTGATTTCCAAATGTTTAAATTGAAAAGTAAGTCCTAAATTAAATCAATATAATTGCTTGCCTTGGTGTTCTCTAAAATTTTTTGACAGCCAGAAAAAAATACTGCCAAACGGCTGACTCTTCATTAGTTATGGATTTAATAATGATAAGTTTATACTTATGTAGGGCATCAAATGCTTCTGCTTTTTTTCCTTACTTATTTTGAAAAAAATTACAAAAGTAATTGAAACACCAGCCATCAATTGCTTATGCATTTACAAATTGGTTTATTAAACCTATTTTGTTGTGAAGTGGTGAAATAATAATTTTTTTGGGGTACAGGAAGATCATTGATAGCATTGACTTTATCAAGTGTTATATAAATTCTTGTGGGCTAGTCCTTCTTCACCCAATAGTCATCTCGAACGCATGTAATCCACATACAAAAAAAAAAAATATTGATATCACCACTCTGTTGCCAAAGTGAAAATTTGATTTTTTTAAAATTGATGGAAATTAACCACTGGTAATCACCATAGGTATAGGAACCGGGAGAGGAGGTTTGAAAATTAACCCGATCCTTTGAAGAATGTTGATTAGAGATATGCACTTATACGTAATAACATATTAGGGACAAGTAAGCAACAATAGGCCTAGTATGGTATAACTTTTTATCTTTACTGGGCTTTGTTTTGTTTTTTAAAGCTTATTAGTAATTTTATTAAATATCGTTTTTTCTATCGTCCGGCTTGCGCCAAAATTAACTAATCTAAGTAAAACTTTCAAAACCGAAAAATATCTCAACATAAAGGCAGGTTTTCTTTACTTCATTTTTGATGTCTATTATTTTATCAAAATGTTCGCATGTGAGAAAAAACCTGTCCTACTCCACTGTAGCCTACATTGCTCGTTTTGTTGTATCTCAAAATCTGATGTAATAGAGAGAAACAAAATGCAGATTTGAAATCATCACCCAAAATATGGTTAAAAGCATCAAAAAAACCCGCAGTTACATAAAAAAATTTTTATTGAACAATGTAATTATGAAGTAGTGTTAGCGAATTCGTAACTTAAACGTTTCAAGCTTGCTTTAGTAACCAAATGGAAAACTTTTTCGCTCTTAACTTTAATTACAGTGTGATGTTTAGAAGTAATCTCTTCAACAAAAAAATCCGTATCTCAATTTTTTCTTGCTATTAGCCGAAAGAAATTATTCCTAACTTATACATTTTAGATCGAGTCGATCCGGTGCAAATGCAAAATAATTCCGACATTTTAAGCTGTATAAAAACAAAAATTTTTTTAATTTCTAAGATTAATGTGTATTTAGCAGGATTGTGAAGCCGGAGGAATTATTTATGATTCCGATTCCGATTTGAACTCCAACCATTCGAAATTGTACGACTCTGACACCCGCTGTTTTGTACTTTATGACTTTAAAACATTTGAAAAAAACGACTCCGATTCCAAAATTTGACTCCAATTTGTATAAAACAACTTTGACTTCACCTATTCAACCTTTTACGATTCCGACTCCATCACGTTTGAAAAAATACTTCCGATTCCGCCCTAAAACATGCGACTGTGGCAACTTTGAATCTCCAACCTTGGTTTCTAGTGCGCAAGAAAATGATCTCAACACGCAAATGATCTCGTGGCATTTCACATTGCGCACCGTACAATAAACAATGATAACGATAAAACTTTTTCTCAAAAGTCTATCAACTTTTATTAATCGTTTCTGAATTTTAAAAATAACTTTCGTCGTCGTCATCGTTTGAAGGGCATCCACTCCAGGCCAGACACAAACAGAACTGGGGCCGAGAGTTTATCCTTTTACTACCCCAGACTGCTGCACTGCCTGGATCAGATGCTGGCAGTGATGTTATTAAGCCAGCATCGAGTTTCGTCATCCAAAACCGTCAGACCGCGTGCTCCATGTGGTGCCCGATGTATGGGGCACATTGTTAGTACATGGTCTGCGGTTTGCTCTGAGGCGCCACACTCGCAATTCGGTGAAGGAGCGAGACCCCATTTGTGCATGGACGAATGGAATCGACCAACACCAGTCCGCAGGCGGTTGAGCTTAACCCAAGCTACTCGGGGTAAGCCCATCCCAACAGGCCTGACACTGGTCCCGGGCACAAAAGCACGGAGCCTGGAAGCATTTTCACAGTACTCCGCGTTCCATTTGTGATTCGTCCATTCAGAGGCGCGGATGCCAAGTCTGGCAAGATTGTCCAAGAGATTCCGCGCACCTGGCACAAACGGGCGTCTGGATCTTAGTCTCACTTGGCCAGTATCTGAGGACCCATTTAACAGACCATGCAAAATATGATCGGGATCCAGAGATCCACGGTAAGCCAACGAGAGTGTCGCTCCCTGTCGGCGAAGCTCAGCTGGCTGGATGCCTGAAAGTACAGGTAGGTGGTCCGTTGGAGTGGGACGCAGGCATCCAGTAACTATGCGCAAGGCGTCATTCAAGACACTGTCAACGAGGCGAGTGTGAGCACTGCGACACCAGACTGGCGCACAGTACTCAGCTGTTGAGTAGACTAGAGACAAGGTGGATATGCGTAGTGTTTTAGCACCAGCACCCCATCCCGAGCCCACGAGTCGCCTCAACAGTGTGACGCGCGATGATAGTTTTTTGCGCAATGCCACTAAACGGTGACGAAACGTGAGCGATCTGTCCAGTTTTACCCCAAGGTATGTAGGGGTTGGACAGAACGGTAAAAGTCTACCGTTGTTGTAGACCTTTAGCTCACGTTTGGCCTCTCGGTTGTTTAAGTGAAAGGCTGTCGTCACCGTCTTAGTGTGACTGAGCTTCAACCTCCAAGTCTGGAGATACGCTGATAGTGTGGACATATCTTGGCTTAAAGTCCCCTCCAAGTCCTTCCAGTTTCCAGAAGAGTGCAACAATGCTAAATCATCAGCATAAGCAAACTTTCTGGAAATCATGGAAGGAAGATCGTACGTATAGATGTTAAATAGGAGGGGAGCCAAGACCGATCCCTGAGGAACGCCGTTTTTAAGACGGCGTAGCCTGCTTTGCTTGCTATCACCGGTGGTAAGGGTGAAACTTCGATTTCGGACAAGCTCCATGATCATTTTGACCATGTGCTTATCCGGAAGTAGTCTCAGCAGCTTGCAGGTAAGGCCACGGTGCCAGACAGTGTCATAAGCAGCTGTCAGATCGATAAATACGGCACCGGCCTTCTTTTTAGCTTCGAAAGAATCCTCGATGTTCTGGGTTAGCAGAACAACTTGATCTACAGTTGACTTCCCGCGTCGGAACCCAGCCTGCTCTTTAGGGAGCAGTGGATCGATTAATGGTTCAACGCGGGCGTAGATAAGCCTCTCGAGGATTTTGTAGGGGACACAGAGCAGAGATATCGGTCAATAACTCTTTGGGTCCCCCACGGGCTTCACTGGTTTTGGGATCGCGACCACAAGCGGTCTTCTCCAGATCTTGGGAATTTTGAGTCGGCGTAAACAGGAAGAAAGGAAGTCACGTAACCAGGACTTCAAAGCAGCTCCAGCATGGAGTATAAGCTCGGGGCAGATGGAATCAGGACCCGGAGCTTTACCTGGTTTTAAATGTTGAAGGGCAGCAGCAAATTCTCTCTGTGAAAAATTGTCAGAGATATTTACTGTGTCTGGTGTTGTGGCCCTCCAAAGGTCAGACACTTCTTGAAAGACAAGTCGAGATGACTTGCGATCAACAGCCTCGTATTTCCCATTTCTAACCAGCTGTGATGCAATAGCATCGGCTGAAACGGGACAATGACGAGGAGAGTGTCGTGACCTACCAGTAAGGTTGTTCAAAATACTCCACGCTTTTCTACTAGAGTGTGAGAAGTCAATGCTCCGAACTGCTTCGGACCATCGATCCCTCCGTTTTCTGTCAAGCTTGGCGAGCAGAGTTGTAGCAGCCAAACTTGAGTCGTCTCCCTGAGGAGACTGCAGAAAGGTTTTATAGAGGGATTCGCACTCTGCATCCCAACACGGAATATAGTTGTTTCGATACCAGCGTGGGATAGTCTTCTTGGCTGCTTTCTTAATGATGTTACAGAAGTCCTGGTAAGCCGCATCCATATCAAGTGAATCAGGCGGCAACAAAGTCTTTGCGAATTTATTCGTCAAAGCAATGTAGTGACTCCATTTGGCCTTGCGGAAGTTCCATCGCTTAACAGGCATGCTTGGCACTGCCATAGCAAACCTTGTTGGTATAATAAGCGAGGGTCGATGTTGTGACCTGGGAAACTTCTCAAGGACACGTCTATCCGGTAAGCGACTGTTTGGACCTACGCTAGCGAAAGCTAGGTCTGGATTGGTACCAGTGTTCCAGCGGCCGCAATAAAAACTGGCAGCGTCCTTGGCATTATATAGGAGGGCAAGACAATTAATACTTGCCCATCCAGCCAAGCACTCACCGTCCGGACTGTTGTCATCATAACCCCAGTCAGCATGACGACAGTTAAAATCGCCAGCGTACAGACAGGGGTGAGGAAACACTGGGAGATCCAGGGTTCGCAATCGCGTTGGCGGTGGTTTGTAGACGTTGACTATTTTATAACCATCAACGTCCACACACAGCCACTCGATCTCCGATGTCGGTGGAGATTGGTCCAAAAGCGTGTATCTTAGTCGCTCGTGAACAAACGTGGCAAGGCCATGCTTCCTGCTTAAAGAAGACCCAGCTAATTGGTAGTGTGGTAGCACCAACTTCTCTGCATCAGTGCAGTGGGTCTCCTGCAGTAGGATGACGAGTGCCTCAGACTGCATAGCGAGATGATGAAGAACATTGATCTTGCTTGCAGTGAGGCCTTCGATGTTCAGCTGAAGAATAGTGGGTCTTCGGAACTTGTTGGCAATGTGCCCTGAAAAGGGCAGTTTTATCCTGACATTGCCCCGTCCTGAAAAGGACGTTTGCCGATTAACAGACCCACACTGAACATCGGAATGGGTGGATACCCTTCCGTTTTGGTAGGTTCGGTTTCGGTCTGTCATTTTAAAATCAATGAGCAGACTTACTCACGGCCCAGGCTGCGTCAAAGCACCTACCATCTGGGCCAAATAACTTTAAAAAATATTGATGATTTTTCTATTTGACTACATTACATAAAGAAGTGTAAAGCTTAGTTTTTATAAGAATGAGTAAATTTTAAAATGTTAAATGACCAGTAGCGTTTGCAAAAATTTTTCATTGAGGCTGCGACCCGAAAATCCGATCACTATAAGCAGTAATGGATTTTACAAAAAGGTGTTGCAAAAAAAAAAAAAAAAAGGATACCTGAAGAAATTTTTTGGCTTTTGTTTTTTTTGTGCCTTAATCATCTTTTGTTGGTCTTTTCTTTTATGTAAACTATTTGAATTAAATAGATTTCCATGTAACTACAGACCAACAAATCATTATTTTTGCAACTTTTTAAAAGTTTTTATGGTGCTACTACGAACCTCCAAATACCGTTTTTTATGTTCTCAAACCGCCTCTACTCGTACATACCTCTTTGCTAATGCCATTAAAATAATTTTGTCAACTCTCTATTTTTTACAGTTAGGTTTTATAAGTGCAACTACGGTGGTGATTTTCAGTTTTATAATTCTTAGATGTATAAAAATAATTAATATTTAAACAAAATATGTAAATTATTTTTTACATACTGCCTAATTCCTCTATAATGTCAATTTAGGTACTGGGTGGAAAATTGGAGGACCGCAAGATTTGTCAATACGGCCCACGTGTGGTTTTGGAAGAAGCAAACCAGTATTAGTTTTTAGCATAGCAAAGCTTTTAAATTGGGTAGCATTTAGCTGAGATTATTTGTTCAGGATTTTTAACTTAATTTTTCCTGTCTATGCATCCTACTATGGGATTTCCATTTATTGCAAGTTTGGATCTAATTCAGTTTTACAAAGTTTTAAATTATTTTAGTAATTATATCTTTTTTAATTAAAAACAATTTTTTTTCGAATAAAAATTTTTGGTCAATGTTTCTAATTGTTTGATTTTGGCTTTTAAAAGCACATATTAAATTCATTAAAGTTACAACATTACGGCAATTGCAGTACAAGCGATTTTTAATTTTTCTTTCCTTGATTGAACGTTCTGATATGTTGCAATAGATGCAAACAATTTGAAAAATTTTTAAACTCAAAACGCCACTACCATCTCTTGATTATAATGCTTTAGGTTAGTAAAATGCTAATAGTGCATGTTTATTTACTTAACGGAAAAGTCAATTTGAATTTGATAATGTATGAATACAGAAACTAAAATTAGCATCTTTGGTAACTTTTAAGTCTTTTTTCAATTACTTCTTTTAATTTCATGTAAAACTCAGAAACATTTATTTTATGAAACTCGAAAGATAATTCTTTAATGTTATTAACAGTAGGAAAGCATGGACCAAAATATTTGTATAGAAAAACATATATCAACTTTACAATAAACACTATTAAAATTTTACAATTAAAACTACCTTTTTTGGTTTGCTTTGTCATGGTTTTACGTAAAAGAAATGATGATCTGCAGAGTTACCCCTGCTTTTTTACTGCAAAAATTAAAAGTACTTAAATCAGGGGTTGGGGGTCAAAAAATAAAACAAGTAAAAGTGCAATTGATACATCTAGTTCACTGTAGCCTATAGTTTTTTGATATAAGATACAAAAATTAAACCTATTTAGAATTAATGCTTGACATGACAGGGAAATTTTTGAAAGATTGTTTTTTTTTAATAGATGAAAGAAAGATAAATTATCTATTTTTCACAAATGCATATGAAGTTTTGGAATTTAATCGTATATATTAGACATGAAAACACTATCACAACCAATAATAATTTTATTTCAGGAAAGAAAAAAACGCTTTAAACACAAGAAAATTATTATTAAAGATAATAATTTTTTAAATTAAAATCGTTTTTGCAATTAATTCTATAATCATAATCATCATCATTTTCAGGAAAACATTGAATTAGTTTAGTGTATTTTTGTTTGCCTGCTTGTCCTTTTGGAGTTGCGGAGGCAACACCTTGAATTGGGATTTCCAAGTATCCCGATTTCCTGCAACTAGTGGCAATTTCGCTGATGGAATTCCAGAACATGACCATGCTAGGTCTTCAACATACTTTTGCCAGAGAGTTCTGGGTTCCTCTCTAGGCCCTTTGCCACTCAAAAGAGCATCCATTAGTTGTTTTGCTGTTTACTCGCGGGACATTCGAGTCACATGCAATACCAGCGCGGTTGAGATCGTTCTATGCCGAGTAATAGCGGTTTGATGTTGAGAAGTTGACGAATATCAGAGCTTTTAACCTTGTCAAGTAAGGATAAATCTCTGATTTTTTGCAAGAAACTCATTTCGGTTGCTGTACTCGGGATCTCATTCTTTCGATTATTACCCAACACTCATGACCATAGGTGAGGATAGGAACAAAAACTGATCTGAAAACAGAAAGCTTGGTATTTGTACATAGCTCTCGTTACAGTGCAACTCATCGGTAAAGCTGGCGCATTACTGCGCTTGCTTTTTCAATACATGTGTCAAGTTCGTTTTCCTATCTACCATCACTCAAGAATGTGACTCTAAGATATTTAAGCTTCACCGTTTACTTAAGAGTTAATCCATTTCTTTGAAAAGAATACTAGACAAGGTGTCTTGACAAACACATAATCTCAGTTTTAGCCTTACTAATTTTCATTCCAGCATCCAAGCGAGCGTCAGAAAACCGATCAAGTGCATATTGGAGATCACTTTTGTTTGAGCTTAACAATGCAAGGCCATCATGAAACAGCAGGCGCCAAACATAATACTCCCCAAATGTGACGCCACTACTAGAGTAACTGTCTTTGTTTATCTTGTCCATGTATATAATGAACAGGTTAGGAAAAAAAACACAGTCCTGTCGTAGTCTATCAATGACACTAAAAGGTTTTGTTTTTATGCAATTGACACGAAGACAAACTTCTATAAACTAATTAAATATATTTTTATCACGCGGTGGTGGACTCGAGATATTGCGCTTTGAGACCTAGACGAGACGAGATTTTGGGTTAGCGAGGCCGAGACGAGGCGTACTTCAAAGTCGGGACTTTGAAGTACGTAGAACGAGACGAGACACGAGACTTTTAAAAAGTTGCTTTAGTTTAAGCCAGGGTTGTGGAGTTACAGTAGTAAGTCGGAGTCGCATGTTTTTGAGCGAAGTTAGAATCGAAGTTATTTTTCAGATATACGTACTCAAGTCGGAGTCGCTTTTTAGATGTGCTGGAGTTAGAATTGGATTTATATTCTTTTCTTTTACCATTCGTACTCCAATTTTTGGTGAAACGCTGAAAGCTATAGTCACACTTATCACCCGAATGATTAAAAAATAAGCAAGCAAAAATACGTCAAGTACTTGGACAAGTCACTTTTTGAATTTAAATTTGAAGTGCAAACAAAAAAACAATTTTGACTTTATATTGATGATTAAATATGACTTATTATTTGCAAAATTAAGTTTTGGTTTGGAAGTTGTTTTGCAAAATTTAACAAGAGATTAAAAAATGTACTCAATTGCTTATCGCTTTTGCAAGTCAAAAGACAAATAAAAAGAAAGTCTTCAATCGAATTAAGCCCTTCTTAAAATGTGAGATTCTTTAAGAATTGTGGACGTTTGTCTAAAACTATCTTCAGCAGTTTCTTAGCATTTTAAATACTCATAATACGCTTTAACTTAACAAAAAAAAGTGCTTCGGTCAGCTCTAAAGTGTAATCAGAGTAGAAATAAAAATTTTCAATTTTAATCTACTCTTAATTGCAGACAAGAAAAGGCATTACGAAATGTGACTCTGCAATAGTAATTACGATTGCTAAAGACTATTTTTTATGTTGAATTTTGAAAAATTCTAAATGGAAGTCGCTCCTCATCTGCTCAATCCTTCCAAAATACAAAGTATGACTTATAATCAGGGTTGTGAAGTCGGAAAAATGTTTTTGACTCCGACTTTAGTTATTTAAAATTTTCTGATTCCAAGTTCAATTTTAGAACATCTGAAAAAACGACTCTGACTCCATCCTTAAACAAGCGACCCGGATTCCACAACGTTGGAGGCCTAATTCAACTTAAATTGGAGAATCCAAACACTAAGGACTCTGACATCCAACTCCAGCAAATTTAAAAAATATTTTTTTTACCTGCGACTCCGACTTAATCAAATGGAAAAAAACTATTCAACTCCGCTTAAAAACCTGCGAATCCGGGGACTCCAACACTACAACCTGCTTATAACTACAGTGTATGTTGTTAAGTCGGAGTTGCTAGACTCCTTTTTTTACATGTACTAAAGTTAGAGTCGTATTATTAGATCTTGTGGAGTCGGAGTCAGAAACTTTGAATTGTTTGAAAAATAATTTTTCCGACTCTACAACTGTGGTTTAACCAATAATTACAAAGAATATATACCTCCAAGAATTTTTTCTACCTCACTTTAACATGAATCACAATTAGAAAATTTTGCATGGCAGTTAAATGATGAAATTTTGCAGTGGTAAGTGGAGTGATTACACTGGCTCAACAAAAAAAATTGAAAGGATTTCACTTGATTTGAAAGCTACTTAGCAGAACGTTTTCAACGCCATGGAAAAGCAGCCAAAAAGACTATTCCACGCGGTCACTAACAAAATCGTTTACCGTGTTGTTATGCCAAGTTTGAAATTCTTTATTCGACTTCTGCAGTGTCTCGAAATGAAACTCGATTTTGGCTGCTATGGCTTTATAGGCGAGGCTTGCCAAAAAATGGAGAGATCAATGCTTTCAAACAGAGCATCAACTTTCGTATTCTTGTCAAAAAACATAAAGTATGTTAAAATAATCTTTTTGGTGGGTCACAACTAGAAATGCGACTCGGACTTGGACTCGAGACTCGTAATTTTGATGCAATATAGCTGGACTCGAACTTGGACTTGCCGAATAAGTAGCAAGTTTGGCGAGTTTAAAAATGTAGGACTCGCACTCGACAAAAAACTAGATTTCATCCAGCATCCACTATTTGAAGATTTCGCAGATTATTTTTATCAATACTCACAGTATTAATAAAAAAACTGCTAAAATTTCAATTAAAGATGAAAAAAAAGTTAAAATATAATTTTCTTTTTATTCATCTTTACTATTTTAAATTTTATAACTATTCCCCAATATACTGCGCTTAAGATAGTCACTTCTTTTGTAATACCGAGTTTTAAAACAGGGGCGCCGAAAAGCCATTTTGTCAAGGTGGCAAAACTTTAAAAAGCATCTTATTTTTAAAAAATGTTCAACAAAGTTGTTTTTATCGAGTTTCCATTTCGTACCGCGACTGTTTTCAGCTAAAAAATCTAGTAATTACTAAAAAAGGATGTCAGTACTTTCAATCAGTGTGCAAAATCTCCATTTTCATCCCAAAGTTTAGGTACAGAGTGAAAAAAAATTATCGCTTTCAAGCAGTATTGAAAATCTTCAATGTCATTCCAAATTTTAGGTGAAGACTAAAAAAAGTTTATCACTTTTAATCGATTTTATAATTCTTACTTTTGTCCTAAATTTAAGGTGCAGACCATAACCAAAATAATAACCTTCACTTTCAATCGATTTGATATTTTGATAAAGTTTCTATGATTGTAAGGAAAAATCTGACCCAATGCTTCTGTATCTGCGCACCTGTTCATTCCCATTTTAAAAATGACAGGGAGGGCAATTGAAAAGGATTCAAAAAAGAAGAAAGATTGCCTTTCCTGCCTCCCCCTTTTCTGGCGCCTCTAATATTCAATACTTGTACAGAACAGAAATATTGCCATTTAGATATTTTTTGCAACTTATGTCTGTTCTTGGCTGGCTTCTCCAGTCGAAATCAAAAAATAATTCTTAGTTTTAGACATAAATGCCTACTCCGGACTCTGATTAGGCTTGGACTCGCTGTAAAAATTTGAAGAGTCTGCATCCCTGATCACAGCATTTCTTTTGACAATTTTGCATTTTAGCTGATCCTGTCACATGGTAGCTATTCACACATGTCACATCTTAGCTATTTAACTATTCACCATCTTAGCTATTTACCTACGTCGGGCCCTAATTCTGTCTCCTATGATCAATGCGAAGTTTCTTTTGATTCCTAGTTGCGTGAGTTCTTTTCTTTTTTTCTTTGTACCCATGCAAAATTTTTAAAATCTTAAGAAAAGAGCTTATGGTCGTAGTTTCAAAATCGATAAAGCCTCAATAGAATTTTAAGAACTATCAGCCGGTATTTCTGGTCTCTGTCTCTTTAACGATTTTCGAAAGATTTAACTAGGACGACCCCGAGTAAAGTCAATTTTTCATCCATTTCTCCCTAGGGAGCAAGATAGGTTTCAACGCTGAGAGTCAACCGTAAACCAATTCGTTCTGCTGTTTAATACAGGAGACATTAAGGATCTTTTCGCAGGTAAAAAGAAGGACGGTGTCGTAATCCTCTCTCTGACAGTGTTTATGACAGCCTGGCATTGTGACCTTATCTGCAAGCTACTACGATTATTCCAGATACAAACATAGTTAGTACAATCATGCAACTCGCTCATAACCAAAATTTCAGCTCTTCATCTGTTATAAAGCCTTCTGGTTCTGGAGGTTGTACGACAATATCAATTGTAGAATTAGCCCTGCTTTCGTCATCAGACAACTCTAAGTCTGATTCATCTTCTTGAAGCAGAGATAAGATCTCATTTGTGTTCAGCCTAAAAAAAAAGGAAAAGAATAAAAAAGAATAAGCAACAGTAAATCTAATCTATAATACTTTGATATTGCTACATCCCAGTGGCAACATTTGTTGCCAGTGACGTTTACTGAGATATACTAATGAGCATGTAACTTTTATTGGACTAGTTGCAACACTATACTACTGAATGATAGTTTTGTAACAATATAACATGATTTTTGTTTCTATTGTAGTCTATATGATATCAATACTTACTGTCTTTGAAAAGGCATCTCTGAGTTGAAATCGCATCAAAGATACTATGACTTTTGCAACAGAATAAATCAAGGTTTGAAAATCAAAATGATAAAAAAAATCATATTCACAACACAGGTATATTAAATCGTAAATCTGAAACAAAAAAAAAAACAAATTGCAGCATATATCATAAGTTATGTTCACTTATTTGGAAACAAACATACTGGCAACAATTGTTGCCAGTGGGCTTTAATGGGTTAACATCTAGAAGTATAATCTGCGCTCCACAATCTTCAGATTAAAAATATTCTGAGCTAAAAGTTTACAATAATCAACATTCATCGTTGCGTTTAATTTCGACTTATCTTGAGGTAAAACTAAATAAATCACCCAAGTTTCGTCACCACCGTTTGCATTGCGCAAAAATTTTTTTTTGTGTGTCCCGGCGCTGAAGTAACTTGCGGTTTCAGGGCGGGAGCTGGTGCCAAAACCAGTGGTGGATATTGGGTGAGGCGAATGAGGCAGTTGCCTCGGGCCCCTCCTTGAAAATATTGCATATAGTTTCATTTTGCTGTATATGTTTTTTTAGAAATCACCATTATTTTGGGAGAAAAATAGCAAAATATGAGATCAAATCGAAGTGAAGACCTTCTTTTTTTTAGAGATCACAATGATTTTGGGAGAAAAATAGAAAATTGAGAGATCATATCGAAGTGAAGACCTTTTTTTTTAGAGATCACCATGAGTTTGGGAAAAATAAGGGAAGTACGAGATCAAAGCCCTTTTTTTTTAGAGAACATCAATTTTTGCGAATCCTTGCTTCGCGGCCCTATTTTGAATATCCGTCATTGGCCAAAACATCAGAAATACAGGGTGTAAACGCAAAGTGTAGACATAAAAAAACATTTTCAAACACTTCATTAATAAAAATGTTTTTCCAAACGAGGTGTCACACGAAAGGTTAAAGAATAACATTTTTATTCATATCAGTTTTATTCAAAATATCCTCCTCTAGCCTTAACTACTTGCTTAAGTCTACGAGTGATTTGGGTGCACGCTGTACGCACCGTTTCGGAGTCTATTTTGTCCCAGCATTTTACGAGCTTTCGCTTAAGAGAGTCAACACTGGTGTGGGACATAGCACAGGCTTTGCTCTTTAAAATGGACCAAATGCTATAGTCCATGGGATTGAGATCGGGCGAAGATGGGGGCCAAAATCCTTTCGACTAGAACCCCTTGAAATGCTGTTTACAGAACGCTTGAACAGTTTTCGCACTGTGTGACGTTGCCCCGTCCTGTTGGAGCATCACGCCGGCATCACCGAATGTCTTCTCCTCCCAAGGGACCACCGTATCCTTCAACAAGCTCAGATAGATGTGCTGGTTGATCTTGACCCCTTCCTGAATGAAAACCAGGGGAGTCTTGTGCCCCGAAGAGGTCACACCCGCCCATACCATAACTGAGCTAGGCTTTTGGCGCTGGAATCAGATCCTGTGCTTCTCGGGTATCTTGTTGATGCTTTGCCTCCATACCCTGTCATTCTGAGCATTGTGGACCGCCTGAAAGGTGAACAACTTCTCGTCTGTCCACAAAACCGTTGGCTGCGTACAGTCAGCCAAACGCTGCAGGAGCAAGCGGGCTCTGGCGAACTGTTTCTCTCGTGTGGTCCCAGACAGAAGCTGCTTATTTACTTTTTTGTAAGGGAGGCATTTGAGGTCCTTTTTGAGCACATTTTGAATAGTCATATGGCTCACATTGGCTTCTTTTGCCATTTTTCAAGCGCTTCTTTGTGGGTTTCGGTTTAACTTACTCCTGATGGTGTTTATCAATTTGGGGGTTCTCACAGGCCTGGTTGGGGTGCTTCTAACCTTGGGAAGATATGAACCAGTATTTTTAAACTGCTGGATAACCTTATAAACTCCCGATCTGCTGACGGTTGGCTTCAAAATCTTGAAAATTTCAGCAGCGGTCTTCCCACTAGCATGAAGCCTCCCAATCATTGCACTTTTATTACTCATATTTCTTTCGTTAAACTACTGTAATTAGCCTAAAAAACGAAATGTAGTATTTTCAAAACGTTTAAACTATGGGCTTTCAGAATCTGCAAACAAAAACAAATTTTAATCAATTATGAAGGAGATATAGCATTTTAAAAATTTGTCCACATTTCGCGTTTACACCCTGTAACTCTCCTATTTTTTTCTATTCAATAGCCGAGTACTGGAGTCTTGTTTGTTTTTGCAGCGCACGTACTTGGTTTATATATAGTGTCTTGAATAATGCTTTGTGCGTAGTCACTGAATGCCTCCGTCCATCTTCAACGGACCACTTACCAGTTTTTTCAGTCATCCAGCCATCTGAGCTTCGACAACAAGAAGGGGTACTCTTTTTGGCTAGAGATAGCACTCTAGACATGCTCTGCTATTTTTTCAAACCTGTGGCATACTTTGTAAGGTTTCAAAAATTTGCAGAGCATCTGGACCAGGTGAAGAGCTAAATTTTGAAAGCTTTCCGTTACCTAAAGTTTCCTTTGGCTGCCATAAAAAGCCTAAAAATTTTAATCTGAACTCTAAAAATAAAGTGATGACTTTTTTTCATCTGAAGTTACCAATTTGGTCATATCGAGCACAATCCTGCCTGGGAGAAAATTGATCAAAAAACAGCTATCAATTTATTTGTAAAGAGTTTTTATGTTCACTAAATAAAGTTTCATATGAAAAAAAGCGTTTTAAATTTAGTAAAGACCAAAGAAAAGTCTTGACATTTCAAGATGAGATGGACTGTACAATGAATTTTTTAAGTTTATTGGTTGCTACTTCAAAGAAATATAACTTTTTATCTATTCGAAAGATTATGTTTTCCGTTTTTCCACAGCTTACAAGTTACAAACATTGCTTTAGATCCTGACTATAGTTTATTCATCGGTTATCAAATGGCTACCGATAAACACGAAGGTCTAAAAGCTTGTTTGTAATCTTTCCGAATTAGGTAGCCCTGCTGCCCAGTACGTGAATCATACATTGAACACGGAGTACTGTGGTAGTACATTCCGGTTCCATGCTTTTATTACTAACGCTTTGCCTGTACTAGGCTCGTTCGAAATAGCGTTTTCAGAACATGTTTGAGTTATGCTTAAATGCCTGTGGACGGGTTTAGGACAACTGGCCACAGCCGACTGGCCACATTTTAACTAACCAGTCGGCTGCGTCTAGCTGGATTGCGCCCAGTCGGTTGCAGGCAGTTGGTCCATTCTGCCCGTAAACTGCAAAGTTGCGCGTTTTCATTTGTGCATGGACAAATAGGGTCTCTTTACTTTCTCTCATTGTAAATGCGGCGTCATTGCACAAAACAGAGATAAAATTGTATAGGAGTGTCATATGAATTAGGGCATTATAAGGCGCACAAATTTGGACAGTTTCAGATAAAAAAAAAAAAACGGTTGTGGCTTGGTGCATCACTAACAGTACTTAATCCAAGCAATACAATAGCGATTCGCAGTAAATAAATAAACCATGGGGGCCAGTCCTATTTATTTGCTTTACTTGAAGTGGATACTTTTAAATACTACAACAATTTCGACATAAGTAATTTATCAGGAAACTTTTGGCGCACGTTGCGGGGATCAACCGAAGGGGGATGAAGGAGGATGAATCCTCGGCGGAGGATCTCGGTGAATTCCTAGGCGGGGTTAAATCCTCAGCGAATTCCTCAGCAGGGGCGAATTCCTCGGTTGAGGTTAAATCCAAGAAGATTAAATCTAAGAAGGTTAAATGTAAAGAGATTAAATCCAAAGAGGTTTAATCCAAAGAGATTAAATCCAAAGAGGTTAAATCCAAGAAGATTAAATCTAAGAAGGTTAAATGTAAAGAGATTAAATCCAAAGAGGTTTAATCCAAAGAGATTAAATCCAAAGAGGTTAAATCCAAGAAGGTAAAATTCAAAGAGATTAAATCCAAAAGACTGTAATCGATATATTTGATAACGATCAAAGTTATGAATAACTCTTTAACATCAGCTAGCGGTGGTTAAAGATCTAGATGAAATTAGGTAATCATGATTAGGTTACAGGTTCCATCCCTGAACATAATAAATCAAATAGTTATTGTTCAATGAAACCTAAAAACTAATTAATGTTTGATGGAAGTATGTTAGATAATATAGTTGAAAAAACAATCAATGAAATAGAGTCGACAAAGGCTAAGTCCAAGTTGGTAAAGGCTAAGTCCAAGTTGGTAAAGGCAAAGTCCAAGTCGACAAAGGCTAAGTCAAAGTTGGTAAAGGCAAAGTCCAAGTCGACAAAGGCTAAGTCCAAGTTGATAAAGGCTAAGTCCAAGTTGGTAAAGGCAAAGTTCAAGTTGGTAAAGGCTAATTTTAAGTCGGCAAAGGCTAAGTCCCAGTCAGCGTAGGCTAAGTTCAAGTCACAAAGATAAAGTCCAAGTCTGCAGATGGTTAAGTCCAAGTTGGAAAGGCAAAGTCCAAGTCGGCAAAGGCTAAGTCCAAGTTGGTAAAGGTTAAGTCAAAGTTGGTAAAGGCTAAGTCCAAGTTGGTAAAGGCTAAGTCCAAGTTGGTAAAGGTTAAGTCCAAGTTGGTAAAGGTTAAGTACAAGTTGGTAAAGGCTAAGTCAAAGTTGGTAAAGGCTAAGTCCAAGTTGGTAAAGGCAAAGTCCTAGTCGACAAAGGCAAAGTCCAAGTTGGTAAAGGTTAAGTACAAGTTGGTAAAGGCTAAGTCCAAGTTGGTAAAGGCTAAGTACAAGTTGGTAAAGGCTAAGTCAAAGTTGGTAAAGGCTAAGTCCAAGTTGGTAAAGGCAAAGTCCTAGTCGACAAAGGCAAAGTCCAAGTTGGTAAAGGTTAAGTACAAGTTGGTAAAGGCTAAGTCCAAGTTGGTAAAGGCTAAATCCAAGTTGGTAAAGGCTAAGTCCAAGTTGGTAAAGGCTAAGTCTAAGTTGGTAAAGGCTAAGTCCAAGTTGGTAAAGGCAAAGTCCAAGTCGGTAAAGGCTAAGTCCAAGTCGGTAAAGGCTAAGTCCAAGTCGGAAGCAAAGTCCAAGTCGGAGGTTAAATCTAAGGCGTAGGCTAAATCCAAGCAAGTGAAATACAAGAAGGTCCATTCCAAAGAGGTGAAAAATGGAAGACTATAATCAATATACTGGATAAAGATCAAAGTTATTAATTGAATAACTCCTTAGCATCAGATAG
Source organism: Diplosoma virens (assembly GCA_963680785.1). NCBI lineage: Eukaryota > Metazoa > Chordata > Ascidiacea > Aplousobranchia > Didemnidae > Diplosoma > Diplosoma virens. Next base: position 37,100,727 of record OY796893.1, on the reverse strand, counting down.
CGGTGGTTAAAGATCTAGATGAAATTAGGTAATCAAGTTTGATTACCTAATTTCATCTAGAAACGGGTTCCATCCCTGAACATAATAAATCAAATAGTTATTGTTCAATGAAACCTAAAAACTACAATTAATTTTTGATGGAAGTATGTTAGATAATATAGTTGAAAAACAATCAAAGAAATAGACCAAGAACATACTAGTATGAGCATTAAGCTTATACTGAACCTGTCAAGGGGTTATTTAACAACTACAGTAAAAAACAACTTTCTAACAGATGCTTTTTTCAAAGTCTTATAAAAGATGTTTAAAGACACGTTGCAAAAACAATAAACTTTCTAAAAAATTTGTAACTAATTTAGAGTGTTGTAAAAACAAAAAGTGAACTTGAAAAATACGTTAGGTTTGTTACAAAGACAAAGTCTTGTAAAAATAAAAGCATGTATTTTTAAACCGGGATTAGCTTTCTAACCAATAGTTTTTTAAGAAGTTTATAAGCAATTATCATGAAAGTCCTATCTCTAAAAAATAATTTCTAACAAGTGATTTTTTTCAAACAAATATAAACAAGGATCAGAGGTCATTAAAAATTACTTAACGTTCTAACGAAGGTGTTCGAAAGTCAAACGAGTTCAAAGTATTGAAAAACTGTAATCTGTTATTTTAAAACGACTTTCTAATGATTTTTATCAAGTTCACAAATATAAACAAGGTCTGAAAAGACAGACCACTAAAAAACACTTAACCTTCTAACGAAGGTGTTACTTATTGGAAGTCAAACGAGTTCAAAGCCTTGTAAAACTATAATCTGTTATTTTAAAACGGCTTTCTAATAATTTTTATCAAGCTCACAAATATAAACAAGGGTTTGAAAAGACAGACCACTAAAAAACATTTAACCTTCTAACGAAGGTGTTACTTACCGAAAGTCAAACAAAACAACTTTCTAATAGATTTTTTTTTCAAGTTCACAAATATAAACAATGAAAAAGTCTCCTAGAGAACAGTTACAAAACATGATGCAATCCATGACGTCATTCGAAGTGGTGTATATAAGACAACGTGATTTGGTTTCGTCATTGAAATATGTCACAAGATTCTGTCTCTCGAGAGTTAGAAGCTAAAATGTTTCACTGCTTAAACCCGCAAAAACCGCATATGTGTGACAAAGAGAATCGTATGCGAACCTTTCCCAACTCTTGGTATGATCAGGAAAGTCCAACGCCGCATGAACTGGTTGACGCAGGATTTTATTGTATGAGTTCTGGTGACCGTGTCAGCTGTTTCTATTGTGGAGGAAAATTATTTCACTGGAAACTGCGTGACAACCCGTAGTAGGAACATGCAAAATGGTTTTCTTTGTGTGAATTTGTTCGAAAGAAACAAGGTGTGAAATATGTGGAAAAAGTATGCCAAAGACATCCAGGTTTACATCGACCAAATATAGAAAATCCAATTCGATCCGCTGCAACAAACCAGCTACGTACCATGTTGAGCAATCAAACGCAAAGCACAGTTACAGCCAAGGAAAGAAGTCAAAGATTAGAAGCAATGATGCTGCTTGACCCTCACTGAAATATGCAAAAAGCATAGGCATTGAAGACACCAAGATCCGTTATGCTCTTTTGCAGCAAATGGAAAAAAATAACTGCAACTTCTCCAATTGCCAAGAGCTACTCAACCTTGTTTTGGACATAGAGAAAGAAGACAAATGCATGAAATGTAAAAGCAAGGAAAAAAACGCAGTTTGCATGCCTTGTGGACACATGATATTTTGCTGGACCTGTATACAAGACATTTATTTTTGTTGGTTGTGCACTCAAAACTTGTCCGAAACAATCCGCGTCAAACAATGGTAATTGCACAAGAGCTTAAGACATGCTTTTGTTCTTCGAGTGAGAAACATCAAAATAGAAAACGCATCTCAAACAATATGTTTCTAACAAAACCAGAATCGTTAAATGTGTTATGGTTCTATTTTTTTAAAAATGTTTTGACCGTGTAAAATAAAGTACATTGACAGTAAATGTTTACACATTTTTCACACTGGTATCTGTGCTAAGTTCTTAAAACTATGGTGTAAAAGATTTAAATCGTATCTGTTTGACAATCAAAGTCTGACATTCTGTAGCTTTTAAACGGGAAGCTGCAAAATATCCAAACAAAAAACCGTGAACGCGTTTCTAAAACGTCAACTGTGGATAGAGCTTGCAAGGAAATTGAAAATTTTTATATTGCTTATACTTTCAAAAACTATTAAAAAGTCTGCAATTGTGAACTTACCGTTTTATATTTTGAAACTTTTAGATAAAAATTTATGTTATTTTAAATTCTTCAAACACAAAAAAACCGACAGAATCCTACAAAATTGTACTTTATTCGAGATTTTTTTTGCTGTTCTTTAACGTTTTCAATTTTTATCTACATACCAGCAACAGAACGTCAGCTGCAGATTTTTGTGGAAAAGCAACATGGATTTAATTTTTTAATTTTGACTCGAATCTTTAAAGTTTTTTCGAAAATATTATAATTTTTCAAACCTTGAAGCTTGCGAGTATGAATTGTTTAGAGCATAAACGGTGTTGTTAAACAGGGACAAAAACGTTTCAACATTATTTTGCACAATTTCAGATTTCTTTGTTTGCATTTCACTCAATTTTTATTTTAAAAGTCATACAATAGATTAGTCGTTTGAAAACAATACACTTTTTCTTAATATCGGTTAATCTGCTTTTAAACTATTTCTTCACCAAACAAAGTAAAGGTGTTTTTGTTTTTTTTTGTTTTTTTTTTATTCCAAGATTATTTTGAAAACTACTCCCAGAAAAATAACGAACCAAGACTATTTAGACTCGTCTCATAAAAACTATTGCGTCTGTCACAATTTTTAAACCGCCTGACCTGTTAATACAAAAAAGTTGCATTTTTTATGTTACAGAATGATTGACACAATTTCTTTAAGTTTTTCTAACCTCAAAGTGATTTCGTTGTTGCTTTTTTTAAGTAAAAATTTTGTTCAAGTCAAGAAGTTACTCTTTAACTAAGCCTAAAACTTTTATAAATTATGCGACTTTGAAAACAAGAAAATAGTGGTTACAACTTTTAATAAAAGAAGTATTTGGTAAGAAAATCTTTTAATTATTTCAAAACCTATTTTGCAAAATTAAATTATGTCTAAGATTGCATTGGTTCAACATGTGATTTTACATCTAATTTTGCGTTTTACTGCAAAAGAAAAACAGTAAACATTACGAACATTGCAAAGATTTTTTAAAGTTGAAACCTTCTTGATCAAAAAATCAGTCGATTTGCAAAACAATATCACTTTTCCAACAGCTTTTTCCAGCTTCTGACCTATTGAATTAATTTCGTGATAAAAAAATTAGCATCGTAAATTTTATAACAGAACGTTTTACCTCAAAAATCAGCAAAACAACACGTTTTTCAGACAATTTTCTACATCTAGTTTACATCCGGCAAACTTCTCGGTATCATGTCTGATGGAAAAAAATACATGGTGTCACTCATTTTGTTTTAAGTATATGCGTCAATGAACTTGGTTCTTGTTTTAAAAAACAATGTTTTGTTATTCTAAAACTACGATTCTGATTTTTAAAAGGTGCAGGCGTATTAACGTAGAGGTGTAATTTTAACTGCACCGTATATTTCAATAAATTATTCTCTTGTCTTATCATCTTTTTAGACCAAAAAGTTTAACACGTAAAACTTTCTTATATCAAGATTTATAAGTAAAATTATGTCTTTAGGTAAAATATCAGATAAAAGCTGTAATTTAAAAACAAGCAGAAATTATTTGAACTATATTTTGTAGCAAATTGTACTGTTTTTATACTGTAGCATAGTTGGTTGATACAAAATCTTTGAAAAGTTTTCTGCTGACTACAGTTCGGTAAATATTTATCTAAAAAGACTACATAGTCTTTTACGTATAATCATAACACATTATTTGTCAAGACATCAAAAGTAAAATTTTTATTCAAGACATGCTATATGACGCACCCCAGTGACAGTTGAAAAATCGTTACTTGCGTCACCACACTCTTCAGTTTATTGAATTATTACGTTTGTTTTTCAGTTCTAATTCACTGTTTTGGTTAAAAAAACCAACAGAAAACTTGTGGTCAACTTTGTTTTTACATTTTACCAATTTGTTCAAACCAAAATAAAATTGAACATAAAACAAACAAATTTGCTCCGATGTTGCCAACATTTTTGCAAACTTTAACGAAAAATTTCGTAAATTATAATATTTAACACGAAAATGTAACCATTTTGTTATAACGTTTGTAATACTAATACAGCTAATATTAAAGACCATAGAGTTTTGTTAAAGGGTCATTCACTTCTTTTGCTTTTTCTTTAATATAACAACGTTAATTACATAGTTTTAAAAAGCACTAACACATTTTCTCAAAGATTGGTCAAAAAGTATATTTCTCAATAAATCGTTGCAAAACAAGTTGAGACATTAGCTGTGAATTAAATCTATAAATAGAGTTTTTACTTATAACTTTCAAAATTTGAATCATGTTTTCAAAAGACTCAAAACATTTTTTTCAAATTTTTAAATCATACTTTTTATTATTTCAAACAAAAACATTCGAGTAACTAAAATAATATTTCTAAACGTAGAGTGTATCCGTTTTTTGAAGGAATAATTGGAAACAAAGTAAAACATTCTATTTATATTAGTCATAAAAAAACACTTGTTTGTTAAAAACGTTTCACAAATTTTTGACATCTGTAGGCGTATTCAGGCTTGTCAAAACGTTTAAAATGCACAGCTATTAATTGAAGAAAAAAGTTAGGGTTGTTATTGAGCAATCGTTGCGCAAAAAAAAATTTCTTATAATTATTTGTCAGAGTCGAAATAGTCAGTTTTGCACCTAACAGCGCACTGATGTCTGCGAATGGTGAACCAAAGTTAAAGAGGGTCAAATTATCGCTTTCTTCTCCAACAAACGATGAAACTTCAATTCGAAATGTGTTTTGTGCAGTAAAGTCAAAGCGAAAATACAAAAAGAAACCTCAAGCAGACAGTGAATTGGGAAAAATTTCTTTCTTTGTTGAAGTGGAAAACCCACAACAATATTTCGATCATCTGCAGTTACGCGAAGTGTTATTGAAATTACTACCTTTTCAAACGTGCCTACTACTATTCGAAAAGCAAAACAGCAAAGGAATTTGTAAAATTCACATGATTTTTTTTGCTAAAACCGACCCTAGCGAGTGTTCGGTTCGTATTATGTTTGAAAAAGCCCAAAAGGAAGTATCGGCTGACGGAATGAAGATATATTACAAATATATCAACTTATATTCTCCTCTTACCTATGTGAAAACAATGAAGAAATCTCTTGTCACATATGAATGTATTCGACTTAAAAATGCAAGCGATACCGAAAAAAAGAGACTTTGTGAAATCAGTCAATTTCTTGCATCTTTTTGTGGTAACAGCAAGAATTCTTAAATGCTCGACTTGAATGATCACTCTTTGTTTAGTGAAAAATGAATTGGTTGTACGTATTTTTCTGACTTTTAAATGAAACGTTCAATCTTGAAAGTTTTTTGTGTTTTATTGTATACACCGGGTTGAAGTATTGAGTAAAAGTTTTCAATTAAGTTTTTTTTTTTTCTTTTAAGTAGGTTTATATTGTAAATGCCTGCACTACGTGTTTGTGAAATTAAGTAGAAGTGATGACGCATATTAACGATAAGCTATAGGATGTTTTTGCTTTAAATTTACAAAAGAAATGTAAAATAAAATTAACACAGCTTTTCAACTATTACTTGCTCACAAGTGATTTTAGCTAAATCTGATTTGCAATAATCTAAAATACTAGTAAAAATTATTTTTAGGAATGTATCGAAGTCATCATATTACATATACACCAACTAATTAAAACACCAACAAAGGTTTTTTACTTCAGGCAAAACCTTTGCTTTATTCTCCAACCTGAGTAGGGTGCGTAATCTTCTTTTTAATGATCATTTGTATAAGGTCGGCAAACAAAAACTGTTGCATTTGTTTAGGTGATTACGATTTAAAAAGTCTCTTTCAAAAAATAATAAAAAAATTAACTTTTTGTTTTTTAGTGGTCTGTCTTTTCAGACCTTGTTTATATTTGTGAACTTGATAAAAATCATTAGAAAGTCGTTTTAAAATAACAGATTACAGTTTTTCAATACTTTGAACTCGTTTGACTTTCGAACACCTTCGTTAGAACGTTAAGTAATTTTTAGTGACCTCTGATCCTTGTTTATATTTGTTTGAAAAAAATCACTTGTTAGAAATTATTTTTTAGAGATAGGACTTTCATGATAATTGCTTATAAACTTCTTAAAAAACTATTGGTTAGAAAGCTAATCCCGGTTTAAAAATACATGCTTTTATTTTTACAAGACTTTGTCTTTGTAACAAACCTAACGTATTTTTCAAGTTCACTTTTTGTTTTTACAACACTCTAAATTAGTTACAAATTTTTTAGAAAGTTTATTGTTTTTGCAACGTGTCTTTAAACATCTTTTATAAGACTTTGAAAAAAGCATCTGTTAGAAAGTTGTTTTTTACTGTAGTTGTTAAATAACCCCTTGACAGGTTCAGTATAAGCTTAATGCTCATACTAGTATGTTCTTGGTCTATTTCTTTGATTGTTTTTCAACTATATTATCTAACATACTTCCATCAAAAATTAATTGTAGTTTTTAGGTTTCATTGAACAATAACTATTTGATTTATTATGTTCAGGGATGGAACCCGTTTCTAGATGAAATTAGGTAATCAAACTTGATTACCTAATTTCATCTAGATCTTTAACCACCGCTATCTGATGCTAAGGAGTTATTCAATTAATAACTTTGATCTTTATCCAGTATATTGATTATAGTCTTCCATTTTTCACCTCTTTGGAATGGACCTTCTTGTATTTCACTTGCTTGGATTTAGCCTACGCCTTAGATTTAACCTCCGACTTGGACTTTGCTTCCGACTTGGACTTAGCCTTTATTGACTTGGAGTTTGCCTTTACCAACTTGGACTTAGCCTTTACCAACTTGGACTTAGCCTTTACCAACTTGTACTTAGCCTTTGTCGACTCTATTTCGTTGATTGTTTTTTCAACTATATTATCTAACATACTTCCATCAAACATTAATTAGTTTTTAGGTTTCATTGAACAATAACTATTTGATTTATTATGTTCAGGGATGGAACCTGTTTCTAGATGAAATTAGGTAATCATGATTACCTAATTTCATCGAGATCTTTAACCACCGCTAGCTGATGTTAAAGAGTTATTCATAACTTTGATCGTTATCAAATATATCGATTACAGTCTTTTGGATTTAATCTCTTTGAATTTTACCTTCTTGGATTTAACCTCTTTGGATTTAATCTCTTTGGATTAAACCTCTTTGGATTTAATCTCTTTACATTTAACCTTCTTAGATTTAATCTTCTTGGATTTAACCTCAACCGAGGAATTCGCCCCTGCTGAGGAATTCGCTGAGGATTTAACCCCGCCTAGGAATTCACCGAGATCCTCCGCCGAGGATTCATCCTCCTTCATCCCCCTTCGGTTGATCCCCGCAACGTACGCCAAAAGTTTCCTGATAAACTACTGACAAAGAATTACCCTGTTTTATGTAAAGTTAAAAAAAGGCTTTTATAGCTTAACGTTTCCTTCTCCAAGTTATTTTAGAGAGGTCTTGTTGTGATTAGCATCTTTTGAAGGTAATCAATCTAATCTTCCAAAGTGTAAAACAAAAAAACGCACTTTTTAATTAAATATATTGGAACCAAAATGTATTATTTTATCCCATATTCCATCCGACATTTTTCATATTGCAAAATAAAAAAATGAATTTACTTTTGTTATCCAGATTTGCTTATTTTCTAGTTTTGCTTTTAGGTTTTCATTTCTTAATTACTTTTTTGCCTTATCGCAACTTGTTTTCAAACGGTTATTTTATTTTAATTTTTTTGTTATTTTAAATATTGCAATAAAAGTAAGTGCTTGACCAAGACACCTTATGGTTATTTTCCAGTCACATTGTCCTATATTTAATCTCAATTATATGTTATGCGAATATTTGTAATAATTTAGTGACTAATAAATAAACGTGAATCTTGAATCTTCATAAATGCCACAATATATTGTTGTTCAAAAATTTTTTTATTGGACACTCTAATTTTTATTAACTGATATAACTGTAATTTAAAGTTTCTAACAAAGACTTTCAAGTAGGAAAAATGCCGTAAATTATTTTTCTAATAAAATGTGACAAAAACGAACGCATATGATCTTGATCCGTTCCCATCAAATCGACACTCACAACCTCTTGCTATACTGTCGACAAATATATTATAAAATTAATTTTTTCCTTAATTTTATAGAAAGCAAACAAAGTTTTTGTTAAATTTTATTGCCAAAAGATTTGGTAAATTTCTCACATGCTGGCATGAATAAACACACTGTTCCATAAGATCACTATTTCGAAGAAATTATTAATTAACATTGCCCAGGTCGCACAGTGCGTTGGCATACATTTGCTAAAAAGATTACTTTACGTCATCGCAAAATATAATCTCGGGTATTTTGATAAAAAGTAATCTTATTTACGTAATTAAAAAGATAGCTTATAAAATTAAAAAAAGGTACAACAAAAAATTTAATAAAATGCACTTTTTTTGTTTAATTGGCGATTATGGTGCTAATATTCATAAAGCTATAAAAGAATTTTAGAACACGTGATTGTGTATGTAATGTGATGTTTATAAGTTAATTTTCAATTTATATACGCATAAGTATAATAAAAAATATATCAAAATAAAGAAGAGTTTACGTAGCTTATATGGATATATTCATAAAATTCAGAAAATTTGTAGAATTTTGCGTGTCAAATATGTTACTGGAAGTGATCAATATTACTATGACGATGTTGAATTAGCTATTAAAGTAAGCTAAGTTTTGACTTTCAAGTTTAAAGTCAAAAGCTATTTTCTCACAACAAAAAATTAAGCACAACGCATTTGAAAAAAGTGAAATTTTCAAATCGTGCTTTGAACGATGCCGAGATATGTTCCACGATTAATAGTCACAATTATATAGAGTAATATTGTTTTTCTCAAGTGTTTGTTTTTTAAGTAATGCAATGGTGTACTTCTATTTAAATAAGTAAAACACCCTTTTTGTGGCGGTGAAATACATTGCGAAAAAACAAAACAAGTGCATATAAACGATGATAATTATATAAAAGATGAACGTTTGTTGATTTTACAGCATTGGTATGTCGATATTCTAATACTGCTAAATATTAAAATATAGCCTATTTCAAATTCTTTTATGTAAAAAAAAAATTATTTTCATTATTTTGTACTTTTTTTAAAAAAGCAACAATAACTATTGGTATCTACAAAAACATGTGGAAAAATATGTGAACCAGTAATTGAAACCAGTCTAAAATAATTTCTATACTTTGACCAAAACAATGAAGCAAGCTTCCCGTGGCTTCTTCATTGTTTATAGTTGTCGTGCGCTTTGACGTCATTCTTTACGTCCAATTTTTTAATTAAGTTTACGACTGTTACAACAGCGAATCCGTTACAATCGCATTTCACGCTAGTTAAATGAATGTCTAAACGTGTAAATTGTAGTGACCTTGCTAAATTGTAATTTTGCATACTTTATCAAATGAATTTTTAAAAACTTTATTGCTCTAATAAAAGTTAAATAAATGATCTTTACTCTGCTTAAATTTCATACAGATAGCTTAAGTAGTTTTGGAGTTATAAATTGTTAAGTTGGTGGGCTTCTGAAGCCCGGCCGTTGAGGAGTCAATAGCTCGAAAAAGCTTGAGGAGAATAGGGTTAATTAAATAGCACGATTTTCTAGTTGTTTTATTATTTTTATCGATCAATAATAGTTAAGCCTTATCGGTTTACCATATGGGCTGATTGTTGCCAAAAGAATAATTTTATTTGCTGATTGATTGAAAAATCTTTTTAAAAACGCCAAATCTGTTTCAGAAAGCGGTTTTATTTATTTTACGATAGTGGAGTTTTTCCAGTTTGTTTTTCAATTTTAATACTATCAAGAAAGTGAAAGTACTTCTATGTCTACAAACAATTTTCTTGGCATGGTTCTCGCTGACGCCAATAATTCTTATAAGCAGCTACTTTTTTTTGGCAATATTTTTCCATAGAAAATTAAATATTTCTTTGATATTGCTGATGTTAAAATGTATCAATTTTTTGGAAAAGCTCCAGATGACCAGACAACAAATAAAAAAATATTTTATCAACTTTGTTAGAATATTTTTATTGGATTGACAACTTTTGATAAATTTAATTTCGTTCACTTTGCAAACAGAAGGGCGACTCTCAAATTACACTGGTCAACAAAAAATAGCTTTTTTTTCTAAACAAGAACAAGAGCATTTATTTTTAGGTAACAGTGGGCGCAGACTCCGAATCTGGCATTAGTGTTTTTTAGTACGTCAGGTTTTAGAGATATGAGAGTATACGGGCATTTTATACTCTATAAATTGCAATACCCCTACCACTATCGCGGATGTTTTTTAGGTTTTGACAGACATGACTAAGCAGATTAGCACGCTATTATGCTACGTTTAATATGACAAGCAAGTTGAACGTATCGGTGTGGGTGCTTAGGCGTTTGGACGTATCGATATGAGTGTTTAGGCTTTTGGACTGTAAAATAGTTAGTAAAGAAAATTAATTTAAAATTATAAAAACAAAAATTGTTTAAAAAATTTGTTGTGCAAGAGAAAAAGTAAAAACATTTTTAAAATCAGAGTCAAAAATATTTTAAAAAACGCCCACTAGATTTTCTGTTTAAAATTTACGGTTGACCAGTGGTATTTATTAAATGTTTGTTTATTTTATTGTTGTTATGATAAATTCGCTTTTAGTATGAAAAAAAAAAAAAAAAAAAAACTTATCATAACTTTTACTTACAAGGCATCTACTTGGATTCGGTTTACCAGTTCTAATCCCAAAACACCCGCTGACGAAAATCTGTAACAATGCAAAAAAATTGCAACATGCTAATACAAATCAATTAGTTTTTATTCATAAGTATGTTTGAAAACAGAATAGTTCAAGAAATTTTTTGAAATAATTATTTTAAAATCAACAAAATAATTTTAATAAAATGGCAACACTTACCCATATGCCACACCATATTCCTTCCCCTGTCGTAAATTGGATTTGATTCCCGTAATCGTAACTACTATAGAAACTGTTATAGTAACTATAGTAAGTATTAGAATGCATTACAGCAATGCCAAGTAAAATTGCAATTGATCCCAATGTTATTTGGCCAATCTAAATTTTGCAAAGATTGAAAGACTAAAAATTTTTTTAAGATTTAAAAAAGCTGAAGCAGTTAATAAAATTGGCAGTAGCGTGGCCGAATAAAAGAGATTAATAACAAACCTGATATCCTAGAGAACTTTTTAGTAGAATAAATATTTATTATAACATGTGAACAACAAGTACACTCACTCCAAGCGAACGCAAAATTTTTAGGTATTTCTGTTGCAAAGAAGTGTCAACATTGACGTGGGAATTTGTAATTAGTTGAATTGGTACTGCTATTGGGGCGCCCATCACCTGGCACTGTTGAGATCTTGCAGAAAATCCAGGTTGAGTGGCATTAGTAACAGTTTGGTTCATTGCTTAGAATTTCAAATAATTTTACTTAACTTTAACTATTACTTAAATCTACGAGTATAGGAAAAATTGTTTACAACAAAGGATTGTTTATATAGCTTTTAAAAGAATAAAAAAGATAGGCTAAACTTATATTTCAACAATCTCAGGGAAAGAATTTTTATTTTTTAATGCAGATCCGATTTGAATAACAAATTATTCTAATTTTTTAATCAATTTGTTACTCAAAGAGCTTTTTAATGAGCGCCATCTGTTGAGAAGAAACTCCAAAACTAAAGATAACATATATATTACAATTATGAATTTTGTAATAACAACACGACAAGGCCCTGTTTCGACCTAATTAGGTCTCATCAGGTGTGTATAATTACGTACATATACAAGACAAAGAGCTCGACACTAGTACAATAATATACTGTAAAGTCATATATGCATGCAGTCTTCAAACTCTCTAGCGTACTTCTCGGAAAAGAATTTCTGCTTCATAAAAATCAAATAGTGTTTTCTGGTCCCATGAGGATTTTTAATCTGTTTACAAGTGGCCTTTTCATAGCTCGAAGCTTGGCTGACTAAAAATTTTGCTGACAACGACGGGTATATATAGGCTAAATTATGAAGTCTTAGGGCAAGCTAAACAAACTTATAGTATATAGTTAACCACGAATGCACAAAATTTGGCGCAGCGAATGACAGCGAATAACAGCGAATGCACAAAATTTCGTGGTTAGTCTACAGTGCAGAATGCTAAAATAAATATGAATAAAATTTTTTTGTCTTATAATTGTAATTGAGCCTTAAACCCATTTATTTGTTTACTATCGTTTAAAGTGCACACACTGAGAGGAACTAGAGCGCCTTTGTTGATCTTTTCCATCAACCCTTTTGATCTTAGCGGGAGTTTGCGGTATTTGATTTCACTACAGTTTTTACAGTGTTCATTTTTCCATCTTTGTTACGTGATTGATAATTATGACGTCAGCTGTTGTCCCCCTTGCCTTGCAGTTTTATTGCGGCTTCACTATGTGTCTTCGAGTCAGGACCCGATTAGTATAAGTAAAGTTTTTTAATTTTTTTTAATTCTTAAAAAAACTTTTCTGATTTTTTACATTTTTTGAACTAATAATGATCTTTATAGGTCGAAATTGATGTTTCGTTATGAATTAGTTAAGTTTTGGTTTTTAATTTCTATATTAAATATTAAGCCCATTGAACTTAAACTGATTTTATTAATGTGTTTATGTATCGCAATTTGACCAGTTAAATAAATTATCAATTTGACTTTGCTAAAAAGGGTAATAGATTTCTGTTAAAAGACTTTTGACATAGTTGAATGTAAATTCTGTTTTAGAAATTGCTTCAGCTTTGTGCCTTGTACCACTTCTATTTAATAGCAAGTTGGACATGTTCATCCAATATTCTGACCAGGTATGTTAATTTTATTTATCAATGTAACTTTTCTTGATATTACGTATCAATAATTACTCGAATAATTTGCAGAACGAAACCTCCGTGACAACACCGTATCCATGTGTTGTGGCTACCGACCATGCCATATCAATTTTTGTTCAAAGGTGTTGGTTGTGCAATTGCACAACCTTTAAAGATGCTCTGATAATAATAATAACCTCATACTGGATTTTTGATATCAAATTTCCAAAAGCACTTACATGTTCTCTTCAGTTTTTGAGTTATCTTTTAAACATTTCTAAAAAAATGACAAACATGAGTGTTCAAAAAATGATTAACGCTTTGCTATAAGAAGGGCCGCTAAAATTTTGTTTTTTGTTGTGTTTTCTAAATGGTGTTTGATGTTCGTTTAATCGCTCTGCTGCTATGTAAATAAACTTTTCGAGCATTTCAAGTTTGTTGAATTTAGAGATGGTATATACCATGGTACAATCGGAGAAAAGGTAAAAATTATTAAGGATGGAAAAAAACACCTTCAAAATTTCCATCCCTGGGGTTGTCTATTACTATCGTAAAATGGAAAATCATTAAGGATGGAAAATACCATCTTCAAAATTTCTATCCCTAGGGTTGTCTATTTCCATCGAAACATGGAAAATCCCATCCTCGAATGGACCACCCAAATGTAAGCAAATTCCACCCCTAGGGTTGTTTTCAAATTTACAGTGTATCAAAACGACACTTCCAACCTCTCGCCAGCCCTAATTCAACCGCACGATAAAAAAAAGGCTTTGACTGGCTTATATATGTAGTTTCATGTTCGACAAAAATTAAATTGATCTTGGGCGAACGTTATTTCTGTGCAAGTGACTGTAGTGTTGTAACATTTATACCTTGAATTTATGCTTCAAAGTCTAATGTTAGGAAACGCTGTTGTCTCTGCTTTGACAATGAAATTGGACCAGGCCAGAAAATACCAAAAAAACATGAACAAATCATGAAACCAGTGTCAATCTTCCACGTGTTTTCGGCACTGCTTACAAATTTGTGCTTCGTGCTTTGAACGATGCCGAGATATGTTGCACGGTTAACAGTATTATTCTTGAGATAGTTTTTAAAAAAGTGTACGCCAAAGATGTCATATGGTCATGTCTTAAGTGATGCAATAGAAGTCTTTTTTTGCGATATAAGAGCAGTCTGGTAAAGGGAAAGGAATATCCATAATTAATTTTCAAATTACAAAAAATCAAGATCAGGCAATGGCAACTAAAAAGCAAATATATTGTTCTATTTTAATCACCAAATAATTTTTAATTATTCACTATACTAAACTTAATTTAGCCAAAAAAAGCCAAGTTAAACTGTACCTCAAAAATACAATCATTTTTAACCCATCAAAAATACAAGTAACTTTCTTCTTATTTTTTAGTATGTAGTAATTCTTGAGATAGTTTTTAAAAAAGTAGTTTTTTGCAAAGCGTTTTTAATTTTGTGTCGCGATATTCCTATATAGAGCAGTGCTCCGCAACCAGTATGCTGCGGCACAGGAGTGTGTGGCAAGACGATGCTTTGTGTGCCGCATGATAATGATAATATATATGATGAAAATATTTTTTGAAAATGGAAAAATTTAATTTCTAGAAATACTGGAAAACTTGCTGACTTAAACTCCAGGGAGACTCTCTAGCTTATTAAAATAAATTATGAAAAATTTTGGTTAAAATAATAACGTTTTTTACATTTTATCCACGTGTTCCACAAAATTTTGGAAGTTTGTAAGATTCTCATGAGAGAAAAAAATATCCGGAGCACTGCTTCAGACTTTTAAATTTAGCATTTTTAAGCAAACCAAACTCTTTTCAATTGGAAAAAATTTTTTTTCTGTTAACTTAGGGCAGTGCCCCACAATCTTTTTTTGCTTACAACACATTTAAAAAATCTCTAAATTTTGCGGCACACCTTTAAAAAATTAAAAAAATCTAATCGACTTCACCAAATAGACTTCAATGATTTTTAAATTAATTAGAGAGCCTTGCACAAGCTAAAGTCAGCGAATTATCTTGTGGTTGTAAAGCTGAAATTATCCAAAAATAAGACTCGTTTTGGGTCTCGTTCACCCTTTGCCGTTATTTACCTCGTAGGCTTAAGCGATTCACCAAAATTTAAAAGTTTATAAATCAAGCATAGCGAATAAAGAACGAAACCCAAAACAAATCTTTTAAAAACGTATGATTAGATTATTGTTAACCCGTGGTACATTTAGCATCGTCTTGCGGCACATTGGTTGCGGAGCATTGACTTAAAGCTATAAAACAAAGTTAGAGCGATTAGAAAATGCTTGTACGTACATCACAGAACTAAGTTTTTGTCTAAAAAAATTAGATCGATGCAAAAACAACTGAAGGGATTTTGAGACTCCGAACAAAAGTTTCTTTGCTGGAGCAAAGGTCTAAAATGAGTCAATTACTTAAATACTTGTTGTGTTTAAATGATTATGAAACTAGTTTATTGTGTGTTTAAATGATTATTTAACTAGTTTTAAATGATTATGAACATGGTTTAAATGATTATGAAACTAGTTCACAACAAAAGTTTTACTCTAACGGCGACAGTAAGCAAAACAGTCTCGGGTGTCAGAGAAACAGTGCTCCTCCAGAATCAATCACAACTGATTCTTTTTAACATCTAGAAGTATCATCTGCGTTCCACAATCTTCAGATTAAAAATATTGTGAGCTAAAAGTTTACAATAATCAACATTCATCGTTGCGTTTAATTTCGACTTATTTTGAGGTAAAACTAAATAAATCACCCAAGTTTCGTCACCACCGTTTGCATTGCGCAAACATTTTTTTTTGTGTGTCCCAGCGCTGAAGTAACTTGCGATTTTAGGGCGGAAGCTGGTGTCAAAACCAGTGGTGGATATTGGGTGAGGCGAATGAGGCAGTTACCTCGGGCCCCTCCTTGAAAATATTGCATATAGTTTCATTTTGCTGTATATGTTTTTTTAGAGATTAGCATTATTTTGGGAGAAAAATAGCGAAATATGAGATCAAATCGAAGTGAAGACCTTCTTCTTTTTTTTAGAGATCACTATGATTTTGGGAGAAAATAGAAAATTGAGAGATCAAATCGAAGTGAAGACCTTTTTTTTAGAGATAACCATGATTTTGGGAAAATAAGAAAAATACGAGATCAAAGTCCTTTTTTTTTTAGAGAACATGAATTTTGCAAATCCTTGCTTCGCGGCCCTATTTTGAATATTCATCACTGGCCAAAACATCAGAAATAACTTTCCTATTTTTGTCTATTCAATAGCCGAGTACTGGATCTTGTTTGTTTTTGCAGCGCACGTACTTGGTTTATATATAGTGTCTTGAATAATGCTTTGTGCGTAGTCACTGAATGCCTCCGTCCCTATCCAACGGACCACTTACCAGTTTTTACAGACATCCAGCCATCTGAGCTTTGAAAACAAGAAGTGATACTCTTTTTGACTAGAGATAATACTCTAGACATGCTCTGCTATTTTTTCAAACCTGTGGCACACTTTGCAAGGTTTCAAAAATTTGCAGAGCATCTGGACCAGGTGAAGAGCTAAATTTTGAAAGCTTTCCGTTACCTAAAGTTTCCTTTGGCTTGCATAAAAAGCCTAAAAATTTTAATCTGAACTCTAAAAATAAAGTGATGACTTTTTTTCATCTGAAGTTACCAATTTGGTCATATCGAGCACAATCCAGCCTGGGAGAAAATTGATTCGGTGAAAAATCTATTCGAAAGATTATGTTTGCCGTTTTTCCACAGCTTACAAGTTACAAACATTGCTGTAGATCCTGACTATGGTTTATTCATCGGTTATCAAATGCCTACTGATAAACACGAAGGTCCAAAAGCTTGTTTGTACTTGCTTTGCAAAGACTTGAACAATCTTTCCGAATTAGTTACCCCTGTTGCCCAGTACATAAATCATACATTGAACGCAGAGTACTGTGGTAGTACATTCCAGCTCCATGCTTTTATTACCAGCGCCTTGCCTGTACTAGGCTCGTTCGAAATAGCGTTTTCAGAACATGTTTGAGTTATGCTTAAATGCCTGTGGACGAGTTTAGGACAACTGGCCTCAGCCGACTGGCCGCAGTTTAACTAACCAGTCGACTGCGTCTAGCTGGATTGCGCATAGTCGGTTGCGGCCAGTTGGCCCATTTGGCCTGCAAACCAAAGTTGCGCGTTTTCATTTGTGCATGGAAAAATAGGGTCTCTTTACTTTCTCTCATTGCAAATGCGGCATCATTGCACAAAACAGAGATAAAGTTGTATAGGAGTGTCATACAAATTAGGCATTATAAGGAGCACGAATTCGGATAGTTTTAGATAAAAAAAACGGTTGTGGCTTGGTGCATCACTAACAGTACTTAATTCAGGCAATACAATAGCGATTCGAGCAATTACAATAGCGAAAAAATAAACCATGGAGCCAGTCCTATTTATTTGCTTTACTTGAATTGGATACTTTAAATACTACAACAATTTTGGCATAAAATTGCCCTGCTTTTTTTGTGTAAAGTTAAAAAAAGGCTTTTAAAGCTTAACGTTTCCTTCTCTAAATTATCTTGAAGAGGTCTTGTGGTAATTAGCATCTTTTGAAGGTAATCAATTTAATCTTCCAAAGTGTAAAACAAAAAAACGAATTTTTTAATTTAATATATTGGAACCAAAATGGATTATTTTATCCCATATTCTATCCGAAACTTTTCATATTGCAAAATAAAAAAATGAATTTACCTTTGTTGTCCAGATTTGCTTATTTTCTAGTTTTGCTTTTAGGTTTTCATTTCTTAATTACTTTTTTGCCTTATCGCAACTTGTTTTCAAACGGTTATTATATTTTAATTTTTTTGTTATTTTAAATATTGCAATAAAAGTAAGTGCTTGACCAAGACACCATATGGTTATTTTCCAGTCACATTGTCCTATATTTAATCTCAATTATATGATATGCGAATATTTGTAATAGCTTAGTGACAAATAAATAAACGTGAATCTTGAATCTTCATAAATGCCAAAATATTGTTGTTCAAAAATTTTTTTATTAAACACTCTAATTTTTATTAACTGATATAACTGTAATTTAAAGTTTCTAACAAAGACTTTCAAGTAGGAAAAGTGCCGTAAATTGTTTTTCTAATAAAATGTGACAAAAACGAACGTATACGATCTTGATGCGTTCCCATCAAATCGACACTCACAACCTCTTGCTATACTGTCGACAAATACATTATAAAATTAATTTTTTCCTTAATTTAATAGAAAGCAAACAAAGTTTTTGTTAAATTTTATTGCCAAAAGATTTGGTAAATTTCTCACATGCTGGCATGAATAAACACACTGTTCCATAAGATTACTATTTCGAAGAAATTATTAATTAACATTGCCCTGGTCGCACACTGCGTTGGCATACATTTGCTAAAAAGATTACTTTACGTCATCGCAAAATATAATCTCGGATATTTTGATAAAAAGTAATCTTATTTACGTAATTAAAAAGATAGCTTATAAAATTAAAAAAAGGTACAACAAAAAATTTAATAAAATGCACTTTTTTTGTTTAATTGGCGAGTATGGTGCTAATATTCATAAAGCTATAAGAAGAAATTTTAGAACACGTGATTGTATATGAATGTGATGTTTATAATTTTATTTTCAATTAATATGCGCATAAGTATAAAGAATATGATCAAAATAAAGAAGAGTTTATAAATGGATAAATTTATAAAAGTCAGAAAATTTGTAGAATTGTGCTTGTCAAATATGTCACTGGAAGTGATCAATATTACTATGACGATGTTGAATTAACTATTAAAGCAAGCTAAGTTTTGACTTTCAAGTTTAAAGTCAAAAGCTATTTTCTCACAACAAAAAATTAAGCACAACGCATTTGAAAAAAGTGAAATTTTCAAATCGTACTTTGAACGATACCGAGATATTTTCCACGATTAATAGTCACAATTATATAGAGTAATATTGTTTTTCTCAAGTGTTTGTTTTTTAAGTAATGCAATGGTGTACTTCTATTTCAATAAATAAAAAACTCTTTTTGTGGCGGTGAAATACATTGCGAAAAAACAAAACAAGTGCATATAAACGATGATAATTATATAAAAGATGAACGTTTGTTGATTTTATAGCATTGGTATGTCGATATTCTAATACTGCTAAATATTAAAATATAGCCTATTTCAAATTCTTTTATGTAAAAAAAAAAATTATTTTCATTATTTTGTACTTTTTTTAAAAAAGCAACAATAACTATTGGTAACTACAAAAACATGGGGACAAATATATGAACCAGTAATTGAAACCAGTCTAAAATAATTTCTATACTTCGACCAAAACAATGAAGCAAGCTTCCCGTGGCTTCATTGTTTATAGTTGTCGTGCGCTTTGACGTCACTCTTTACGTCCAATTTTTAATTAAGTTTACGACTGTTACAAAAGCGAATCCGTTACAATCGCATTTTACGCTAGTTAAATGAGTGTCATTTTACGCTAGTTAAATGAGTAAAACGTAAAAATTGCAGTGACCTTGCTAAATCGCAATTTTGCATACTTTATCAAATGAATTTGCAAAAACTTTATTGCTCTAACAAAAGTTAAATAAATGATCTTTACTCTGCTTAAATTTCAAAAAGATAGCTTAAGTAGTTTTGGAGTTATGAATCTTTAAGTTGGTGGGCTTCTGAAGCCCGGCCGTTGAGGAATCAATAGCTCAAAAAAGCTTGAGAAGAATAAGGTTAAGAAAGTAAAAAAAAATACTAAAAGGCAAAATATTTACATTTATGTTACAAAAACTTACTTTTACCTGACAATTATTTTGTTAGTGATTAATCGTCTTACAATCACAGTCAAAAAATATTACGACACAATTACTTTTAATATATAAAAGAAAACTCGAAATAGTGTTTGATCTAGAAGAATCGGGCCATGGACCACTCAAAGGTCTTTCATGTTAAATGGCCTCTAATCTTCCTCATAGTATTCTAAAATATGACACAATGCTAATATTATAACACAAGTATTCTTAATAAATAACAGAACATTCGAAACAGCGTTTCATGTAAGACAATAGAGCCACGGCTCAAAGCTCCTTCAAGCCCAATGATCCCTAATCACTACTAAAATAATTTTTCAAAAAAAGAGCAATCTGTAAAAATTTCTCTTTCTTTTTATACAGATAAATGCGTTTCTGGAATACTTTATCTTGTTTTGGATTATTTATAGATGTATATTATTATGGTTGCAATTACGTATCTCTACTTATCCCTTCAACTTGCAGAAAAAAAATGGTGATTTTATGTTTAGGGCAACGGTCGGGCAATTACAGGATTTACATTCAGAGATGCCAAGATAATGCTCTCCCTTTGAAATTTTTTTTTTGCTTTTATAAATACGAGTGCAATTTAAATTTGTTTCAATGATCAGCTAGACGTATTTCAATAAATGTCTTTTCCTAAAGCAAAGCAGAATAAACAGATTGACCAAGATAGGTTTTGAACCGTAATTTGTCTTAAATGAATTAGTTTTGTTTCATCATTAATTTTCCTAAAAACATTTGCAAAATCTCCAACTGACAAAACATCATTACTTTAATATTCCATAATGCTATCAACACCAACTAAAACTATATTTACTACTAGTAGTTTGGCAGTAACAAATTGACACATTTAACTGCGGTGATTAAATCGAGCAAAAGATTATTTCTAATTTAAAACTTAAACTGAATCCTATTCTTCTCAATCTTTTTCAAGCGATTGACTCCTCAACGGCCGGATTTCAGAAACCCACCAAAGTTAACGATTCGTAACTCAAAAATCTCTTTAACTGTTGTTTCGAAATTAAAACAAAGTAAAAATCATTTATTTAATTTTGGTTAGGGAAAAAAGTTTTTGAAAATTTAGTGAAAAAAGTATTTAACTTAGATTTTCGCAAAATATTTTCAATTTTTACGTTTTTACATTCATTTAACATGCGTAAAATGCGACTGTAACGGATTCGTTGTTGTAACAGTTCTAAACTTAAATGTAAAAAATTTTTGTGTTGTCTAGCAACGCAATGTCTCTCTGCCAAAACAATGGTTTGACACCAAAGTGCAGCTGTAAAAGGTCAATAAAATGTATATGCAATGAACTATTGTGCAAAATATTATTTAAATAGTTTAAAATGAAAGCATTCACGATGAGAAAAGCAATAAAACAAGAAAACACTGGAATTGCTTTTCGATAACCTTTTTGAGAAAAAATCTTAATTGTTAAAAAAGCAGGAATTGTTTAGCGGGCATAAATTTTTGAGCAGAAAATTTTTAAAGTTTTTACAAGTGACTGGGCAATTGATAAACAATTGATAATATACTATTGTAGGCTTTCTAAAAAAATGTACATTTGTGCTAAGCCGACAGATTTGGCTGCAAGTATTGGATTTAACATAAAGGAAAATCACCTTTAGCATAACGTTTTGGAACTTATTTCTAAGAATGTTAAACAAGAACAAAAGCAAGCATTTTGGACAGTTAAATTATGTCTCTTTTTTTCATTGCGTGTCACGTCATTAAAAACCTTCTATGTCACAGTGCTTTTTTGACAAATTTTACGTCCCATTCATAATTACGTAATTGCGTGATTGGCGAAAAAATTTTTTAAGGTTCTCAAAGGGTCTATTGCCTGAACACAACAAAGTAAAATGTCACCTGCGACGGCCCAAAAAGTGTTAAAAGAAAGACCGTCGAGTTTTTGATTACCACTTGAATGATTACTTGTCCATAGTACATTTCACAAAAAATGATTTCGTAACAACTTTGAGCCCAACAAAATGGTGAAACCCTGTAGCCAGAGCGACTTAAAAAAGATTCATTTTATTTAATCATTCTGCTTGTGCCAATACATTTAAGGCACGGAAGTTGTCAATGTGTTGAAAGTGTATAAGGTAATACAGGCCAACTATATACAGTAAGCGAGAAATGGCCTAGGTTTGATAACTATGAAAATTTTGACAATATCTGCCTAAAGCTTCGTTTTACCGTTTAAGTTTATTGTTTTTTTGTGCATTAAATTGAACAATTGTCGTTACTGTCGTGTTAAAAAATACAAATTCTTATAATAGTTCATAATAATAAACAATTATTAAAACAAAAAAGTTCATAATTAAAATAAAATAGCTAAAACATTTTTTTTAATTGCTGCTCACCTATGCTAATCGGAAACCTCTGTCATTGATTTTGTTTTTTATTTGATTGTTTTAATAAATATCCTAGTTCATGAATTGGCGGTGAGCGTGTTACTAAGCTTGTTAGGTTGCCGTGCACTTAGGCTTAACCCTGCCTTTTATTTCAGTAAAAATAGTCTTTTACCACAGGGTTGTTGGAAAGCTTGAAAATCTTGGTGAGATCCGAAATTTGTTTTTGATCAAAATTTTTTTTATGAACATTTTATGCTTTAAAATGTTCTGTCACATAGAATTTCCATAAATTTTAACGTTTATTAATATACGAAATACTATTTTAAAAAGCAGTTGGAGGTTTGGAATTCAAAATGAGCAAATACAAGTTTAGTCATTTAAGTGTGCATTTACAAGATGAAATTCTCAGAATAAAAAAGAATCGAAATAAATTGAGTTTTAAAGAAAAAAGTCTTATTTTGTAAAAGTGCTCATCAATGAAAAAACAAGAAGTAAAAAAAACTTTGAAGCCTGGAACAATTTTGTCTCTAAAAAGTAGGGTAAAAATATTTAATAAAACTAGCTTCTACACAATGGAAAAAAGTAACCTCCACTAGCAAGAGTGAAAATTTTCCATCCCGGTAATAAAGACACATTTTACTGTCAAAAAAATGCTTTTTATTGCCCAATAGTAGACTCTTAGAAAAACAATTATTAGAAGGTTACCAAAAAAAGTTTAATAATAGGACCTTGTCTAGGAAAATTGTTTTTATCATAAAATTCCTGTTGCTTAGCTTTCAAAAACATGATTTTTATTTTAATATATACCAAAAAAAATAATTTGAATTTCGTAAACATATGAGCATTATAATTTCTAAACGTTTCTTTACCACAAATAGATTTTTTATCTTGAATAATTTTCGCTGGTTTAAACACTACAAAAATTTTATCTTATTTAAAATGAATAAATTTATTAAGTTTTTTACAATTTTATTTTAAAGTGATATACAATGAATACAATGAATATACAGAAGGTTATACTAAATATAACAAAGTTATTTCATGAGATCTATTTTTCATCTTTGTCTTGAAACCCTTTCAGCTTTATTTATATTATGGAGGAAAAGATTGTTGATTAGAATTGACGTAATTTGGTGCTACGCCAAAACCACTTGGATTAGAAATTCCTGTTTGAAAACAATCAAAAATAATTTTAGTTTTCAGTCGAGTCTGAAAGAGTAAGGTACAAACAAGTTTAACTTGTTCAAAATTAAAAATGAAACAATGAATATAAATAACTTAACACTAGAAAGACGAGCGGTCAATTTTGACCGCTTTTAAATTTTGTTTTTCTTTTCACAGCGTTTGCTTTTAAACTTCGACTTTATTTACCCCATGAGTTTTGTTTTTTTTCTTAAAGTTATCTGAAAATCAAAAATTTTTTTTTTATTTTATTTCTCAAACGAGCGCAATGAAGGAATATACCTAGAAAGACGAGCGGTCAAATCTGACCGCTAACAATTTTATCATAGGGATAGTTATGCTAGACGGTATCAAAACAGTTTGTTAGAGAGTTTAGATCAGTTAGACAGAAACTGAACAATTTCTGAAAACATGATTGTTGATTTTTATTTCTTTTTTTTATTAGATTAAAATCATATCTGTTTGATGAAAGCTTTATTTGTTTATATCTGCAGACGCAGCTCAAAATTTTATAAATTTCATCTTAGTTATAAGCAACAAGTTGGTAGTAGAACCTTTATTTAATTTTATAAAAAAAAAAATTTAATTAATGATTAGTATATTACTCATAAATTTGATTTAATAATATTTCAGCTACTTATTATTTTGAAATTAAGCTGTTTTGAGGTTTAGTGTGTTTTACAGCAGGATAATATTTATTTTTATCAATCGATTGCTATTTGTTGAAAGAAGTAAATTTTTAGTAACAATTTTTTTATGATGGTTGCTGCAAGACGACTGGCAGCGGCAGAAGCAATTAGGTTTTTACAAGTAGATGAATTTGATAATTCATGTGATAAAGATCAGGATATAACAACAGGATCGATAATGCAGGCTACTCTTGAAAATTTTGATTTGTCGCATTGTAACAGCAATGAACCTAGCGATCAACTAATTCCAAAAAATTTGAATAGAAATTCAACTTTACTCAACAATTATCAACAAATTTCACAAGCTCATAAATATGAAACACGTCAATCAGTTCAAAATAATTATTTCATCACTAGATCTCGTACTGAGTTGGGAAAACGCCAAATGAAAATAAAAGGACCAACCGTCTGGCTTCAAGTGCCACATGAACTAAAAAATCTTTCACCCTTTTTGTTTAAAAAAAGATACAAAAATTACTTGCTTGATACAAATCAAAATTAATGCAGACCTTTTTCTTATTGTTGTGCTTTTTTTTTATTTTTTTTTTATGCTGTTGCTTTTTTTTTTTTTTTTTTTTTGCTTCTTTTTGCTTTCTTGTTTATCTTCACTTTTTATTGTTTGTTTAATCTTGAAATGTGAACTATTACCAAATTTAAGGTGGCAGTTGACTTGATAACCGTATGGTTTTTTCGCTGTCTCCTGTGTAAGCATTGCTAAATATACTGTTTTACTAAGTACTTTATTGATATTCTTATGCTTGCTACAAATAAATAAATTTGAATTTGAATTTGAATTTGGAGGCACAACCTTCAAACAATCGATGGAACCACTCTTTCAAGTGGAGCCGGCGTTTCGTAGAAACGAATCAGCGAAAAGGTAAACAGAGAAAGAGTTGCAACTGAAAATATTTTTTCCTAAAGATTGGACCAACATCCTATTTTCAAAGAGGTGTCCAATAAACAAGTTCACTCAGCGCATTTCGTTTGTTTATTGATGAGTCCATGCTTTGATCAATTAAAAAATATACTATCAAGCATGGACAAGCTAATGACAAAAATGTTTCGTAGAACTTCGCGAAATTGAAAAATTTATTAGTCTTCAAATAGCGTGAGGTGTTGATGTATTGACGGGAAAAAACACTCCAATCCAACAACTATGAAGTAAGAAGTGGGGGCAATCAATCTTTAGGAAAGCAATCAATGGAGATCGCTACAAAGAACTGATGAAGCATTTGAGATTTGAAATTTATTCAACACGCCGCAAAAGAAGAAAAAAAAATTTTTTTTCATTTTGGATACATGAAATAATTTTATTGAAAACTCTAAAAAGTGTTATGTGCCAAGTTTTGATTTCACCATTAAAGAACCACTGTTTCTTTGCAAAAATTGGTGCTTTTTTATCCAATACATGCCAAACAAGCCAGAAAAATTTGGCATAAAGTTCTGGCTTTTGGTTAATGTTTGTTTGAAATATCTCTGCAATGGTAAGCTTTATTTTGCTAAAGACCCCACAAGAAACCGGAAAAAGAATTTTCCGACAGATATCTGCTTATGGTTGATGCAATTATTCTTGAAAAAGTGTACAACGTGACAATGAATCGCTAGTTTTCAAGTACAAATTTAGCAGACAAACTAAAAGTGGAAAAACTACTCTTCTTGGAACAATGAGAAAGCAAAGAAAAGAGGTACCAAAAGTTGAGGAAATGATGAAAGGCTAGCCTTTATATTCATCAGATATATACCAATCTCCTTCTAATGCAATTTTGACTTTATTTAAAGCGAAAAAGCAAAGTTGGTGTTTATGCTGTGTTCAATGCACCAAACAGTTTCTGTTGACCAAATACACCCAAAAAATTTACCAGAAACAGTCAAAAGTTGCAACGCATCAAAAGTAGATGTAGAAATTTTGGACCAAATGACGCGTTATCATACCTGCAAAAATGTCCCAAGAAGGTGGCCAGTGGGTTTATTTTTAACATTACAGACTGTGGATCCATCCATGCATATATAATTTACACTGAAGTAACGGGCCAGAGCTTGACAGGAAAAGAATTTTTTCTTTAGCTAATAAAAGAAATATGTCGCAATCTTTCTAAGAAAAACGGTTTGCCTCCTTTTCCTACGGTGGTGCTAGAAAGCTTTAGTCAAATTTTGCAAAAAAGGAGGCAATGCTAATTGCAGCTATGTAGAAACAAATCCAACGTCAGCTGCCATAAATGTTTGAAGGTGGACATACATCTTCTATATTTATTGTTGCAACTTGCTCTTCTTGCGCAATAGAAAGCTGATAAGAAATTAATAACATGATTTAATTTGTTGATTAAAATTATTCAAAATAGTTGTAAATTCATTTCCAATAGATAATTAAAACAATTTTGGTCTTTAATAATTAACTTTTAGCACCAAACACTAATGCGGTCAAATTTGACCGCAGCCGTCTTTCTAGGTAGCGAGAAATTCCCGTCTTTCTAGTGTTAAACCATATGAAAGCAGTGTGGTAAGCTCATGTGAGACCACTGCAGCGCCCGCGGCCAAATCGGTACGACTCCCATACGGGCTACCTTCACAAGATCCTTGCAGATCCTGCATAATATTGTTGGGTTTGGGGTGTTTTTTAAATACTACACTGTAAGTTAAAGCTATTGTTTAAATCATTTTATTAAATTATTGCATACTGAAATGCAATTAAACAAATGTGGAGACAATTTGTGAAAGTCCCGTTAAAAACTATTTATTTTAGATTGTTAAAATTTTTTAATAAGGGAGACAAGAACCAGTCCAAAATTTGTCAAAAACTTATTTATTTTAATTTAAAATCAATTTCGATCAAAAGATCATCATCAGTTAACAATTCTATTAAGTTTGTGAAATTTTAAGAAAAAAAATTAATAGAAAATTATTGAAAATTATTGATTAATGATTAAATTTAGTAAATGTCATAGAATAAAATAAAATGTACTCACTTAACAAAACAATTCTTTTCAAATAGTAAAGTAAAAACTCACTGTCAAAATTGTAAATAGCTAGTGCCAATTAAATTAAATAAACTATACAATAGTAAACATCAAGAAAAACAGCTGATTGCATATTAATAAAGGCGATTGTGACGTGTGAAGAGTCAAAAGTTGAAATACAAAATTTTGTAGTAATGTAAATCAATAATATAGTGGTGAAATGAAAAGTGTAAGTGCAAGGTAGTGTAAGTGTAAGTAGGAAGTGTAAGTACAGTGTATTATTTAAAAAAAATTTTTTAATAGCAATATAAAGAAAAAATGCCTGGAGAAAATATACAAAGGAAGAAAGAGAAAAATATAAAAATATATTTTTCTCTTTCTTCCTTTGTATATTAGCTAAAGTATAAAATTTTAATTGAGATACGTTTCACGAGAATCGTCCTAAAATCTTCATCCAATAGGGTTGAATAGATCCATTGGGTTTTTTAACAAATTAAGTTTACGAGTATTTTAGATTGTAAAATAAAATGTTTTTGAAATAAAGCTTTTATTATGTATTAAAAGTTTAAATGCCAAAAATATACATTTTTTTAAAAAAAAAGATGTTTTGTTTAATATTTAACTAAAAAATTCTTGAAAACGATCAAAAAAGTAAACTAGATGTTTTATTTATACGTTTGGTGAGCATTGAAATCAACCGAGCAGTTGATTGAAATCAGTCGTTCCAGTAAAGCAAATTTCAGTTGTCACAATCTATTAAACAAGATACTGATTTCAGTAGTCACAAATTGCATAAATACAGTAGAATATTGACATCACGTTTCAATTACTTGTATATTTTATCAATTGATGAGTGTTACCAGAAAGCGCTTTAATCTTTATTGGAATTACTGAAATTAAATTCGTTGTCGCAATGCTGTCCACAATTTGATGGCAGCTGATATTAGCGTGGTTTGTCTTTTATTTACATCAAACGAACGTTTGCAATTGCTGTATTGGAATAAAAAAAAAACAATAACAAATATCACGCTAAAAGTTAAAAGCTGACAATAAATAATAAAATATTGAAAAATTAGTCACAAATATAGCTGGTATGTTACAATACAAAAAAGAAATTTGGGTGACTGAATAATTTTTTAACTTCTTAGACACATTTTTTTCCAAATTTTTACAATTTAAATTGGTTTTCTTGCATATTTTATATCTTATTGGACGGCTGATTGCTAGGTTGGGACAAATACTGAAATAAGTACTAATTAAAAAACAAAAAAAAAGCAGCATCCCTAACAGTGTGTATTTGATTTAAAGGAACCAGACAGGCCTCAACACTAGGCGTTATTTCCAGTTAAAAATTATAGTCTATCAAAACAAAAAAGTTTTTTTGATTAAACTGTAGGTCCAAGATTTTTTTGTCATCATATATAAACAGTTTTGACTGCAATTACGTTCTATGATAAACTTCAGTCTCCATATCAAGCTAACTGTCTATATATACTAATATAAAATTAACTAAAGCATATTCCCGCTGAACATTTGAACAAAATGTGCCACGTATTTTTGAAGTAACTAGGTATTGTATTTTTAGTTCAATCTTATTTTTATTTTTGGTAAAACAGAAAGAACTTATAGAATTATTTGATAGAATCACTATTTCTATTTTACAGTTTGTAAAAAACTAAAGTTTACTTTTAAAGTTGTTCCAAATTTTTAAGCTTCTGAAGATTTATTACCTTTGAAAAGCAAATTGAATAGTTTTGAAATAGTTTTTAAAAGCAAATAATGTATTAAGTTTATGTGGGATAACGCATCCCAGCAATAGTTTTAGAAAATTACTGTTGTGATTGAGACGTATTGAAACAAAATACCAAGAAAATTGGGGATGAGCTTTTTTTACGAAAAGTAATATCAAGGCTAATAAGCTATAAATAAAAAATTGACAATCACGTCTATATATGCATTTATTGCTTCGGCTAAACACAAATAGTCTAGTAGACCAAAGCCACATAAAAACTTTTTAAAAAAGAGTAATGAACTCATTTGCAGTAAAAACTTTTTCTAAATTTATTTTAAAACCACCTATGACAATGCTTTTACGTGTGTAAATTTAGCACAAATACAGGAGATTCAAATAGAGATATTCTGATACGTTCTGATATGTACAAAAATCCAAAACAACTAATTTCATTCGCTTAATTGATTTTAAATAAGATAAAACTACTTGATTTCTACTATAATCAAGCATTATTAATTACCTTGCGTGTCCGAAAATTGATTGTAATTACCAGTATGATTAACTGTAGCACAGCAACAGCAACCCTGAAACAAATACAACCTAATTTTTAAAATATTTATGCCTTTCTACTCAATTCATTGTTTTTAGGTCATGATTCAGCAAAAAAAAGGTACTTTTTTAAGCCAATCAAAAAAAGTAGTTTCAAATAAAAAAAAAATTATTTTCAAATTAGGTACCACAAACCATCTGTTTTACTTGCAAATACAAAAAGTTGTTTATTTTGCTGCATACTGCAGGTGCGCTATTATGTATCAAACAAGCAAAATATTTTAAATCTAATTTTTAATTTTGTATAAGTGTGCTATTTTGTATTGTTGAGCAACAGTTATAACTTTTCAATTTGTTTATTTAAGTCTATTTTAACAGATAGACTTAAAATAACAAAAAATATTTTTTAGACCTAAAATAATTATTAATCATGATTCTTAATTCTGAAACACTTAAAAAGTGTTTTTTAGACCTAAAATAATTCCTAAATTATGATTCTTAATTCTGAAATATTTAATAATATTTCCAGTCCTAAAATAATTCACGACTTTGTTTCTTCTGGTTTTGAATCATGATGAAAACAGTAACAGTTATTAAGCCGCTTCAAATGTACTTACTGACCTAATTTAACTCTAACAACTACAATGCAACTTATCCTGGAAGGTGATAAGCTTTATAAAGCACATTTTAATTATATTTTGCCGATGTTAGACACTAATTTTTACTGCTTTAATCGGCAAAATAACTAAATTTTCTTTAATTTTGCTGCTGACGGCTTTAAACTTGAAAGCACGTTTGGATAACTTGACTATTGTAAAGACAATGAGAACAATGACCTTTGTGAACGATATAATAGAACATCAAGTGTTATACGGCTACATTCCACGGATTCAGTGTCGATATTAAAAGTATACCAACGGTCAGTGTCAAACTAATCTATTTTCTTTGTTGTTTTTGATAGTAACTAACTTTAGGCTGGGCTGAATTTTAAAAAAAAATAATCTTTCTGAGGACGTTCGCGCCAAACCCCTGAAACAGCTTCGTCGAACCCCAGGGATTCGATAAAATATAAAATAAAAAAATTTTATTTATTTATTAAATTTGAAATTCAATTACTGTATGTGTTGGATCGTGGTACATGTCCCAGTAACAAAAACACGGATTCGGTGTGACTGAACAATAGATTGTGCAATAGACTCGAGTGTTTTTGTGGCAAATCTCGTATCGCCCATGGATAATGAATGCCGGAAAGCGATGCATTTCAAAAGGCATGACAAGTGTTTGCCTCACAATTGTAAAGAAGAAACTCTCACAGATTGGACTAAACACGTAATTTTACAACGGAAATTTAGATCAGAAATTTTGTTGCCACAAAGTTTTTCCCAAATATTCTGACTTGGGATCACACTTGTGTTGAGAATGTTGCTAAACAGTGGTTTGTATTATTTTTTTCCTGAAATTCGTGGTCGATAGCTACTAAGAAGTCTGTTTGTCACACTTTATTCAAAATAATTTTAATCATGACGATGTGATTTATTCCTGTTAAAAGTAATTCATAGTTTTATTATAAGATAATAATCGCGTCGTCTTGAAGCGCTGCTCTCGTATTATGTGATATAACGTCCGATGCGCTTTCTTTTGCGCGATGCATATATCCTTTTTCTCTTTTCGCCGGACAGTAATGACTTAATATGTTTTTGATCAGTGTCACTGTAGTAGAATGTTTGCGTATACACTATGTAAATGTAGCATAAGCGTATTCTCTAGGGAGTTGAAGAATGATCTGGTTTATTTGAGTGAGTTCGCCGTCAGGTGTTTGTCTATATATACTCTCGTTCTATCGCATTGACACAGACGAAAAGGAGACGACGAGAAAGACGCATAAAGCGCTCTGAGACAAAGTAGAATTTGGGGCGAGTGTTGAATTTATTTTGCGCCAGTGTTTTGCAGTTGTGTTCTACAGAGGTAGAATTATTTGTGTTGATTGAATCAAGTTATAGCGTTGGTTTTGTTTTGCAGTTTGGAAAAACGTGGAATAGAATTTCGTCGGTCGTGAGTTTTGTAATACATTCGTTCTTATTAGAGACTGTGGTCTCTGTTTGTTGTGAAGAAGAGTCTTCAACGGATCAATCCGAGCTTTCGTTTAAACCAACTGTATAAAAGCTTCAGGCTCATAGCAAGCTATTTCTTGAGCCGTAATAAAATAAAATTTAGACACAGCTTTGTTTCAACGCAGGTATTCGGGTTACCTAGCTCAATTGGTCCTTTAGGATTCTCGAACAAAGTCTGTGACACTGTTATAAACATCTACGCCGCCCATACCTTTAAAAATAAAAATAAAAATACTTATATCTGGCTTGACTACAAAAGATAACTCATAAAATTACTTTATCCCAGAAAGTTTTCTATTTTTTGTTATAGGAATAAATAAGATGAGGTTGGGTAGCAAAAATATTTGATGCATTTCATACTGGTCGATGAATTTGTAGTAAAGGCTCGTATACCGAAAAATTGCTCGCAGTTTCAAACCACAAATTTATCATGTCACTTGCACTTGTAAAGTTTTCTATTACGGCAGCAATTGAACATACCAATAAAATACTTTGGGATCCAATATGGTAAAAAAATTATTCAAAGTTACATTGTCTATATTACATTAAAATTCAAGTTATTTTATATTTGATCAAAAAATAAGTTTAAAACGATGTACTACATATTGTTTATAACCAAAACAATCTATCTTCTAATTATTTCGCTTGGCTTTTACTTAGTATCAAAATTCAGCAACAAATGATCGAAAACTTTCCATGTTCTCATATTGGAAAATTATTTATAAACAGTTAAAATAAGTCCATTATACAACTGAATATTTAATTAAAAATATTGATCTATGTAAAGTAACACTTCAGGTTTGAAAAAAAGTTGCAATTTTACAGCAAAGGCTCTCTTTGCAAATGTGTAGCTTAAGTTGAATTTAGTCAATTTACAACTTTATAAAATGAATTTTTTTGTCTATTTTGTCGCCAATAAACTGGTAGAAAGGTACAGTGATTCCAAAAAATTTTTTTACATCACATATTAATATTAATACGGGGGATTATGAAAAAACAGAAAAATACAATCTTCTTTAAAGATATGCATTCATTTATATTATTTTGCCAAATGGAAACATTGGTAAAAACCAGGTTAAAGTGATATGAATTCAAATCTTGTCTAATATTTCATTAAATGCATTTGTGGCAGAAGCCACAAAATTTGTCGGGATTACCAAAAAGTTAAAAATGTTTGAAATTTTGTATATTTGAAAAAATGCAGTAATCTTTTAAAAATTTATTTTCCTACTTTTTTATTTTTATTCTTTTAAGACAGGCGTTTAAAGTATGTATAATTTGAGACTTTTCCCGGTTGTAGAATTCAGTCAAAACTCCAATTAGAAAATGCTTAGAAAATGCTTCTATCAATCACTAGGTGGCTCATACGTGTAATTAAGTTGATTTTTTTGATGTTTTGCTTTCGTGGATAACGTCAGACTTGAAACAATAAATTATGAATAGCTCACATGAATTTCTTGGACAAATTAAATAAGGATTCACTTAATTTATTGTATTTTGATTTCATTGTTGAAAAAACATTACATTACTTTACATTAAATTAAACGAAAACTTCTTTAACCACTGTAAAAGCAAACTCAACCCAAAAATTGTAAAAAATGTAACAAAAAAGTATAACTTTGCTATTTATATGGCAATGATTTAAGTCACACTGCACTTCGGTAATTGAAAAATGCATTATATGAATTACTTTTAGACGAAGCAATTAAACATTTTAATTTTTATATAGACTTACATACCTAATTGAACAACAACTATCCTCTTCTTTACAGAAAAGAAGATACTACTAAATGCTTAATTTGCTCGGTATTGAAATTTTTTAGGTTTATAACAAATATAAGTTTGGTTCTCGTCAACCTAATAAGATTAATGCAGTTACAGTAAGTATGAGGCAGTAACGGAAGAAACTATCTTAAAATACTAAAACGTGATCGAGCAGTTGTCGGTAGCGTGGCCAAGTGTTTAAGAGCGCTGTTATTGATTGGGAACGCAATGGACACGGTTGCAGTTGAAAACCTAGACGTGACACGCTATTGTGCCCTGGGAAAGATGCTGTACGGCCATTTTCTTTTCTTCGCGTTCTTGGTAAGAAGCTCTAAATGTTAGTTATATTTCTAATAAAACAATTTTTAATCGGACAACAGAAAAACAGCAATATGTTGTAGTATATCTGGAATTTGAGGTATATTTTAAGAATTTTTTTTATGCATAGGACATACACGCTTTCACGCTAGTCAGGAAAATAAAATAATAATAAAAATGAAAAAAAAATACGTTTTTTATCCCTTTATGTACTGACGGTACTTTGAAGTACACCTCTCAAAATTGCTCATAACTTTTACGATAAGCGATTATTCCTGACGAGACTTTAAAGTACCAAAGAAAAACAGTTTTAAAAGCATCTGGCAACTCTCGTTACATCAAAAATCAGCGAAATGTTTGGTTTTTTTTAATTTCTTACTAAAATGTCTTATAAGTGTCAGAAAATGTGTATAAAAAAATCGTATAAAATTACATGAATTAAATAATTTATGACATAAAGGGTTATATGGTAAATGCCTTGAACAGCACCGAATATTTAAAACCAGTTTATCCCTAAGAAATCCTATCAGTCTTTGGAAAATCTTTGCGTGTCCTTTACCTGAAATTTGTAATTAGAAAATACTTTAAGTGTTAAGACAAATTTTTGTTCAATCTTTTCTTTTAAAATCTTTTACTTGTTTACATTTTTAGTTTCTAGTAATAGCTTGCAGACAGTTTAAAAGGAAGGTTTTTTAGTAAACTAAAACTCGAAACTATTAAGCATTTCAATAATGAGAATTATGGGATTTGTTCAAAACCCCGAATGACAAAATTCTGAATAACAAAATCCCGAAATTAAAATTCCGAATGACAAAATCCCTAAAGGTAAAAGATAAGAGTGTTCTAATAAAAAATTTTGAAAATAAAGAATAAAAAATTGTTGTTAAAATATTTATTTGCATGTACAAAGTGCTAAGTGGTTTGATAAGCTGACTAAAGTGTAAACACAAAGAAGGCTGGAGCAAAACTACATAAAAACATTAAACTAAAGTGTTCATTATTTTTTTATTTCATATAAATCTATCCTGCTGGCCCAATAAGGTCGAAGTGCAAGAGTGTTTTAAAATCGTTACATATATGTGAATATCAATCTTATGATGTATTTATTTGTCATTTAAAATTATAAATCTCAATTCGAGATTATGAACGTTCTGGATTTTGTCAATCGGGATTATAAACTTTCGGCATTTTGTCAATCGGGATTGTGACCTAGACAAGAGAATTATATACACAACAGAAAAAAACGCGACAAAAAGTAAAATTTAAATTAATGGCTATCAAATAAATTAGATTTTTTTCCTTTTTAGTGTTTTTTTTAATTAACTCTTCGTGGGCCGGTGGGGTCTCTACGGACCCCAGCAATTTTTTAAAGTTATAAAAATTCATATCTTTTTCGTTTGGATTCTTGGTTTTTCCTGACTTTTGTTGTTGATAGCTTGTGTATGTGTGCACAAATTTTTGACAGTTAATTTCTCATTTTGGTGATTTTATTTTGAAAAAACATCGCATTGGGGTCCGGCTGGACCCCATCGGCCATCCATGTCATTATTTTTATATTATTATTTTTTTATATTATGATAAAAATCTAATTATTTCTGTCATTTTTTCAGATATTCTAATAAGATTTACCTAATATTAGTATACAGTATAAGTGAATCTGATCATTTAAAGAGTAAGACCATACTAGGTAAAGACAAATGTATTTCATGGAACAATGAACCTCCCAGACGCAGGAGGACAGTTCAACAAAATATCATTCACTAAAAGGAAGGCGTTCATGCTAGTGTACCTACTTATACTGCTTCCACTACATTTAATTCTTTTTTGACAAAAGAAATGATAGATCTTATAGTTCAAGCTTCTAATCAGAAAGGAAAAAAGTGCATATGGTGACAATTGGAAAGAAACAGATGAAACTGAATTGCTTGCATGGATTGGTCTTGTCCTCAGAGCTGGATTGGACCATAATAATTTTAGACCAGTTGATGAACTGTTTAGCACTAAGACAGGACCACCACTATATCGTGCTTCAATGAGTCGTAATAGATTCAAAGAATTGGTCCGATGCATAAGATTTCATGATATGTCTACGCGTGCTACTCGAAAAGATGGTGAACAAGGAAGAATCGCACCTATACATGAACTTTGGGAAAAATTTATTGAGAAGTGCAAAAAAAATTACAGTGCTGGCCCTTATGTAACTATTGATGAATAGCTGCTAGCCTTTAGAGGAAGATGTTTGCTCAAAGTGTATATGCCATCTAAACCAGGTAAATATGGTATAAAGGTCTGTGTAGCAGTGAGAATTGGATAATCTAAAATTTTGTTCGCTTAAATGTTGGTCATAAATTTATCGCTAAGAATTGTACAGCGAAGATTTGGCTGAGTCAATCCTTTTTTATTGCCTTTGTGTTTCGTCATAAACGTTCCGTGAATTACCTCGTACGTCAAAATCTCCAGGGAGTCTGTTTCGCGCACATGTGCTTCAAAGACTTTCTTTTAAGTAGATAAGGTTTAGTTGTTTGTCAGTACGGAGTGTACAATTTAAATTAGCTACGATTTTTAACCTTTTTCAATGTTTTAGATAACGCCAGAATTGATTTTAATTATTTTTTATTTTATATTTTCTTGGTTTATTTGATTAACTATATTCTTGATCGCTGCCTTGGTTAATATACGAAATTAATTAAATCAGAAGTCGTGATTCTTGTTCGATTAGAATCAAATTGGATAAAGTCAAGGTCAACTTAACAGTCTGGTCTATGGTTGATGCTAGTAATGCCTATCTTCTGAATGCTCAGATATACAAAGGAAAAGGTCCTTGTGGTCCAGAGAGACATCAAGCAAAACGAGTGGTTAAAGATTTAGCTACACCGATTCTAAATTCTGGAAGAAATATTACGTGTGATAATGTTTTCACTGATTTTAGTCTCGCCGTAGAACTACTTGGGAAAAAGTTAACGATTTTAGGAACTCTAAGAAAGAACAAGCGTGAAATACCCACATCATTCCAGCCTTCTCGAAAGCGTAAATTATTTTCAACAAAGTTCGGCTTCAACAAAGATTATCCTCTTATGATGTACAGTTATGTTCCTCAAGTTAATAAGGCGGTTCTCTTACTCAGCACCATGCATTTTGGCAATGAAATACAAGAAAATGAACCTTTCAAGCCAAATATGATTTTAGATTATAATACAACAAAAGGTGGTGTAGATACCCTAGATCAACTAGTCAAGAACTATACATGCAAAAGAGGTGGCCTATGATTATTTTCTATTGTATGCTCGATGTTGCAGCCTATAATTCAGCTGTGTGCTTTATGGCAAAGGTACCTGATATATATAAAGGACACCAAAAACGTCGACACTTTCTTTCAGCCTTGTCTGAGCAACTTTGCAAAGGACAAATTGAGAGACGTTTTCTAGCAGAAAAGAAATATCAACAAAAGCACATTATTATGTGCATAGAAGCATTCGTCAATATTGAAACAAATGAAGACCTATCACAGCAACAAAATAATGAAAACCGAAAACGACGTTCCAAAAAATGTCCTAGAAAACTTGATAAAAAACAAAGAAATCTTGTATAATCTGCAGTGAGCCAATTTGTGACAGCTATACTTGATTTATTTGTATTGAATGGATTAAAGATCAAAAATAAGCAGAATTTTGTTGAAAATGGTTTGTTAAGTGTAATTTGAAACAATATAATCATGTGAAACAAAGGTCAGTTCGAAGTTATTATTTTATTTTTTGAAATTTTTTCTATGTTTTGTTTACCATTTTTTAAAGGCTAAAAAATTATAACCTAATAAACTTTGGTGCTTGGTTTTATGCCCTAGATCCTGTTAAACATATAAAAATAAAGATTAGAAAATTTTAAAAGATGTATAGTTATTTTAAACAAAAGCCAGTTTGAATTTAATAAATTTTTTGAAAATTTTACTATGTTTTATTTAACATTTTTTTATGGGCTAAAAAGTAAAAACTTCAAAACTGTGGGACTTGGTTTTATACCCATGATCCTGTTGAGCATATAAATCAGATTAATTAATTTCAAATGATGCATAGTCCTAAAATCTATAGCAAAATAAAAGGGATCCGTGAGGACCCCGTTGGTCTTTCGTGTAATTTTAACAAGGTCGGCCAACGAAGGGTTAATTTTGCTTAACTTAGTTTGCATCTATTGGATTTATTCTATTTTATTTTTTTTTTATTGTTTACGGAAAAAGTTATTTGGGAAATGACAAAAATTATAAAGAGTTCTTTGTGGTTAACAACTTTAGTATCGGTTTAAATAATGTCAATTTCATTATAGCCAAACATTTTTTTCTAAGCGCTTTTATCAGTGGCTGTCGGGTCTATTTGGCCGAGCCATAGAAAATCAAGATATATCGTAGTTTCAACAAGTTAGGAAAACAGCTACTGCACAGTGTAATCTTAAAAAGGAAAAACGAAGTCTCTTAAGAAAAACACTATTTGTTCACTACATTAGTTACTTGAAGTGAAAACAAATTATTTTTGCTTCATAGTGCAAGATTTCTGATTTTAATAAAGGCTGTTTCAAGTTGACAAAACTAAAATGAAATTGCTTGCTACGGCAAAAATTTTGAATCTTTTATCATCGCATTTGCAGCACAGTGCTCATTCTCCAACAGATGTTGTTTTATGGCAGAGATGCATTATTCACAATCAAATCAAAATAGCCATTGCTTTATATGATGTTCTTGACATACTTTTTTATCATTGTGCTTGTTGCTATTTAGTTTTAAGATAAAATAATGAGATAACTAAAAAATAGTTTAAAATACCACATTCTAAACTTTAATAATAATACCTGTCCTCCACAGCAGTTGGTTAAAACGCAGCAGTACGCTGCACTAACAATGAACATGATGAAACAAGGAAAAGAAAAGATGGCCATCAAACAAAACGAAATCACAATAGCAATCTAAAAAAAGTCATTTTATTTGTTATATTTATTTTGTTTATATCAAATTATAGAGTAAGGGTTGCTAAAATTCTAATTTTCTAAAAGTAAATGGTGATTACTTATGAACTAAGATGATTTTGAACAGTGCTCAAGGGAAAGCCAGAGGATGTTTAAATATTGTATTTAAAAGTATTTATTTTTAATAAAGCAAACTTTATGATTATTAATATATTTGCTTATAAATTTCATTTAACAAAAAATTAAAACAAATTCCTAAATTTTGAAAGAATAATTTATGATTTTTATTGTTAGGCTAACTTTTGAAACGAAAACAAAGCATTGTTTATAACCATGGCGCTGCGTAAAACGGGCTTAACTAATGACTGAATAAATTTCACTCGCGTTTAAGAAAAAGAGCGTCAGTTTAAAAAAATCCTAAAAGTAACACTTAACACTAGAAAACTCAAACATTTTGAATAACTACAATGCCCATAGGGGTCATTTCTGATCTCTCAGTATCTACACAATAAAATACATACTTTTGGAAAAATAACCGTTTAATGCAAATTAAATTAAAGAAACGTTTTATGTAGAGTACAACACATTCAACAAAAATTTGTTAAAGATAAGATAATAGTAAGGCAAACATAAATCACAGCAAAATCGCAGCTAATGAAACGCTTTGTCTTTTCATTTTTTTAAATATATTAGTTAATGCAGCTACTGCGTTTCACTATCCCAATCTTTTTTACAGTGTGTCTTCCACAGCACACTTTTCCACATTTTTCGCAGGTCAAGAACAATTTGTTTTTACATGCAGAAAATTGACACTGTTTGCGTTTTCTTGAAGCATTACTGATTTGCTGCTGACTTGCCTCACTGGTCTGCTCAGGTACTCCAACTGGGTGAACTTCCGGCATGCATATTTCTTTAATAAAAACTAGCGAAAAATCTCGTCTTGAAATTTGTGTCTTTGTTACTTTGCAGCACAGGATGTATGCATTTATGGAAGCGCAATCCAGAATATTGCAAAACATTGCTATGGGCCATCTCCTTGTTGCAGTTTTGGCTGTATGATATCTGGCCATTGGTCTAAAACCTCTACGCTCACTTTTATTTAGATATAGTAACTCACAGTTTCTGGCAATTTCTTTCTATGTGTCTGATCTACAGCAACATTTTGGTGCGCTGAGCTGTGAACATGAACTAATTTCTTCTTTCTTGCC
Organism: Diplosoma virens; assembly: GCA_963680785.1. Classification (NCBI taxonomy): domain Eukaryota; kingdom Metazoa; phylum Chordata; class Ascidiacea; order Aplousobranchia; family Didemnidae; genus Diplosoma; species Diplosoma virens. The sequence goes on along the minus strand of OY796893.1, from coordinate 37,060,926 downwards.
TTGTAAACAGTAAGCGAGCATTCGGAAGGATAGAAAATTATAGTAAAAGCATTCAGCTGTTTTATCACCTGTCAAAAACTTGTCAATCTCTATAAGATCTTTAAACTCATTTTTTTGCACACTTCGTAACGACCTTAAAGTCTTAAGCATAAGCATAAACAAATTTTGCTGTGGAATTGCTTTGATCTAAGCTGCTTTTTCATTTTCGTCTACAGAAAATTTACAAGCTGTTACTATCTCGGTCGTGAAATTATGGTTTGTTGCCATGACAGCAGGGCACGCAGTATTTCAAAAGCTTTGTTTTAGTTAAATTATCTTGAAAATTTTATTTCAATATTTTACAAATTCAAATTCAATATGGTTTGGGTATTTTTAATTTATTGATATTTACAATATTGCATAACTTACGTTGATTTGTTTAGCAATAAAATCAATTTTTTAAATTTCTACCTAGGATACACCACAAAATTTATTTCTAATTTTTCACTATATATTCCCCATATCTACATGTAGTCACAATATGCATCAATAGTAAAAATTCAACTGGCAGATTTCCACATAATTTTATTGAAAACTATGCATAAATGTTTTGCACGTGAATTTCTTGAATGAAACACATTTTTTGAAAAAACCTTTTATCAAGATATAACAAGCAATTTTCAAATATAATAACTAATTTTGTATTTAATTCATTATTCTATAACCCAATAATATTTTTAATCATTCACATTATAACAATTGCTACTTTAACAGAAATAATAATTTTGGTTCAATTAGAAATGTGGTGCTTTTCGCTTTTGAGACTGTCTTTGATCAACCTTTAGTTTAAAAGAAACGCTCGCCGTTCCATGGTTCGTTTTAAATAACGCCATGCTTTAACTTATTTTAGACAAATCCAGCTATAAATCAATTTTCAGATTTTCTTAACATAAACTTCAACAAGCTACAACGGCCACTATAAGGAACATTTTTGAGAACTACAACTATTATATATTTGTGGTACTGAGTACAACTTTTCATGGAACGATAGCGCATCGAAACGACAGTTTATACACTAACAGTTAATTTAATTGATAAAAGCTTCTACAATTGACCATCTTTTTCTTATTTTAAATTTAATTAATTGAAATCAAAAAACACTTCCAAATAACTGTTGTGCGTTCTCGGAAAATTCTACCACAGAAAATTTTACAATCAAGTATTTACCGTGGTGAAATTTAAGCTAGTTAATTAGTCTTTCGTTGAGCATTTACAGTAATTACGTAAAAACGTAAATCTTAATCTTGATTCTAATTCGTATCCAGCTAAGCCTAGTCCTAATCCTATGGTGCAATTAATCATGGTAAATTCTAACCCTTATCTTAATCCTAACTCGTTCTTTTCTATGGTGGAATTGTAATCGTTATCTGGATGTTAACTTTAACCTTATGTTAAAATTCAACGTGTTAAAATTTACCCGTCACCATGGTACCATATGCTGTCATTGTAAGTGACCAAGAAAAATTGTATTTTCCATGAAGTGCTGTTTGGACGAATTGTTTTTTGGATTTAGTGTGTCGGTTTGAATAGTGTTGTTATAATGAAATCTGGTTTGATAACCAATTGTTTGATCGTATATTTTTCAATCGATTGTTAAATTACGTTATGGCATATTGCATTGTAATTAATTTCAAATGCTTTGAGATAAAATATTTTTATTACACTGAAATATAGTTCACTAATTTCTGTACCATATAATCGGAAAAACATTGTTGAAGCTGCTAATTTTAAGAAAGTTATATAGTAAATTTTAAAGTATTGAAGACAAAAGTTTACTAAAGGTTTTAAATAAAAATCGAGGGTTTATCGAAATGATAAATTTTATAAACCAATAATTAGAAGTTTTAATTATAATGAGGAAAGTTTTCTTACCCCGCATGTTATCGGGTAGAGTGAAATGATCATTAAATTGATTGCAATAATAAACAGCACTGCTGATAAAACGGATGCAGTTATACTAAAACCCATGTGGCAGTTGATCTGAAATACAATAAAAGCTTTACATTAAGGTCTTTTTTCAAGAATCTATCTATTTATATATATATTTTAAGAGTCGATTGACGGTACAAAACTTTAAGATCACTTTAAAAAGGATGTTCGTTTGTAAAACCCATTTGTGCATGAACGAATGGAATTGCCCAACACCAGTCTGCAGGCGGTTGAGTTTAACCCAAACTGCCCGGGGTAAGCCCATCCCAACAGGCCTGGCACCGCTCCGGGGCACACAAGCACGGAGCCTGGAAGCATTTTCACAATACTCCGCTTTCCATTTGTGATTTTTCCATTCAGAAGCGCGGATGCCGAGTCTGGCAAGGTTCTCAAAAAGATTCCGTGCAGCTGGCACAAACAGGCGTCTGGATCTTAGTCTCACTTGGCGAGTATTTGTGGACCCACTTAAAAAAACATATAAGATATGATCAGGGTCCAGAGATCCACGGTGAACCAAGGAGAGTGCCGCTCCCATTAGGCGAAGCTCAGCTGGCTGGATGCCTGAGAGTATAAGTAGGTGATCTGTTGGAATGGGATGCAAACATCCAGTGACTATGCGCAAGGCGTCGTTCAAGACACTGTCGATGAGGCGAGTGTAAGCACAGCGACACCAGACTGGCGCGCAGTACTCAGCTGTTGAGTAGACTACAGATAAGGTGGCTATGCGTAGTGTTTTAGCACCAGCACTCCATTTGGAGCCCACGAGTTACCTCAGCAGCATGACGCACGACGATAGTTTTTTGCGCAATGCCATTAGATGGTGACGAAACGTGAGCAATCTGTCCAGTTTTACCTGGATATAAGTAGGTGTTGGACAGAACGGTAAAAGTCTATCATTTATGTAGACTTTCAACTCACGTTTGGGTTCTCAATTATTTAAGTGAAAGGCGTCATAGTGTCCCCGTCATAGTGTAACTGAGCTTCAACCTCCAAATCTGGAGATACGCTGAAAGTGCAGACATGTCTTGGGTTAAAGTCCCCTCTAAGTCCTTCCAGTTTTCAGAAGAGTGCAACAATGCTAAATCATCAGCATAAGCAAACTTTCTGGAAATCATGGAAGGCAGAACGTACGTGTAGATGTTAAATAGGAGAGAGCCAAGACTGATCTCTAAGGAATGCCGTTTTTAAGACGGCGTAACTTGCTTTGTTTTCTGTCACCGGTAGTAAGGGTAAAACTTCGATTTCGGACAAACTCCACAATCATTCCGACCATGACTGGTCATCCGGAAGAAATCTCAGCAGCTTTCAGGTAAGGCCACGGTGCCAGACAGTGTCATAAGCAGCTGTCAGATCGACAAATACGGCACCGGCCTTCTTTTTAGCCTCAAAAAAATCCTCGATGCTCTGGGTTAACAGAACAACTTCCCGCATCGAAGCGATTGACTTCCGGCGTCGGAACCCAGTCTTCTCTTTAGGGAGCAGTGGATCAATTAATGGCTCAACGCGGGCGTATATAAGCCTCTCGAGTATCTTGTAGGGGACACAGAGCAGAGATATCGGTCGATAACTCTTTGGGTCCCCCACGGGCTTCGTTGGTTTTGGGATCGCGACCATAAGCGCTCTTTTCCAGATTTTGGGAATTTTGAGTCGGCGCAAGCAGGAAAAAAGGAATTCACGTAACCAGGACTTCAAAGCAGCTCCAGCATGGAGTATAAGCTCGGGGCAGATGGAATCAAGGCCTGGAGCTTTACCTGGTTTTAAATGTTGAAGGGAAGCAGTAAATTCCTTTTTGTGAAAAATTGTCAGAGATATTTACTGCGTCTGGTGTTGCGGCCCTCCAAATGTCAGACACTTCTTGGGAGACAAGTCGAGAAGACTTGCGGTCAACAGCCTCGTATTTCTCATTTCTATCCAGCTGAGATGCAATAGCATCGGCTGAAACGGTACAGTGATGAGGAGAGTGTCGTGACCTACCAGTAAGGTTGTTCAAAATGCTCCATGCTTTTCGACTGTGAGAAGTCAATGCTCCAAACTGCCTCTGACCATCAATCCCTCCGCTTCCAGTCAAGCTTGGCAAGCAGAGCTGTAGCCGCCAAACTTGAGTCGTCTCCCTGAGGAGACTGCAGAAAGGTTTTATAGAGGGATTCACACTCTGCATCCCAATACGGAATATAGTTATTTCGATACCCGCGTGGAATAGTTATTTTGGCTGCTTTCTTAATGGTGTTACAGAAGTCCTGGTAAGCCGCATTCACATCAAGTGAATCAGGCGGCAAAAAAGTCTTCGCGAATTTATTCGTCAAAGCAATGTAGTGACTTCATTTGGCCTTGCGAAAGATCCATCGCTTAACAGGCATGCTTGGCACTGCCATAGCAAACCTTGGTGATGTGATAAGCGAAGGTCAATGTTGTGACCTGGGCAATTTTTCACGGACACGTCTATCCGGTAAGCGACTGTTTAGACCTACGCTAGCCAAAGCTAGATTTGGATTGGTACCAGTGTTCCAGCGGCTGGAGTAAAAACTGGCAGCGTCCTTGGCATTATATAGGAGGGCAAGATAATTAATACTTGCCCAGCCAGCCAAGCATTCACCGTCCGGACTGTTATCATCGTAACCCCAGTCAGCATGACGACAATTAAAATCGCCAGCGTAAAGACATGGGTGAGGAAACACTGGAAGATTCAGGGATTGCAATCGTGATCCAGGGATCCCAATTGGTGGTGGTTTGTAAACGTTGACTATTTTATAACGATCAACGTCCACACACAACCACTCGATCTCCGATGTCGATGAAGATTGGTCCAAAAGCGTGTATCTTAGTTTCTCGTAGACAAAGGAGGCAAGGCCATGTTTCCTGCTTAAGGAAGACCCAGCTAATTGGTAGTTTAGAAGTACCAACTTCTCTGCATCAGTGCAGTGGGTCTGCTGTAGCAGGATGACGAGTGCCTCAGACTGCATAGCGAGATGATAAAGAACGTTCATCTTGCTTGCAGTGAGGCCTTCGATATTCAGCTGAAGAATAGTGGGTCCTCGGAACTTGTTGACAGTGTGCCCTGAAAAGGAAAGTTTTATCCAGGCATTGAAAAATCCGGAAAAGGGCGTTTGCCGATTAGCTGATCCCTGCTGAACATCGAAATGGATAGATACCCTTCCATTTTGGTAGGTTTAGTTTCCGTCTGTCGTTTTAACACCAATAAACAGACTTACTTACGGCCCAGGCTGCGCCTACCATCTGAGCAGAGTAATGGGCGGTAATTTAAAAGATGCTTTTTTTCTTGTAGGAACAGGAAAGATTAGAGTACTTTTGGTAAGAATGTTGGTTTCTGCTTGCCTGGAAACGTGTTGTTTAACACTAGCTTTGCCGGCTTTTTTCGCACCTACCGTGTTGTCGATTTCGAAACTTTTGTAGTTTTATCTAAAAAACGCATCAAATTTGGTACTATTTTGTCAGTCAGTGTTTTTTTTTATTCTCGATCATTATTAAACAGTTTAACACAAAAATTATAAGCATTAAAAAGATCAAGAAAAGGAAGAAGCAGCACAACTTACGCTTACCGGATAGACGTGTCCGTGAAAAATTGCCCAGGTCACAACATTGACCTTCGCTTATCACATCACCAAGGTTTGCTATGGCAGTGCCAAGCATGCCTGTTAAGCGATGGATCTTTCGCAAGGCCAAATGAAGTCACTATATTAACTTTTTTGTTGAAGTTATGCTGTTATAGTTACTTAAAATAAGATTTCGATCAAAGGCGCAGTTATGCGTTTCAGCACGGCGAAGCAACTTAGAGGACAAATAATACATCTGGATTTGCCATTCAATTTTATTAATAGATAAACACTTTTTTCTTGTTTTTTTGGTTCTTATTTTTTTGGTTCATGACTAAATCATTTAAACTAAATCATTGCTACATAAGGATTATCCAGGATATGTACGACGGAGCGACAACAACTGTGAGAAGTGCAGCAGGGTTGACTGAAGAATTTAAGGTAGGTGTTGGACTCCACCAAGGTTCAGCACTCAGCCCATTTCTTTTTGTTGTCATTATGGACAGGCTGACGGAGAACATCAGGAAGGACGCACCATGGGATATGCTGTTTGCAGATGACATAGTTCTGTGTAGACAAAATCATAGGGAGCTAGAGGAGGACCTGGAGATTTGGAGAAATGCACTGGAGAGAAGAGGCCTGAAAGTGAGCCGGAGCAAGACAGAATATATGAGGGTTGGGGGTGTGGATGATGGAGAAGAGTTGAAGTTGCAAGAAGAAAAGGTAAAGAAAGCCAAAAACTTCAAATACCTGGGGTCAACAGTTAGTAATGATGGAAGATGTGAAGAAGAAGTAAGGAGAAGGATCCAAGCAGGATGGATGAGTTGGAGGAAGGTATCTGGAGTTCTGTGCGACAGGAAGCTATCAGCAAAGGTTAAGGGTAAAATATACAAGAGTGTTGTTAGACCAGCCATGCTTTATGGAATGGAAACGGTGGCAGTGACTGAACGGCAAATGGGAAAAATGGAAGTTGCAGAGTTGAAAATGGTGAGATGGGCAATGGGAGTGACAAGAAAGGACAAGATAAGAAATGAATATGTGAGAGGGACTGCAAAAATTGCAAAGCTGGGAGAAAAACTTCGGAATGTGAGGCTACGTTGGTATGGACATGTAAAAAGGAGAGAAGAAGACTACGTGGGGAAAAGGATGATGGAGATGGCGGTGCCAGGCAGAAGGAAAAGAGGAAGGCCAAGGAGAAGGTGGATGGATTTGGTGAGAGAAGACATGGAAAGGGTTGGAGCTAGGGAAGGAGATGAAGTAGACCGAGTGAAATGGAGATTACTATCGCGCTGTGGCGACCCCGAGTAGGGAGAAGCCGAAAGAAGAAGAAGAAGAAGAAGATGACTAAATCATTTAAACCCGTAAAAAAGAAATAGAAAAAGCAACTATTAATAAAATATTTTTTGGTTTTAAAGCAAAACAGTTTTACAGCAATATAATTGATTAAAGTTGGCTACCCTTTGTAGTCAAGTAAGTTGAGCAGCAATTAGAAATGAAGCATCTACCACTCTTTACACTTAACATGCAATACTCGTTAAGTGTAAAGAGTGGTCGATGCTTCATTTCTAATTGGTGCTCAACTTATTGTGGTTTCTTGCAAATAATGCAGAACGAAACTGTAGCATTCGCATAATCATCAGATGCTCTGCATTTTTATGCTTTCTCGTTGGTATCTGATTGCAAGCAGCGGTAAGTATTTCTGGGCTACCTTTAGTTGTTTGTGTCTGAGTGAATTAATCATTTCCAGTAAAAAATTTTTTATTGTTAATCCTTTATTTGTGAATTTTTCGTAGAGTATCCAAGCACTAATTGCTGCAATGTCAAGCATACTTGGCCAGACACTCAATGGCAACCTTCGAGATGCCGATCTCGTCGAATAAAGACAAGCCATTTGGTCAAAACAGTCGAGACCAGTTATATTTTTATTGTAAAACAAAATAAATTTGGTTTCAAAGATATTTACTGGTCTGGTATTACGGCCCCCAAAATATCAGACACTTCAAGATGATTAAGTGGAAATGACTTGCAATAAAATTGCTTTGTATCACCCATTTCTAAGTAACTGAAATGCAATAGTATCAGTTGAATCAGAACAGTGACGCTACATTGCTTCTTGCCTCCCGAGTTACGAGCAAGTCACCTGCTCTATCGTAAGATAATTGCTCTTGAACAAGAGCAGTCTCGGCACCTAAAATCGCAACATTCTTTTGCGTCTGCCGCCAGAAGTCTTTTAACGGATCTTGCTCACCAAAATATTTAATTGTACGGAAAATGTTTGGAATTTTGAGTGGAGTAATAAAGCATTCGACTCCAGAACTTCATTTCTAAAGTCGGCTCTTTGTCACTGAGTATACACCTTCCAAGACGCCCGAGTTTTGTTTGTATTTACTCAAAACGATTAAACTCGAAAACTTGCTGAAGGGTAAAGATCTGGTTTATTGTGAAACTGCCAGGACGAAATCCGAATTGTGGACCCTAAAGTTAAAGTTCTATCATTTTACTCAACTCTTTTCTTGGCACTTTATATAAATCTTTCCAGGAAGACTTAATAAAAAATTGCCCCTCTAGTTACTGAATTCTTCTTGTCTCCTTTTTGTGAATTGATATCAACACACTTGTCTGCCATTGCTTCGGTACCTCATCAGTTTTTCAAGCTAATTGGTATGCACGAGTCAGCCAACGAACCCCAAAGTTGTTTATGGCCTTTAACTTTTCGGGTCGAGTGTCATCTTCACCAGATTTGATTGGTGTGCTCAGCTCTGCTTCCGTTAGATGAATTTCTTTACCAATATGCTCCACAAATGTTTCCAAATATTGGACTGTTACGCGATTTAAGAGATGAAAAAAACATTCTCTCCAACAAATTAGGATGCTCTTTTCATGCTTCAAAAGCACACTATATTGTCATTCCCGATGAAGGTGGCAACTGATGTTCGTTTGTCGCGCATATGACGTACAGTTTGCCAAAATACTTTGCTTGCCGATTTGTACTCGGTATCCAACTTTTTTCCCAATTTTTCCCACGAATTTTCTTTAGACTGTTTGACAATAGTGGCACCAGTCTTACGTGCTGTGGAGTACGGCAATCGAAGCTGCTCAGATAACTTGTTTGTTAACCATAAACCAAACACAGCTTTTTAGCTTCTTTAACTTCTTGGTTCCGCCCAGCAGTTTTTTTCTCCTACCAATTTAACCTCCCGCAAATTTTCAACCACAAAGAGCAGCTGCAGATGAAATCAATGCTGATTTAAATAAATCCGACTCAGTCTTAAAGTCTTCAGTATAGCCATGGAGTTCTCTGAATATAAACCTTGAAAGCAACTTTGAATGGAATCACCCAACACCAGTTCGCAGTAAAAAGTGTGTCTCACCTTTTTTCGGCTTTATTCTGTATGCTCTTTGTGCTATAAATGGTTTTCTTGTTCTTGGATGATTCACGATTTGTAGAATGCAGACAACTAGTTGATAGTCGCTAGACAGTTCAGCTCTTCGTTTATCCCAACATCGACCAAAGAATAAAACAAATCCGTTGAGACAATACAAAAAACAAAGATAAAACCCTGTCCCATTGAATCTCTGTACCAGGTGTACTTGTGAATCTACTTGTGCTGAAAAAAGGCGTTCATTATGCATCGTCCGTTGGTGGCACAAAACTGTATCAAACTCCTTCCGTTTTTGTAATGTCGGAGTCTCCTTGTTTTCTGATAACACTCTTTCCATGTCTTGTCGACAGTACCCACATGTGCATTAAAATCACGCAGTAGGACAACTGATTCTGTAGATGGTACTTTCCGTAAAGCAACACCTACATCATCTAAGAAAGGCTCGTATTGTGTTTCAGCGTTTGGTTTGTACACCTGCAAAATGCACAGCAACCGCTCCTGTAGCCTAAGCTTAAGGAGACAAACTCTTCTTCCGGGTTAAAAAGGCGCCGTCTTAAAAACGGCATTCCTTAGAGATCGGTCTTGGCTCTCTCCTATTTAACATCTACACGTACGTTCTGCCTTCCATGATTTCCAGAAAGTTTGCTTATGCTGATGATTTAGCATTGTTGCACTCTTCTGAAAACTGGAAGGACTTAGAGGGGACTTTAACCCAAGACATGTCTGCACTTTCAGCGTATCTCCAGATTTGGAGGTTGAAGCTCAGTTACACTATGACGGGGACACTATGACGCCTTTCACTTAAATAATTGAGAACCCAAACGTGAGTTGAAAGTCTACATAAATGATAGACTTTTACCGTTCTGTCCAACACCTACTTATATCCAGGTAAAACTGGACAGATTGCTCACGTTTCGTCACCATCTAATGGCATTGCGCAAAAAACTATCGTCGTGCGTCATGCTGCTGAGGTAACTCGTGGGCTCCAAATGGAGTGCTGGTGCTAAAACACTACGCATAGCCACCTTATCTGTAGTCTACTCAACAGCTGAGTACTGCGCGCCAGTCTGGTGTCGCTGTGCTTACACTCGCCTCATCGACAGTGTCTTGAACGACGCCTTGCGCATAGTCACTGGATGTTTGCATCCCATTCCAACAGATCACCTACTTATACTCTCAGGCATCCAGCCAGCTGAGCTTCGCCTAATGGGAGCGGCACTCTCCTTGGTTCACCGTGGATCTCTGGACCCTGATCATATCTTATATGTTTTTTTAAGTGGGTCCACAAATACTCGCCAAGTGAGACTAAGATCCAGACGCCTGTTTGTGCCAGCTGCACGGAATCTTTTTGAGAACCTTGCCAGACTCGGCATCCGCGCTTCTGAATGGAAAAATCACAAATGGAAAGCGGAGTATTGTGAAAATGCTTCCAGGCTCCGTGCTTGTGTGCCCCGGAGCGGTGCCAGGCCTGTTGGGATGGGCTTACCCCGGGCAGTTTGGGTTAAACTCAACCGCCTGCAGACTGGTGTTGGGCAATTCTATTCGTCCATGCACAAATGGGTTTTGCTGCTTCACCGAATTGCGAGTGTGGCGCCTCCGAACAAACCACAGACTATGTTCTAACAGCGTGCCCTATACATCGGGCACCACATGGAGCACGAATTCTGACGGTTTTCGATGACAAAACCCGATGCTGGCTTAATAACATCACTACCAGCACGTGATTCAGGCAGTACAGCAGCCTGGGGTAGAAAAGGATAATTAACATTAAATTTTTAAGTAATTAAATGTCCAGTGATTAAATGTCCTTGATTAATAGTGGCATGATAAAATATCGCGTGATAAAATGTCTGTACACCACCCTGTTGCCCAGTACATAAATCATACATAGAACACAGAGTACTGTGGTAGTACATTTTGGCTCCATGCTTTTATTACCAACGCTTTGGGTGTAGTAGGCTCGTTCGAAATAGCGTTTTCAGAACAGTTTGAGTTATGTTTAAATGCCTGTGGACGGGTTTAGGACAACTGGCCTCAGCCGACTGGCCGCAGTTTAACTAACCAGTCGGCTGCGTCTAGCTGGATTGCGCCCAGTCGGTTGCGACCAGTTGGACCATTTTTGCCTGCGAACCAAAATTGCGTGTTTTCATTTGTGCATGGACAAATAGGGTCTCTTTACTTTCTCTTATTGCAAATGCGGCGTCATTGCACAAAACAGAGATAAAGTTGTATAGGAGTGTCATATGAATTAGGCATTATAAGGAGCACAAATTTGGACAATTTTAGAAAAAAAACGATAAATAAACCATGGAGCCAGTCCTATTTATTTGCTTTGCTTGAAGTGGATACTTTTAAATACTAGAACAATTTCGGCATAGAGTTCCCCTGTTTTATATAAAGTTAAAAAAAGGCTTTTATAGCTTAACCCATTAAACGCAGAGGCCAAAAAATTTTTTTTTTCTGAATCCTTTTAATATGTTGCTAAAATATGTTATGTAAGACATAAAAAGAAAAAAAAAATTTTTTTTCTTGTAGTTTTTTAGTTATTTAATGGCAACTTAAGTTGCCAGTGGCTGTCAACAGAGTCAAAATTTATGAATTTTATTAATTTTTTAAATTGTAGCAATTTGTTTCGACGTTTAACTCAGGAAATATTAAGATTTTAATTTCTTAATACAAATCTGTTTAATTACCTATGTAAGGCTTTGCTTTAGCTGTAATTTAGGGATTCAACATCCCCCAGAAAAAAAGGTGTACACCGAATGACAACAATTTAGTCAATTTTTTAGTTTTATAAACATTGAAAAAAAGCGAAAAAACTCAATCAAATTTAAATAACGCACAAACTTATAAAACAGACGTCCATTCAAAAACAAAAGAAGTTTGTTGAACTAGAACTATCTTGGCTGATTGACTAAATCATTTAGTAGAAAAACTACTTTCGTGGTAGCGTTTAAAGCAAGAAGCAGGGTCGAGTGTGACATGGCACTTATGGCATTCAAATACTGATCGACGCTTGCAGACTTTGCAACGTGTATATTTTGATTTTCCTTTGATGATAACGTGGTTAATGCTGTCGACACGTATATTTTCCTAAAACGTTTCGGGGTATTTCAACCTGGAAATTTTCTTTCGTCCAGATGAAGAAAGCATTGTGAGAACAATTTCTCTCATAAAAGCCAGCATAGGAACATTTTTGCCTTCAATCTTTTTATGCAGTAGCCATGCATTGACTGCGGCTGCATTCAAACTCCATGCAAAAAAAGGCCACCACCACCTTTTTGAGCGGATTCGAGCTCTGTATGTTGCAACAAATTGATCGAATAAATCTACTCCTCCCATTTGCTGATTGTACAACAAATGAGTGTTTGGAACTGCAATATCAGCTTTCTTTTTTTTTGTTTTCGACCATCGTTTGACGAAGCTCTCTGGTAGAGCTTCAGCATAGTTGGAAGCACAAGTTACAACAGCTGTATCATGCCAAACAATCACTGTGTTTCCGTGGTTGTCTGTAGCACCCTGGTATGAGCCTCGTATTGTTTTTTTCATTAACTGTTTTGTTGGAACTGGTGTATTTTCCAAACAGTTTTGTCGTAAAGTTCCGAGGTCACCTATGCCACGTTTCGACAGCTCATCAAGTAGGGGAAGGGAAGTGAAAAGATTGTCGAAAGTTAGGGTGCAACCACTTAATAAATTACATTTTTCAATTAGACCTAGCACTACATCAGCACCCTGACCAAGACCAGTGTCTTTCAGCTTAGTGTCAGATCCACAATAGGGTTCTGCATGAAACAAGTAACCCTCAGTCGAGGTAAGGCACCATAACTTGAAACCAAATCGAATTGGTTTGCCTCGGATGAATTGTTTGGTTCCATGCTTTCCATAGTAAGGAATCATGCTTTCGTCCACTCTGTGGTCATTTGCTGAAAGATATTTTTTTAAATTATTATTTAGCATGTCAAATATAGGACGCACCTTGTAATATCTCTCCTCGTTTATTTCAGCATTGTTCGCCAAATGCAAACACGAAAATATTTCTCTAAAGCGATTTCGGCTCATTGCATTGGAAACTGCTTCATTGTGGGTGTCAGGGGAACCAGACCAATATAGATCGCGACAAGGCACTTTGCAATACCTAGAGAGTAAAATGATTGCTATGACAGTGATAACTTCACTCTCATCACAATTTAAATTTTTTCCTTTCTGGGAAGCATAGAGGTTAGTTTGATGAGTAATGTGAGTTATAATATCACAAGAAATCATTGCATTGAAAGTGTCTAGCGGGTTTTTCAAATTCTCTTTAGTTTACTCCGATATAGCAGGAACAGAATTAGAAAGTACAACATTAGGATTATTTAAAGGAAAATTTTTCTTCCATCTTCTAATTATTTTTTTCTTTTTTTTTTTTTTTTTGTTGGGGGAGCTTTGTGTTGGCTTTCTTGCTCACTTTGATGTGATAACTTTGAATTGTAACTTAAAATGTTTGTAGAGCAAATTGAGTTCAACAACCTCCTTGGCAAATGATGAGTAAGACCCTCATTCAAATCATCTGACGCATCACTGTCTCGGTCAGAGTCGACGCATGCTTTTTCGAGAGGGGGGATTATGACAAGAGTCATTTCGTTATCATCTGAGTCTGTCTTTGACCATAGGTCACAATCAGGATCCATCAATATGTCCAGAACATCATTCAATGAGTATCTAAACAATAGAATGATCTAAAGTAAGACTACCTACCATTTGAAAAGTTAAATAAAAAGAGCCTTTTTGTTCCAGCAAACAATGTTGGGGTTTGTAAAGAGAAAGCCGAAAGAAGATCATATTAGTGTTTTTTATTATTCCCCGGCCCCTAACCTTTACCCTAACTCTAATTTCGTAATGTCTGCCCTTACCTTTACTTCAACAAAATTATAAAGTTTACTAATTAACGTTTGAATTTGTCGTCAGCGAATAATAGGTCAGCACACGGCTTTCATTTTATGAGCCCCTGACAGAATATACTCGATAGTCTATAAATTACAAGGAACCCTACAATTGTTAGGTTCTGGTGCTAGTAAGCTAATTAGTTAAAAACTATTATTTTATAGGACGTTAACTATTGTATTAGCACTCACCTTTCATTGGAATTTTCAGCAGATGCAGGGACACTTTTCGAACAACAAGGTTTTTCAGTCATTTTATTAATCTAAGTCTGCAGATTAGAATAGAAATGCAATAAGCTGATGGCTGCAACCAAACGTATAACCTTTAGTTCTACAAGTCTAAATAGAGAATTTTAATTAAGTGAATCAGGGCAATATATGTAGCCTAACTTTTGAAAACATAATAAAAAACGTTTGATTTTTGACTCCATATTTGGCCACTGGCAACTTAAGTTGCCATCACTTTATTTCCCCTCATATTCTAAGTAAAATCTTAACTAGCATCAACAAATAAGTTAAACTAGACAAGAAGGTATTTATGATTTACTATACATTTAGTTTTCTAACTTTATACAAAGCTTTTCCTATTTTTCACAGCTTTTTTATAACCTACTTAAGACAAAAAGACAGTTTTTGCCATTTTTTACTGTAATCACTTTTCAGTCAAACCATTCAGTGCTTCCGAATAAATTTTTTATACATTTAATTTTTTTAGAGTTTACAACAGGGAATGAACTTTCGGTTGATACCATTATATAAAAAATTGCGTGTATAAGCTAAGTAATGAAACATTTCCTAGGGACACCTTACTGGCAACTAAAGTTGCCGACGGCCATTAATGGGTTAACGTTTCCTTCTCCAAGTTATTTTGGAGAGGTCTTGTGGTGATTAGCATCTTTTGAAGGTAATCAATCTAATCTTCCAAAGTTTAAAACAAAAAAACGCACTTTTTAATTAAATATAATCATATTGGAACCAAAATGTATTATTTTATCCCGTATTCCATCCGAAACTTTTCTTATTGCAAAATAAAAAAATTAATTTACCTTTGTTATCCAGATTTGCTTATTTTTTAGTTTTGCTTTTAGGTTTTCATTTGTTAATTACTTTCTTGTCTTATCGCAACTTGTTTTCAAATGGTTATGTTATTTTAATTTTTTTGTTATTTTAAATTATGCAATAAAAGTAACTGCTTGACCAAAACACCATATGGTTATTTGCCAGTCACTTTGTCCTATATTTAATCTCAATTATATGTTATGCGAATATTTGTAATAGTTTAGTGACAAAATAAGCAATTGTGAATTTCGAATCTTCATACATGCCACAATATTGTTGTTTAAAAATTTTTTTATTGGACACTCTAAGTTTTATTACTTAATATAATTGTAATTTAGAATTTCTAACAAAGACTCTTAAGCAGGGAAAGTGCCGTGAAATGTTTTTCTAATAAAATGTGACGAAAACGAACGTATACAATCCTGATCCGTTCCCATCAAATCGACACTCCCAAACTCTTACTATACTGTCAACAAATATATTATAAAATTGATTTTTTCCTTAATTTTATAGAAAGCAAACAAAGTTTTTGTTAAATTTTATTGCCATAAGATTTGGAAAATTTCTCACGTGCTAGCATAAATAAACACATTGTTCCATAAGGTAACTATTTCTAAGAAATTATTAATTAAAATCCCCAGGTTGCGGCACTGCTTACAAATTTGCACTTCATGCTTTGAACGATGCCGAGATATGTTCCACGATTAATAGTCACAATTATATAGAGTAATATTGTTTTTCTAAAGTGTTTTTTTTTTGAAGTAATGCAACGGTGTACTTCTATTTCAACAAATAAAAAACTCTTTTTGTGGCGGTGAAATGCATTGCGAAAAAACAAAATAAGTGCATACAAACGATGATAATTATATAAAAGATAAACGTTTGTTAGTTTTACAGCATTGATATGTCAATATTTTAATGCTGCTAAATAATAAAATATAGCCTATTTCAAATTCTTTTATGTAAAAAAAATTATTTTCATTATTTTATCTTTTTTTTAAAAAGCAGCAATAACTATTGGTAACTAAAAGAACATGTGGACGAATATGTGAACCAGTAATTGTAACCAGTCTAAAAATAATTTCTATACTTCGACCAAAACAATGAAGCAAGCTTCCCGTAGCTTCTTCATTGTTTATACTGTAGTTGTCTTGCGCATTGACGTCACTCTTTACGTCCAATTTTTAATTAAGTTTACAACTGTTACAACAGCGAATCCGTTACAATTGCATTTCACGCTAGTTAAATGAATGTTTAAACGTATAAATTGTAGTGACCTTGCTAAATTGCAATTTTGCATACTTTATCAAATGAATTTTTAAAAACTTTATTGCTCTAACAAAAGTTAAATAAATGATCTTTACTCTGCTTAAATTTCATAAAGATAGCTTAAGTAGTTTTGGAGTTATAAAACGTTAAATTGGTGGGCTTCTGAAGCCCGGCCGTTGAGGAGTCAACAGCTCGAAAAAGCTTGAGGAGAATAGGGTTAAAGGATTAAAAAATAAAACTATAGGTTATGCAGTATTTGATTAATTTTTGCAGCTCCGTAAAAAAGCTTTTATCATGTTTTTTTATTCATTTAATCATTTTTTTAAAATTACATTAACAATATATATATAAAGTAGGGTGTTACAGAAATACAAATTGTTACATAATTTTGGTGACTTTTTTCATTTTTTATTGTCGGTGATTTTTCTTGTACAATAGGGTAGCTGCTGAATATTTAATAAATTTCTGATAAATTTTTGTAAATATGTACAGTAAAGTTAAATAAAAATTACTGTAAGTTTAGATAAAAATATAATATTGTTTTAAAATAACTATAGGAATGGACGGAAACATAACTAGAGTCCGTTATTCCATTGGTTGTTCTAAAGTTTCGCTTAAACAAGAATTTATTCAAGTAATATTGTTTAAAAGAACTTAAAAAAGTAGTTTTGCTCACTTCATCACGCTCTCAAGTGTGGTTAAGTTAAGTATGGCAATTAGCGGGTAAAAAGGCCTAAAAAAAGTCTAATCAGTGGTGGATATTGGGTGAGGCGAAGGAGTTAGTTGCCTCGGCCTCCCTTTTGTTGGAGCCTCTCCCTCGAAAATAACACATACTGTTTCATTTCCCTGCAGATGTTTTTTAGAAATTATTATAAAGTCGGGACGAAAAGTGGGAAACACAAGATCAATTCGAGGTAAAGACCTTTTTTTTATAGAGAACACGGTGATTTTGCGAGAAAAAAATAAAAGACAAGATCAAAGCTCTTTTTCTTTTTTACAAAATATCATTTTTTGGAAATCCTTGCCTCGGGCTCCTGAATTTGAATATCCACCACTAGTCATAATGTAATTGTTTATTTAGAGTTACGGTAAGGGTTAGGATTACGGTTAGGGTAATTGTTTATTTATGCGATAAATACGCAATACCACGCAAATACACTAAAATGTCTAGTGGTTAAATGTGTTAATAGGTCTACGTGATTAAATGTTGTAGTATTAATAGATCTACGTGATTAAATGACGTAGTGTTAATAGGTCTATGTAATTAAATATCTAATGGTTAAATGTCTGTAATTAACAGTCGCAAAATGAAATATCGCGTGATAAAGTGTGGGTAAACCAGCAGGGTACCTAAATCGGAAAGATTGTTCAAGTCTTTGCAAAGCAAGTGTAAACAAGCTTTTAGACCTTCGTGTTTATTGATAGGCATTTGATAATCGATGAATAAACCATAGTCAAGATCTACAGCAATGTTTGTAACTCGTAAGCTGTGGAAAAACGGAAAACATAATCTTTCGAATAGATAAAAAATTATATTTTTTTGAAGTAGCAACCAATAAACTTAAAACATTCATTGTACAGTACATCTTATCGTAAAACTTCATGACTTTTTTTGGTCTTTACTAAATTTTAAACGCTTTTTTTCATATGAAACTTTATTTAGTGAACATAAAAACTCTTTACAAATAAATTGATAGCTTTTTTTTGATCAATTTTTCCCAGGCTGGATTGTGCTTGATATGCGCAAATTGGTAACTTCAGATGAAAAAAGTCATCACTTTATTTTTAGAGTTCAGATTAAAATTTTTAGGCTTTTTATGCAAGCCAAAGGAAACTTCAGGTAACGGAAAGCGGTGAAAATTTAGCTCTTTACCTGGTCCAGATGCTCTGCAAATTTTTGAAACCTTACAAAGTGTGCCACAATTTTGAAAAAATAGCAGAGCATGTCTAGAGTACTATCTCTAGCCAAAAAGAGTATCGCTTCTTGTTGTCAAAGCTCAGATGGTTGGATGTCTGTAAAAACTGGTAAGTGGTCCGTTGGAGAGGGACGGAGGCATTCAGTGACTACGCACAAAGCATTATTCAAGACACTATATATAAACCAAGAACGTGCGCTGCAAAAACAATTAAGATCCAGTACTCGGCTATTGAATAGACAAAAATAGGAGAGTTATTTCTGATGTTTTGGCCAGTGACGGATATTCAAAATAGGGCCGCGAAGCAAGGATTCGCAAAAATTGATGTTCTCTAAAAAAAGGGCTTTGATCTCGTATTTTTTGATCTCGTATTTTTCTTATTTTCCCAAACTCATGGTAATCTCTAAACAAAAGGTCTTCATTTCGATTTGATCTCATATTTTGCTATTTTTCTCCCAAAATAATGGTGATTTCTAAAAAAGCATATACAGCAAAATGAAACTATATGCAATATTTTCAAGGAGGGGCCCGAGGTAACTGCCTCATTCGCCTCACCCAATATCCACCACTGGTTTTGGCACCAGCTCCCGCCCTAAAACCGCAAGTTACTTCAGCGCTGGGACACACAAAAAAAAATGTTTGCGCAATGCAAACGGTGGTGACGAAACTTGGGTGATTTATTTAGTTTTACCTCAAGATAAGACGAAATTAAACGCAATAATGAATGTTGATTATTGTAAACTTTTAGCTCAGAATATTCTTAATCTGAAGATTGTGGAACGCCGATTATACTTCTACAGTAGATGTTAAAAAAAGAATCAGTCGTTATTGATTTTGGAGGAACACTGTTTCTCTGACACCCGAGACTGTTTTGCTTACTGTCGCCGTTAGAGTAAAACTGTTGTTGTGAACTAGTTTCATAATCATTTAAACCATGTTCTTATCCAGCAGAAAACTCATTAACTTGCAGTTAAAATCAAGTTTGTATGAAATAACAGTGTCATATGCAGGTGTCAGATTGACAAATAGCACTGGTATTTTTCTTAGTCTTGAGAAAATCGTCAATCATTTCTATAATAACAGAACGACTTGATTCGCGGTTGACTTTTTGCGTCAAAATCATCAATTAGCTCGTTGCGAGCGTACGTAAACGTCTCAAATTTCTCCTTCGGGACATAAAGTTGATAAATTTGTTAATAACTTTTTGGATCTCTACAGCCTTGTTTGTCTTTCAAATCGCAACTAGAAGCGCTCTTCCGTAGATTTTCCAAATTAGAGTTGACGCAAGCAGGAAAAAGGAAAATGATGTAATCAAGATGTTGAAATAGCTCTGACATGGATAATAAGCTCTGTGCACATAAAACTGGGGCCCGGGGTTTTATCTGGTTTTACTTGGAAGAACCCTTGTAAACAGCTTAGGTCAGGCGTAAGTAAAAATTTAAGTTGATTTTATTCAGAGGTTTCGAATTAATGGGTCATTTTAAAACTACAAAGACGTCAAGATATTATAGGATAATCATATTAGGTCAAAAGTTATATCAAACGTTTTTAAAAATTACATTTTGAGTCCAAACATAAAATTTATTGCGAAAGGCAAATGAAGACCAAAAAATGGTCTTTACGTTTACATAAAAATTTTTTTTCGAATTTCCAAAGTTTAGCTTTTTTAGGTTTTTATTTAATTTTTGCAATAAATTTATTAAACAGTTTGCAATAAGTAAGGACTATTTTTTATACTTTGGCTTGAAAATTTTTTGGGAGGAAAGAAGTCATTTGTGTAAATCTAAAAGGTTAGAGCCCTAATGAATTTATACAACATGCACATAAAATTAGGGTTCGAAGCTTTATTTGGTTTTACGTGGAAAAAAATCTTTGTAAACAGCCTAGGTCATCCGTAACTAAGATATCTAAGTTGATTTTATTCAGAGGTTTCGAATTAGTGGGTTGTTTTAAAACTGTAAAGACGTCGGAATATAATAGGATAATCATATTAGACAAGGAATCATACCAAACTTTTTTTTAAATGAATTATTAAGTTCAAACACAAAATTTATGGCGAAAGGCAAATGAAGACCAAAAATGGTCTTTTCGTTTACATACAAATTTTTTTTAAATTTCCAGCGTGGAGCTTTTTTAGGTTTTTATTTAACTTTCGAAATAAATTTATTAAACAGTTTGCAATAAGTAAGGACACTTTTTTAAACTTTGGCTTAGAAATTTTTTGTGAGGAAAAAGTCATTTGCGTAAATCTCAGACTTTAGAGCCGCCATAAATTTGTACAAGTTGGAAACCTCTGTTTTATTGAAATTCAATCGTATCAAACGTCTTGTTTTTATTCTATGCTTTTTGTTTGGAAAACCCATATTGAAAAGCTATAAACTTTTTCACAAAACTTTTTTAAACAGATATACTTGTATATAAAAAATACGTCGGATTTTTCATTTTTAGGGAAATTTCAACATAAAACGGCCTGTTACTTCAAATGCAACGTGAAATGCAATTATAAAAAGTCAGGTGTTGTTTAATTATAAGAAGACGTCAGCTTAAGAGCTTAAGAGAACTAGTTAATTTAATTTTTTTCCCACAAATAAATAATAAAACGAAATTTTTATAAAAATGCTTATTGTAAAGATTGAATTTTGTCCGCATGATTGGTATTCAAGCAGCCCAACAGCAATTGTTTTTTGCAAAATATTGTATATGTGTAAAATGTTTCCAAGCAATCGCCAAAAGCTCAAAAAAAATGCGATTTACATGAAATAAGTACTACATCGCCTTAGGCATATTGACGTCGGGAAACGACGTAATTCGCTTCGACACGCATAGCCAATTCTTGGTAAAATTCATGTCACTTAATAAAAGCGTGAAATTGAAATTCCACGATCTGCTTGCAAAAACCAGCAAAAATTTACAAATTTGCTAAAAAACGTCTATTTTAACCGTTAACCCTTGTTTGGGGGTACCTAAAAATAGTACCATCTTATTCAGCATTTCAAATTAAGAAAAGTCAAGAAATTCCAGAATTTTATGTAGAAAGATGAAGCAATTACAAACGTTTTTGCAAGGGCCGGGCTTCAGAAGCCCGTCCGTTGAGAAGAATAAGGTTAAATGTGCTTAATATATGCTTTTATAAAATAGTATGCTCTAAACTACATGTACTGTATATATTAAAAAAACAACTATTATTAGCCTACATACTTACAATTAATCTTGAAGCATTTTTCTTAGATGAAAAAATTCCCAGAGTTGCAGCAATTACGATCTATCCAAAATGAACAAAAATTTTTACACAATTTTGTAATCAATCTTCAACTTTTCACAAGCAGTATTAAGTTAATAAAATTAAGTTTTGTAAGTGTTATTATACAAACTGTGTCCTAAGCTTTTGACCCTAGAATTGTGTCTTTTAAAATAAAGATTTTCATATCAATATACAATAATAGACGGCCTGAAACTGACGAAGAAATCAATCTGAATGGTGGTGGCTTGAAATTTTAATCTTCCAAATTAGCGATTAAAAAAAGCATTAAACAAACTTAACTATAAACAGTCAAACTATAAAAGCAACAACCAGTTTTATCTAAAATTCAACAATCAATTAAAATATTCAATTCTTAATCATGAAAAATTAATGCGTATCTTACCAAAGTTCTAATTTTTTTAAAGTTTTTTTGATTTATTTTTATTTGTTTTTATTTTTGTTTGTTTCTTTTTTTGTAAGGTTGTGTTTATTGGTTGGCTGTTCACAGCAAATTTCTTCCAATTTTTTAAGAAAATAATATAAAAAATTTTTCGTAGAACTAATTTATAAAACCATTTTACAAAAATAAACACTAAAACTTTTAAAAAGAAAATTTATGTCAATAATGTTATTAAGCTTTTAATTCTAGAAAAAAGGATAAGCATACTGTAGATTTGATAAACATTATAACAGGTTATCAAATTCAATTAATTACTCATGCTTGATAAAGTTTATGCACGAAAAATTTTCAAAAATATTTTTCCTGCTCATCTCATTATACTTAATCGTTTCATTTTAACAAGTTTGTTCTTACATTAGTCTGCTTGCTTTAAAATTAAATAAACTACATTAACTATTTTTTATTGTTTCGGTCGTAACGCAAAAAATTGGTTATTCTATTCATGTATAATGAGTATTTTTTTGCTTGAGTGTGTCTATAATGGATTTTTTTTATTTGATTATTGTACATAATATAACTCTTTTGAAACATTAGACAAATAAAGTATAATTATGTGCAATATAATTATATGCAACTTCTGTTATAAACTAAAATTTACGGAAATTTTTTAAATTAGACTTGCAAAGTAATAGCAGCCAATAAGTAATACTGAATGTACATCTATGTATGTGCCTACGCACAAGTAAATGCATATACGTATATGTGTGCAAATTGAAATCACGTATATAGAAATTATTATTGGAAAAAAATAGCGCATGGAAGTTTGCAAATGCATAATCTCCATAAAAAATTAGTTTTGTTTATGAAAATTCTAATTTTGATAATGTATTTGTTAGTTATTATTGTTGTTCTAGTTACATACTGATATTTATCATTACATTCACAACTTGTTTCTTAATTAAGATGCAAAAACTTATAATTGTATGGTTTATAAATGAGTAAACTATTGACAAAGTTTTATTTCTATTTTTAATTTATAAGTACGTTTAGCCATACCTTTTATATATTAATAAAAACGAGATACGCCATTATTAATTGTTTTTTATTTTTTCAATGTATTTTCCGTTTTTTTTATAACCGAACAAAAGATGAATTAAAGACAATAATACTAACTAATTTTATACAGCGCTTCACCAACGTTTACTTCTACTAAAATTTAGAAGTTAAAAATTGAATACAAAAAATATGATTTCAATTGAGTTGTTGCCAACATGAATTTGTGCACTTGTAATAGGTTGTCAGTTTTCTAATTTGAATAAAAGTACAAGGATAAAATTAATAAAATTATACGTTTCAACAACTCAGCTGGCTTTTCTTGTTTCTTCTTAATAGAAAGATATATATACAATCGACGGATGAATAATTATGAATGCAATTAATTTAATTTAACCAAAAAGCAAAAAAGGTTATCAACGTTCTTACCACCAAGCCACACCATAATCCTTCGCCAAAAGTGAGGCGGTATGTCGTGTCGTAGTAGTATTGCGAATTGCCATCGAAGACGCAAGTAAGTGAAGTCGGGGAATAAACTTGGGGTACGGTTCCAATTGTTCCTGCCAAAATGATTCCCAGTACCATGAAAATCAAACCAAGGAAAAGCTCTATGAACTGCAGTTAAACAAGCAAACAATTGATTGAACTTGATTTGTTTTTATGTAAATTATAGTAATCATTGTGTTATTCAAGCAGAATTTGTAATTTTTTTATGATTTTGGCTAGATTTTTAACCGAAAACTTTCAGTGTTTGAAGCAAATACTGTACATTTATCGCGTCAATCGCAGCTACATTATTTTGACGCCATTTTGAAATAAAATAATCAAAAATTTTTGCACGCTCAGAGAAATTCGTTCACATTAAATTAAAATAATTATAATTAAAAGGTTTGCAATTTTTTTGCATTTTACATTTTTAATGCTTTTTAAATTTTTCTGTTTAATTTTAGTTTTGTTCAGGCAAAATTTCACTTGCTTATGCAAAATCAGTAACAGTTTTCTCAATTACATCTTTATTACTTTACAATATTTTTTACGGAGTCAGAAGGCAAATTTTTTTTCTTATTTTTTACCATTTCGAATTTTATTATATACAAAGCAAAATTTTCTATATATACAAAGCAAAATTTTCTATTTGGTTATTCCCTATGTTAAAAGAAATCTTTTAAGTGACTTCCAGCCAGAGGTTTGGTTATATTTACCATACGTTTATTTGTGATAGGGCATTCATAACTGCTTTTGTATAAAACTTTAATAATCAGAAACTTTCAGCTTTAAGTAAGGATGTTTTTGATTGTATCATAAAATTCGCTTAAATAATAAAAACAACGATTTGTTTTATATATCAGAAACTGGAATTTATGTTTCAAACATCTCTGACCACCACAGATAATTCAATATTTTAAAGTCTAGATTTGTACATAAAATCGGTTTAATTTGTTTATAGCAAAATTCGTTGATTTTGTTAAAAAGTTTCAAAGATAATTATTAATAATTCTCCTAGAAACTACTCCTGGGTTTAACACTTTGACTGCCATGTCAGTCATATATGGGTGACACGTAATGTTTCATTACGATCACCGTCAGTCATATGTGGGTGACACTCGAATTTTCCGTCTAGGCCACGTCTCTCACTTATGGGTGACAGTACGTGCAAATCGAATGGAGGTTTGATAGCGTGGCCTCTGAGGAATATTTTGGTAGCTTGGTTTTAGAAAAGTGCAAAAAATTAAAAAGTTATAAACCGACACACAAATTTTAGCAAATTTTGTTTATTTGAAAGAAATACAACGAAAAGCGACAACAACGTAAATGTGAATATCACGTCTGTTCATTTGTGAAGTTCATTGAAGCATTTTCGGCACATCTGTGGTTGTCCAGGGCACAAATCACAATATGTGTATGATTTTGAAGAGTTCTTTCTTGCCCCATCACGGCCACCTTCTTGCTTCGCCTTTGCGTAACAGGAGGCACATGCTCGTCTAATTTTTTTTCCAAGGGCTCCTGTACGCTCAACCAGATGGTGATGTGGCGCAGAAGAACCTGAAATTGAAGGTGTGACAACACCGGCATCTGATAACAGTTGCTCCACGAGCAGTTCCTTGAACTTAGAAATTTTTATTTTTGTTTTGGTCACTTCTTTATAGTCCACCCAAGCATTTACAACCGACATCCCCAGCAATAGTTCGGTTGCTAGCTTTCGGTACCATTTGACCCCCTTCCTAAGGGTAGTAGCGTATGACGCCATTTGGTCCGAAAGATCGATTCCACCTTTGCCTTTGTTGTATTCCAAGATAGCAAGTGGTTTTTCGGTAGCTCTTTGGCGTCGTCTTCTTTGTCCAACTGCGTCTGATGAAGCAGCACGTGGAGCGCGTTGTGTGATTGGCTTCATAACCGGTGCATGCTTCGTTGACAAAACACGGACGTCACGAGTGTCTCTCCACTTCAAAATAACCACTCCTTGTTGGTCTTCTTTAGCAACCATTTCACCTCGTTTTAGCTTTGCTTGCAGAACTTCTTTCGGAATGTGTTTCTTGTTTGCACGAAGGGTTCCAACAAGATGGGTCTGTTTTTGCAGGCAGTAGTTTGCTAGCTCATAGCTAGTATAAAAATTGTCTACATATAATGTACGACCTTGACCTATCAGGTCTTTCATCAGCTCGATGCAAACATTTTTAGCCAGCCCAATTTCACGCTCTCCAGTTTGGGATTTGCCAGAATAGACCTTCAGAGCGGTATCCCGTCAATTAACCGTGAACAAATTAACCGGCGACAATTGATTTTGATCAACTGACCTGCAACAAATTGGCCGGCAACACAAACCAATCGGCAACAAATTGGCCGGCGGCACAAATCAGCTTTCTCAGCTTTGACAACTCCGCATTGTATTTGTAGGTATTTACAAGCATTTACAGGCATTTCCATTTTTTAGAAAAAAAGTCTGAAAATGGCAGATGTTATCTCTGAGAGAGGGAAGAAAAAATTAGTTTACAACCATTACATTTTCTGGAGAGATGGACAAAGTTCATACGGGAAAATTACGTTCTGGAGATGCAGCAATCGCTACAAGAGTTTTTGTAAGGCACGTCTCCATACTGTAGATGGGTTAGTTACGAAAGAGTTGCACGAACACAGTCACCTGCAAGAAGAGAGACATGTTCAAATAGCCAAAGTACTTACGGTCGTCAAGGAACGCGCTGCAAACGCTAACGATATGTCCACACCAGCAAATATCATATCCGACGCGACAGTGGGATTGCCAGGCGCCGTCAGAGCGCACATTGTGGAAAAAAATGTGAAAAGAACAATACAGCGAACACGACTTAGGACTGCGGCAGCACCTGTAAATCCACAGAACTGCGCAGATTTAAAAATACCTGACTCGTACAAACATATCCTTTTCGATGATGCTAGGGGGCCAGAACTTTTTTTGCAGTATGACTCGGGAGCTGAAGAAAATAGGATATTAATTTTTGGCACCGAAGAAAGCAAAAGAGTACTAGAATTATCAGAAAATTGGCAAGCTGATGGGACGTTCAAGGTTACTCCCCCAATATTTGCACAGGTTTACTCTATCCACGCTTCACGACATGGCGACCTTGTCCCTGCGTTTTACTGTGTACTACCGAACAAAGCACAAGAAACATATGAGCGGCTATTTCGCGCAGTGCGGCAACTGATGCCAAATGCACATCCAACAAGTTTTTTGGTTGATTTTGAAATGTCTGCAATAAATGCAATTCGGATGGTGTTTGAGTATGCTGACCTCACAGTAAGTGGTTGCTTTTTTCATCTAAATGAAAATGTCAGGAAGCACATGCAGCAAATCGGACTTCAAAGAAGGTATCAAAATGATCCAGAATTTGCAGTACTTTTGCGTCACATACCGGCTTTGGCATTTGTTCCAATACAGCATCTGATTGAAGCTTTTGAAACATTAGAGGAAGTCATGCCTGATGAAATGCTTCCGCTTCTGGACTACTTTGAGCGTACTTACATAGGGCGTCGCTTGCGTTCCCGCCGACGAGACCCGCCATATTCACATGACTTCTGGAACGTTCATGTTCGGGTGTCAAATGGCGACGCAAGAACCAACAACAAAGTTGAAGGTCACCACAATCTAATAAACAAAATGTTATCAATGCAACACCCAACCATTTGGAAATTTATAGAAGCTTTGAGGAAATTGCAGAACATAAACAAAAACAAGATTGAGGCACTCTGTGCCCAAGGGCCGCCTGCCAAAAGGAGAAAATATAAGGATCTGGATGCGCGACTTAAAACCATCGTTGAAGATTTTGCAAACCGTGACATATTAGATTTTCTCAGAGGCATCGCCCACAACCTACAATTTGTGCAATAAACTTCCTTATTTGTCAAATAACAGTTAATGTAAATTTTAGTGCCCTTAATCATGTAGTGCTATATGTGTTTTTTTGAAGTCTTTTTGTTTATTTGAATAAACGTTTTTAATTTATATTAATTCCACGCACGGTCAATTTGGCACGGTTAATTTACCTGCCGGTCAATTTTGATTCTGGTCAGTTGGTCCCGGTTAACTTGCTCACGGTCAATTGCGCCCGGTTAATTGTCGTGGAATCCTTCAGAGCCCATGTATACCCAACCATTGAGCAAAGTTTGAAAAGTTTGACTCCATAGCGATGCGTTTTGTTTGGGATGTATTGCCTGAAGGTCAAGCGTCCTCGCCATGGCACTAAAGTCTCATCTATAACAACATCTTCTTCTGGACGAAACAAACTTTGAAAGTTTTTTTGCAGCATATCTATCAATGGTTGTATTTTGGCTAAACGATCACCACTTTCCGAAGTTTCATTGTCGCTGAAATGTAGCATACTCAAAAGTAACTGGAAGCGATTGCGAGACATGGTTGCGCGAGGAACAGTTTGCTGAAAGAGAGGATTCGTTGACCAGTATTTTTCAAGAGAGTTTAGTCTAACAAGCCCCATCCAAAAAATTAAGCCGAGAAACTTTTTTATTTCGACTTCATCTGTATCTACCCACTTATTCAACCGGGCAAATTTGGTGAGAGACCTATTTGCTATTGTTTGTGCAGCGTACCGGTTTGTTTCTGCAACAATACGATGAATGACATTTTCATCCACTAGAAGTGAAAACACATCCAGTGGGGAGCAATTAGGCGCAAGGGTTTTCAACAAACCAGATTGCTCACTGAAAGTAAAGGGCTGCTGCCTTCCAACAAAATCGGTCCAGTTGCCACTGATCAATATTGTGCTGTCGTTACTGTCATCATCATCTTCGGATGCTGATTGATCTAGGCTACTGCCATTAGTGTCAGATGCTGCAGTGACGCTGTCATCCATGTCCATGGCAGCGGCTTCAGTTTCTGATTCATCAGAGTCAAAATCACTGCCATCACTAGAAAGAGGGTCCGGATCCCAATTCGCATTATCACAAGAATCATCATGGTCTGATTCACTAGAGTCAAAATCAGATTCTTGCATAAGCATATCTATATCATCAGCAGTTAACTTTCGTTTAGTCATATTTGAAAATTTCTATATTTAGCCTATCTGAAATACAGTAAAAGAACAGCAATCACCACAATCCTTTACGTTTTCGGTAAATTGATAGTTGGGGGTTTCAAGAACAGCAAAATGTGTAGCAATTACTGTCTACCAAAAATGACTGACGTGGCCTGGCGCAAAAACGTTTCAATCTGGGGCCGCGTCAGACATTAGTGACTGACACGGAAAAAGTTAAATTTCATACCTAAAATGCACTAACATAGGAAATTTCGATATATATAAGTAATTTTTAGTTAAAATACATCAGAAAAAAAATTTTTGCACCATGGCCTCTGGGAACCATTTTCTGAAAATGGGCTTGGCAGTCAATGTGTTAAAAAGCAAATAAACTTGGTACTAGTATTCAGAAAAGGACCAAATTTTATTTCTTTTTCGAGCGTGCAAAGCAGCCACCACAAATTAAATGATGCATAAAAGAAAAACTTTTATTCATGTTTTAATTTTTTGAAGGTTTGTTTGCGTTTAAAGTTTTAGAAAAATTTGATTTAAGCGCGATTAAAATCTATTGCTGAAAGTAAAGTACATATTAACCCATTAGTGCCCAGTGGCAACATTTGTTGCCAGTGACGCGCTCCAATAATTTTAACAATGTGACCTATTTAATTTAATTATTTTAAAGTTTCTTTGTGATTAAACTATTGTTTAATTGTGTCGCAGTTAGTTTACGTGTTTGTACAACAGATAAAATGCATTCAGTCAGTAAGATACTTGTCTGAAAAAAACTGATTTTTTTTCGTAGCAGAAAAGCAGTATGGCTTCAAATAAAAGGTAAACTACTTAAAAATAAAATGCGTTAATTTAATTTTTTTGTATTTGAGATATGCTTAAATATCTGTTTTATAAAAATAAAACTTCTTTAATTTAAAAAATATTGTTTTAGTCACTCTTTAGTTGTATCATTTAGCGCTGGCAACAAATGTTGCCACTGGGCACTAGCATAGTCAGTAATTGGTATTTGTTGCAATCTGGTGAAAAGATGAGCAATGATAATTACACTGTTAATGCCATTGTTTATTAGTTGCAAACATTTGATTTTGAATTTAATACTATGAATTGTAAGATGTTGGTTATTGTGGTGATAATTTTACCTAAGATCAAATTTGTAAGTTTTTTTTTAAATAATTAACGTATATTTTTTTAACTGTATGTGTGATTATACAGGTTTACTCTGAACGAAGTATTGACAGCTTTAGAAAAAAAATTCACCAAATTTTACAGAAGATAGATCTGATGTTGAAATAACAATTTTACCCTTCAAGAGGAAGGTGTGACTAATATGGATTCAGAATTCCGATAATGATGTCACAGGGACATTTTCGCACCTGCCAAGACAGATATTGAATACAGAAGCAAAAACAACGGCTCTTTCTAATTCTTTAGACTCTGCAAATTTTTCCAATGCATCACGTCCATTACAGAAGGGAAAGAAAACTTTGAGGAAGTAGAATACCAGTTTTGAAACTTCACAAGTTCTTGTTGAACCACTCAAGACTTGTGATCCAAATATTGATGGTTTTCTTGATTCAGAAATTTGCACTCCTTTGGACAGTTGTTTGAAACTGGTTTACATCCCTGCTTTTGCTTGATAGACTGAAGGCCAAAGGAGTTGGAGGAACAGGAACTATACGAGCCGACAAGGATGTAAATGCTCTTCTTTTACTAAAATCAGAGCTCAAAAAACTGCAAAGGGGCGCAATCTCATGTTCATTTGATAGTAACAGCATGTTGGTGAGATGGTGTGACAACGCTAATGTTTTTATAGCATCAATTTGCCAAATAACCAATATGGCACCCCAAGGATAAAAACGGGCACCAAAATACCATATAGTTTTAATGCGGCAACGGCTATTCGTTTTGATAAAGTTGATTGTTGGCCCGTAGTGTTGCCTTCTCGTTACTCGCGACGCTGGGAGTGTGGTGGTAGATGCTCAATAAGATGCAAAAAATGCAATGCACCACTTCATGTGCAATGCTTTAAAAAATATCATGAAAACTAATTTGGTGTTGGTAAATCAATAGTTTTGCCATTTGTTGATTCAAATTGTGTAAAACTGGATTAAAAATAAAATTGTTTTGTTCTTTACAATGTGAGTGATTTTTGAGCTTTTGACATCGTTAATGCCCAATGGCAACATATGTTGCCACCTTTTTTTTAATAGATAAACAAAAAAATTTTTAATATAACCAATCAAATCGTGTTTTCTACTACAAATATAGTCTGTAAATAAAAAATGGTGCATTTCCTACGAAAAAATAATTCTGGGCACTAATGGGTTAAAACAAGCTTCGTCAATCCTGATCATCATCACTTTTTTCCACTTTTTCTGGTCAATGATCAATAATGCTCTTTTTTTTTAAAGTAACTGCAAAGAAGTTGTTTTGCTGTATATTGGCTTTATTGAAAAAACAATAAAAAATTGATTGTTTTAGTATTTTGTGAAAGAAACATAGTAATTGTAACTCTTTTGTGTATATTTTGTGTTCAAAAAATTTTGGTCTGTTTATCGCCTCAAATTAAAGATTTGTTTGTGGTTATTGGATCTTTATTCAATTATGCATTCACGTAAAAGTTTTAAGGCTCAAAGTTATAAACATTTTTTAAGTAATAAAAAAAATTAATATGATATTAACACTCCATTATTAACACCGAAGGTCGCGAGTTTGACATGCCTGTTGCTGTAGCTACTCATTAAAAAAATAAGTACAATTGTGCACATAGGCTACTTCTAGAAATCAAGACCATTCAAATTAATTCTACCTTAGAAAGTTGACAATGAAGAGTTTTAAACTATATATTGAATATATGAATACAAAAAAATGTAAAAAAACAAATCTTAGCACACTTAATTTTGAGTTTAAATGATATAACTTCAACTTACAGCTAAAACACGGATTATCGATTTGTATTTTTTTTCTAGATTTGGAAAAAGAACTGCTTCTTCTTGAACAATCGCAGGTTGTGTTGTACCCATAAATTGTTGTGGATCCATTGGCATTAAATTCAATTTTATACTTTAAAAGCTTACCACATACAAGTAACTCAAGTATAAACTTTTTTTTTTAAGTGATTTGTAAAAATTTGTAAATCTTTATTAACACTATTGATATGCTAGCACATAAAAAATAAAGGAAGAGCCATCAATAAGTTTACAGTGCTATTCTCTTAGTTTTAAGCTTTTTACCAGGCTTCATAATTATCAACCCTTTCCTTTGTTAGCATTTTGACTTAACATAAAATTATTCATGAGCATATTTATCACGAAAATAGTGTTTTCCTAAATCATTTTTTCGGACATTAACTTTTATACTGTTATTGGTTATTTTTAATAAGTACATGTACTTTCTTATATACCAGCTTCTACTGCTTATTCCGTAACAAAAAGTTGATTGTTATTCTATTATGTGACGGATTTAACTAATTATTTAACACAACTCTAAAGGGATGAATATTACCTTTTTTATACAAAAAGAAGTGTTTTATTATTAGAAAAAAATTTAAATATTAATAACTGGATTTTTAGACTAGTAGCTTTATTTTCACATGCCGCTGTCTAATCAGCAATGTTGTAATTTAGCTATATGAAAAAACAGTACTTATTGTAAAAACCGCTGATTGAAATAGGCTTTTGTCTAACAATTCAAACAGTGAAATACAAGAAATTACTTACTTAACCCTAATCGGCGCGCTAAAGTTTATATACGTTGAGGAGCGATTGACTACATTTTGTAATCACGCTATTTTTTTATCGCTACCGCTATATATTTTATGACCAATGCTTATTGTTTGCTGCTATGCTATACCTTCTTTCATTTTCACTTTAAGGTCATTTTCAAGCGAAAAATTTTTAATTATTTTGTGATAACAAAAATAAAGTAGCAGGAAAGTTATTAGTTTTTAGTCACTAACAAAGTTTTGGCATTTGCATATTTTTATAATTACAAAATGTTGCGAGCAGATAGGTAAAAGCGTTGTGATTGTAAATAACATAATCTCGGTTCAAAGCCTACAATTCAAAATGAACTAAAAAGTTCGAAGCAAACAAA
Source organism: Diplosoma virens (assembly GCA_963680785.1). NCBI lineage: Eukaryota > Metazoa > Chordata > Ascidiacea > Aplousobranchia > Didemnidae > Diplosoma > Diplosoma virens. Next base: position 37,028,553 of record OY796893.1, on the reverse strand, counting down.
ATCGTTTTTAACTTTTATTGTTCGAACAACTCTAGTTCTGATTTACTTATTTGTTTAACTGTCTGATCTTATCTACAGACAAGCAAGTTATACGTCTGTCAAATAATGCAATCAAGTAATATAGTTGAATTGCAATAACCTGATTTACCACTCTTTTTTTTTGTATCAGTGGTTTACAACAAGCTCATCTCGTAGAAAACATTCAGACGCGTGTATTGTGCAAAATATTACTTGTTGGTTGCATTACGTATTTCATGCTTAGTTCGCAAACAATCGCAAAGTTTGCTTTCTCAGACCTTAAATCATAAATTATTATTTTTACCAAGCTTAATTTGTTATATTTCCTCCCTTTTTACGCGTTGGTTGGTCGTTAACTCGGATTCGTGGCGCTTTTATTGTTTGGTTTATCAGGCCGCTTATTACTAAGAAACTGTCAATTGCTTATTTTGAATCTCGCAGTTTTTATCTAGAAAAAAGGTGATTGTCACCAAAAAAAGCAAAACTAAATCGCTTGTTTAAATTCCGTAGCTCAGTTCTGACTCCACACAGACAGAGTCAGAGATTTAGACATATCGGGCAAACTACTTGAGACAATCAGACTGATCCATCTTTGAGAATCTTCAATTCCGTGCTTTTCTTGCTGTGATTACTGTTCTGCTGCAAATTATTTTATGAAACTCATTTTTGTAAGAAACAAATTCAAGTTTGTTAATTTGTGTGCCAAAACAAACTGGCTACAGTATCTAGGTCTAAAAATCTCCAATCACTAGAGCTATTTTTTAGAGAAAGTTAATCAATTTTAACTACTTTTTTTACTAAAATGTTTTGTTGTTTTGGCCTGCTTTATATTGTTTTGCAATGAACTTGCCTATTGTCTTTCTTTTTTAGTAAAAAAGAATGACTATATTTTGTATTCAAACGCTCCTCAATATAACTTTTTTGAATTCTCAAAACATACTGAAGAAATAAAACTAATTTTTACACCCATAAAACAATTCAAATAAAATCTTTTATCATAGTTGATGTACACCGATATATCTTCGCCACAGCATGAACGGGCAGACTACAAAATGCAATAACTACATAATATAGTCAAACGTCGCTTTAAGGGTTAAAAACGACTGAATACTCACAACAAACTAGGCTAATTTACAGCACATTACAAAAGAGGAAATAGTTGACAAACAAAGCAAAACTTTTCTCTCGGGTTAGTTAAATCACGTTTCACTACTGAAGGACTAACAAAACAATTCAAAAGCTAGTTTTTGGTTGAGATTATTGTGCATCTAAACTTACATTAACCCATATCCTCCTAGCGTCAGTTTAAACTGACGGCGCAAAAAGAAGGATTTTAGGTACATTGATACTTGTAAAACTCCAGTTTTTAGATAAAACTGACAATGAGGAATCATGCTAACTGTCTGACCGCTTTAAATTTTAAATAAAAAGCTAACGCGATATTTACAACAGCCTAATTTAAAAAAAGCATTTTTGTATTGCAAAAAGAAGTAACTGCCATCAAACGGTTGTGAATTGAAAATAAATTAAAAAATTTCTAAAGATAGCTAAAACATATATTATTGAAGTGTTAATAAGCGAAAAAAGAATCAAAAACAGACTTGCAAAAGTTTTGCGATTCATTTACTTCCGTCAGTTTAAACTGACGCTAGGAGCAGGAGGGTACACTCAGACGACACGATTTCTTTTATCGAATGCGAAAACCTTATAGAATTATATCGTGTCATTGTGATGTCACAGAATGGTTGTGGTTTTCGAGTAGTTGCAAATACTTTGTTAGTTAATTGCTAATTGAGAACTGATACAGGACTAGTCGATAACTAGTTGATAAGCCAAGTTTCTTGTTATTTGCTTATCTAGACAGAAAGCACGCTGGGAGCAACTCTTGTCAGGAGGTAGAGTAATATGCACAAATTTTTATTTTATTTTGATTTGATTTGATACACTTTACTGGGATTATTGTTTTAACAGGCAGCCTAATAAGTTTAAATCCAGTTGAATTGTGTTAAATCATATTGACTTCGTGTTTACTTTTGTTTGATTTTACACTGAAAATCACATAAATTAAACGAAGCAGTTAAACGAAAGTATTGAGTAGCTTGGGATGTTTTTTATAAGCGACAAAAGTAATATTTACAACTGCTAATCCTAGCATTCCTAGGCTTTATCCATTAGGCCGCTATGGCTAACCTGCCGCACGAAAACAAAAAGATAACCGTTTTTGAAGCATTAGAAGTACTTAAAGCTTTGGAGTCTAAGTACAGCTTTGTTGCTGGTGAATCTGTGTCTACCGCAAATGTTATCATTTTCCTCCGAAAGAATGATTGTATAGACACCGACAAAGATGATAGAAATGATGTTAATTGTATTCCGGACAAACTTTGCGGAAGGCAACTTTCATCTGATGTTGAATAGGATTTGCAAAGAACAGGAGGCACAAAACTAATTACTGATGAATCGCAAGCTTTAGCGAGCGATCAGGTAAGGTTCTGTATTTTCTCTTGTTTCTAGAATACTAGGTTACCTGCTGGTGACTTTCAACCAAAAAAGTTTGAATGTCTGTCAGAACAATATTGTGTTCCGCCAGCAACAAAAAAGTAACATATATACATATTTCAATAATGAATTTATAGATCTTGCTATACTATGATATACAGTATCTTCATTCAACTGTTTTATGTAATCTTCCTACAATGCTTTTTTTTATTTATTTTCATCTCTATATTTATCCTCCTGACTCGCGGGAAAGCGACGGAGGCGCTAATACATAGAATAGGCAATTGCCCCGATCTGCTTCCGGAGATGCCAAGATATTGCTGTCCGCTAGTAATTTAATAGAGATATGACTGTAATTTAGACTGTAATACTTGCATTATGTGAACTTGATACACAACGCCAAATGTTTTTAAATTTCATAATTTTGTATTTCATGTTGGTATTCAACTTTATAATGTGTTTTTTAGAGAAGGATGATGAAACTTCTTGTTTCGAAACTGAAATGGAAGAATGGTAAAATGGATGTGCACAGAATTCTTGATAACTGGACCTTGACACACCCTTCCTTTGAAAAGCATGTCTTGTCACATGAATTATTTGAAAAGTTCTTGACGACTGAAAAGATGGAAAGAATATGTTTGGATTCAAATAAGTATGTTCGATACAAAAGCAACCGCTCGTTCATGATGACCATAAAATATTAAAATAATTCATTGCCATCCTTGTGCTGAGCGTTTGTAATCAATTGCCACAATAAGAAATGTATTGGCAGAGAAGGGAGGACAACCAGGACCGAATGGTCATGGTGCTGATGATCAAGAATGAGTTTGAAGAAAGCAAACACTTTCTTCATCTTGCTGATAATAAAAACTTGGACAAAACTGACAGATTTGCCAAAGTTAGACCTGTTTAGACCAGTTTGATGCGGTAAACAAGCAGTGTGTGGTTTACTACCAACCCGAGCAACATCTAAGCGTTGACAAATCCATAGTACCATACTTTGGGAAGCACGGAGCCAAACAATTATATCGTATTCATGGAAACTAATTAAGTTTGGCTACCTAAGCTGTGGGTACAGGTAAAGCCGTCGCGATGCTGTGTTCAATTCCGTCCATTAGTAAAGACACTTGTAATACAGTAAAGATATGTCACAGGTTTTATTTCCTGGATCAAGGTCACAGCAATGTGAACATGTATGTTTCAGTGCAACCAATCACTGGATTGTTAAGGGGACGCACGACGATGTGCCAAACCAGAATGCTGAAAACCTCCTAGTATTCCTTCAAAGCCTGCAATGTTTGTCTACATCCTGATTGTTTTAAAAAATACCATTTCCAATAGACAATGTTATGTAGTTCAACATGTGAACAAAAGATTAACAATGTTATTTGTTTGTAGGCTTGCTGCTTATCAAAAATTAGTTTGGTTAAAAAATAAAAAAATTAAAGAAAAGCGATCTTGCATTTTGTTTTACATGTACCCTCCTGCTCCTAGCGTCAGTTTAAACTGACGGAAGTAAAATCATTCATATCTCACGAAAGAAAAGGTTTCTCACAAAAAGAGCGTTTTTTCCCTTCTAGTTACATCATTCTAAAGCTACAATAGAGAAATAAACAAAAAACTTTGATTCAGGAGGATATGGGTTAATTGTAGTATTGTTGTCGTTACGTTAAAAACTTTCAATTACTTTTTTCAAGACTAACGTTTAACAAAATAAAACTTTTATAAGCACAAAAACTTAAAGTATATTAATTGCAACAGAGTTTATAATTTGTCCAAATGACTTAAAGTTTTAATTTTTTCTACAAATACGCTACTGTCAAAGAGAGCTTTTAAAAATAATCGGAAACAAAATATTTTGATTAACAAATTTAAAAACATATTTTTACATAAAATTATAAACGTTTTTGTTCACATTATAGCTATAGTTGACTACTGCATGTTTAACTTTTTAACGTGTTGTTTTTTCCTCTAGAAGCAAATCCTGCCAAAGGCTTGTGCAAAACTTTAAACAACCTCACACTCCGTTGTTATTTTATTTTAAAATTAAACAAACATTCCGGTGCATGCTGTTGTACTTCTCATGGCAGTATTTAATGATGTAACTAGTTTTTTAAACTTTTTAACGTGTTGCTTTTTCCTCTAGAAGCAAATCTTTCCAAAGGCTTGTGCAAAACTTCAAAAAACTTCACACTCCGTTGTTATTTTATCTTAACCCTAATTTACCTAAGGGGGGGTCCTCAAAGGACCTCCCTTTTTTAAAAACATTATAACTTGAAAAGTTCTGATGATAAAAACCTAAAATTTTATGACTTTTCCTAAAATTTATTCTTGAATATTTTGATATTTTGCTTGAGCAGATCCGATGTGTAGTTTTAGTGTAGCAGGCTATTTTTTTCACTTACCTCATGATTTTTGTACACTTTTTGCTGTGGCATAAGTTAATCCTATTTACACAGAGTCACGTGAGCGGCAACGTGAAGATTTACTGCGGCGACGTCGGTGACGCAGATTAACTTTTGTTTGAAGAACTTTAGCAAACAACGGTTTTACACAAAACTAATTTGTTGCTGTTCAATAGTTTCTTCACTCCGAGTTTAGTCGAGTTCTTTGACTTTCAAAAAATTACATATTTATTTCAGACCGATTTGATAAAATCTTTTTTTTTCCTTCCATTGATTTCGTCTCACACTAAAACTTAATGAAATTACCCATACAACAGGATTGATTTACCAAATTTTCGTAACAAGCCAGTTTACTGTTAGCTTATTTATTATTTATTTTTTCTTGTCAACTTACTCTGGATGTTTGCATTAGCTTTATCTCATGCAGGTACATCAAACACCTAATATGAATACTCACACAAAAAGATTTGATTTGTTCAGTCACTTTGTTTTTTGATTATTTATTTTGTTTTCATTCAACTTTCTTAGGATGTTTGCTTGAGCGTTATCTCATGCAGCTACAAAGAGCACGTGAAATAAATAGGCACAAAAAAAGATTTGATTTGTTCAGTCACTTCGTTTTTTGGTTATTTATATTGTTTTCATTCAATTTCCTTACGATGTTTGCGTCAGCGTTATCTCATGCAGCTACACAGAACACCTAATACAAATATCCACACAAAAAAAATTGATTTGCTCTGTCACTTCATTTTTTGGTTATTTTTTTTTTTTCATTCAATTTTCCTAGGATGTTTGCTTGAGCGTTATCTCATGCAGCTACGCAGAGCACATAATATAAATAGGCACAGAAAAAGATTTGATTTGTTCAGTCACTTTCTTTGCCGGTTATTTTTTTTGTTTCATTCAAATTCCTTATGACGTTCACATCAGCGTTACATGCAACTATTATTATTTTGGTATAAATAGGTCCGTAGAGCTGATTGGAAATTTGTATAGAGCCGTAAAAATTGGCTAAGGAAGTTCGAGTCAAAGAGTGTGTTGGTTCAGTTGAGCAGAAGAAGGTGTGGTATGTGTTTCATACCTATTTTGATAGAAAATTTGCTATTATATCTTTGACATCGCCGTATGTCATGATTCAAACATAATGCCTAGCTAGTTTTTATATTTTTATTACGGTATTACCAAAATATCGGAGCAGTTTTGTAATAGTGAATAAATTTATAATATAGAATAAAAAAAATTATACTTTTGAGACTAACATAAATTGTTTTTGTGACAGATTTAATAATTAATTCAAAAAGATTACTGTAACTAATAAAAGCATGTCTAGGCAATTTTATACAGCTGATGAAACGGCGGATATTATTCTGTCTGACATCGAAGCCAGGTTAGATCAGATTTCTGAGATAATTTCCGACACGGAAAGCTCATCAGAGGAAGAAGATTATCCAACATCTATTGCCCAAAATGAAGATATTGAAGCAGCAGATACATCGTTTTACCCACAAAGACGAAACACACCTAACTCGTCCAGGTTAGTAGCGACATCCGAAGTTTTGTAAATAAATTTACGCTGCTAAAAGTGTTGACAAAACAAAATTTCTTTTATATTCAAAATATATATGATTGAAATTTTATCATAAGCTCCAAAAATTTGGCATATGAAACAACCATTGAATAGATTAAGTATCAGATTACAAAACACTAAAATTTTAACCAAGTTGTGTCAAATGTGTGGCAGTTTTTATGATAAAACTGCGCAGAAGAGGCATTAAATTAAGAATAAATAAATCTTGACCAAAATTTTCAAAAATTTGCAAGTTTAAATTGTACAACTAAGAAGCACGTCTCCATTTTGTTAGGGACCCTTTTATAGATGGCCGAGGAATCCATTTCATTTGTCTTGAATAAAATACAAAAGTGTTGACAAAATAACTCTTTTTTTAGCTCTAATCCTACTTTTTTGAGTGTCATGTGCTCTAATGACTCTCTGGTTTTTCGAGGTTATTATGAAGTCGGGACAAAAAGTGGGAAATGCGAGATCGATTTGAGGTGAAGACCTTTTTTTTCAGAGAATACCTTGATTTTGGGAGTAAAATAGGGAATTCAGATATCAAATTGAAGCGAAGACTTTTTTTTTCTTTTTTTTTTAGAGAACACCTTGATTTTGGGAGCAAAATAGAAAAATCAGAGATGAAACCGAAGTGAACACCTTTTTTTTTATCTTTTTAGAAATCACCATGATTTTGGGAGAAAAAAGTGAAAGACGAGATCAAAGCTCTTTTTCTTTTTTAGAGAAGATCAATTTTTGAAAATTTTTGCCTCGGGCCCCTGAATTTGTGTATCCACCACTGCGGGTGGCATAGCCAGGATATTGTTCGTTGAAGTGAATATTTTTTTGGTTTTGTGTAGATAGTTTGGAGTAAATTTTGAATTCGTGGTAGGTGACTTAGTTATGTGATGTATCGGAATGATAGTACATCATGTGGTTGCCATTAGGACGAATTGAGATAGGTAATATCTTGAGGCAATGTTGTGGTATTTGTAAATATTATTTTAATTAAAATCAATAGAGAAGTTCAGTTCTGAAGCTAATTAGGTAAGTTCAAGGAAAAGCAGGGTGATCATTTTCTTTCCCAGTAACTTATAAACTATGCATTTTTGTAAGGTGTAATATTCGTTTATATATAGATTTATTCTTTACTTCAAAGCTGTTGCGGTCAAAATCTTTCCGCGGTTCTATCTGAGTAGTGACCGTTGTTTGAAAGCTTAAAATTCAAATTTATTCCAATACAATTTAATGTTTTATTTAACACGAATTTCAATTTTATTTTAACTTAAATTTGATTAATTTTAACTTAAATTTGATTAATTTTAACTTTAAACCGGTCGGACGATCACTCTATAAACACAAAATAAGTAAACATAAAACCATGCAATTACGACTAACCTTTACATTACGCAACTTACTGCCGACCGACCACGCCGGCAACTCAAAAACAAAAGCAGCACGTTGTCAAAGCGCCGCGATCCTAACAAAGACATTTAGTCTCGAAGCAGTCTCGCTTACGTTTAAAGAAAAAAGGGAAGATTATCTCACGTTAACATGGCCGGCCCAAAATCGAGCAGCCAAAAAAGGGGATGAACGATTTTCTAACGACGAGAGATAACTGATACGGACAACAAGAATAACTGATGCAAAACAACGGATAAGCAACAACAATTGAACGCAAAAATCTATACACTATGCACTAGATCACAAATGCTTAACTAAACATCGCACTCAAGAACGCAAATTTTTCTTATATCACGTACGCATTCCTTTCCGTTTGGTGTACGAACAACAACTCGACGACAAACTTTATCACGATCATAGATAACCGAAGTTACGATAGCCTTTGACCAATGACCACGAGGCGCGGCATCGTCGCATAACAAAACAAGTGTATTTGGTTTAATATTCGCACGCGGCACCAGCCACTTATGGCGCCTTTGCAGCATCGAAAGATATTCCGATCTCCATCGCTGCCAAAATAAGTCCGCTTGCCGTTGGGTCGCTCGATACGAGGCGCGTAAACCGTCCGAGTTCGCGAAAACGTCCATTGGTAATGCAGCGTCCATGCACCCATTAAGAAGAGTCATTGGAGTTAACGCACGCCAATCCTCCGGATCGGGACTGACTCTCGTAAGGGGCCTACAGTTCAGTATTAATTCCACTTCTTTAAGAAACGTCAAGAGCTCTTCATCGGTGGGATTGCGATAATAACGGTCCGTCATCACTGCGTTCAGCGCTTTGCGAACCAGCCTGATGATCGCTTCCCAAACACCTCCTTGATGGCTCGCCAGTGGAGGGGAATGTCGAAATTCAATTCCTCGAGGCGCTAGCTCATTCATGATTTCCTTTCGCTTTAGTCGTTCCAGGCCGCGTTGTAATTCTGTCCGTGCGCCAACAAAATTGGTGGCATTGTCACAATAAATAGTTTCTGTCGATGCACCTCGCGTCGCCAAAAATCTGCGCAAAGCCATAAGAAAGGATCCCGTTGTTAAGTCACCAGCGACCTCAATATGTGACGCCCGAGACGCTAAACATGTAAAAAGGCAACAGTAACGCTTTAGTACATTGCGTCGACATTTCACCGCAATCGGGCTCATAAAGTCAACGCCCGTGGCAGTGAACAAGCGCCTGTCACTCTCAACCCGCGCCGACGGTAAAGGGCTCATAATTTGAGAGCCAGGCGAAGCTCGACGATTTCGACAAGCCATGCACAATTCTTTAATAAAATGTTTCACAGTTCTTTCATGCCCGAGCACCCAGTATCTTTGACGAAGCTCATTGGTGACATACGTTGCTCCGCAATGACCAGACCTTTGATGCACATGCATCCTGTCAGATGACTGTTTTTGGGCAGTATGATTGGATGCTTGACATCATGTGGTTCACTTGATCGCTGCAAACGCCCCCCAACACGCAAAAGCCCATTCTCAACAAAGGGACAACATTTCAACATTGGTTTTAGTTGCCCTTGCAGTTCAGTTCCACGTTCTCCGGCAGCCAGTTCATAGTAGGTATGTGACGCTAAAACTTCAACCAATCCAGGAAACTCCTGTCGTTGAACCAAAGCGATCAAGGAAAGAAGGGCCACGTCGTATTCTCTTGCATCGATAACATCAGAGATTGGGCGACGGCTTCCTCCCTCTACTCGGCGACGAAGTTCACTCTTAAGCCGGAGCAGCCACGCTGCCACACGAACAGCGCGGCTAAGCTCACTGAATCGAGTTATCAGGCGACCAATTGCTCCCTCTTTCAGGGAAACCACCCGTGACGAGTTTACACAAAGATTTATTTCGGATATTGGCGGCAATTCGCTGGCGTCCTCATCTAAGGCTTGTTCTACAAATGATTTCTTTGCTGGCCACGTGCATTCAGAATCAAGCAAAAAGGTGGGTCCCTTTAGCCACTTCTCAGATTTGTAAACTTGCGAAGGGGCGACACCTCTTGAGTATAAATCGGCTGGATTATTCGCAGTATCAACCCAACGCCATTGATTCACCGAAGAAAACTCACGAATTAAATTGATACGATTGGTCTCGAATATTGGTCTTCTTTTGGAAGTGTTACGCAAATAGCTTAATACAGTGGTACTATCAGACCAGAAAACCGTCTCCATTAAATATAAATCGAGTTCACGTTGCACAAATTTAGCCAAACGCACAGCAATCACAGCAGCACTTAACTCCATACGAGGAGTTGACATGGGCTTTATAGGAGCGACACGAGATTTTCCCATTACAAACGAAATAAAAGGAGTATTATTTATGCGAGTACGTAAATAGCAAATAGCGCCAATACCGCTATTTGATGCATCCGCAAACACATGAAGTTGATTTTCAGCCGAATTAGTTAGACCTTGAAAAGTCCGCGGTACACAAATTTGACTCAACTTAGAAAACCCCTTCATTAGTCTCTCCCAGACTACCCGTTCTTCTTCAGGTATTTGTGCATCCCAACCAAGACCCAATTTAGAAAGCCGTTGAAGTTGCAGCTTTAGCGGCAGCAAAAAGGGAGAGACTACTCCCAAAGGATCGAAGAGGCTCATAACGAGTGACAATAAGCCTCTTCGAGTTGAGGGATAACTCAACATCGCAACCTTTATCCTTAAATAATCTCCTTGAGGTTCCCATACTAACCCCAACGCCTGATGACCCGGAAGCTCTTCTACCCGAAAATCTACTTCAGTCAAAGCTGGTGTCAAGCAATCATTAGGAAGCGCTTCTAAAACAGACACATTGTTACTTGAAAATTTTGCCAGCTCAAAACCTCCCTCCTTTAACAATGAAACCAACCCCTTAATTAGCGTTTTTGCAGTGTCTTCGTCCGGAGTGGACACAAGTAAATCATCTGCATAGATATTTTTATAAATTACTTGTCTTACTTCATCTTCCAATTGGGAGCGATTATCTTCAGCCGTACGTCGAAGAGCGAAACCCGCCACAGACGGAGAACTGGTCAGACCAAAGCAGTGAACCGTCAGCTGATACTCCTTGGGATCTTTAGTCGGGTCGTCATCCGTCCACCACAGGAAACGAAGCGCACTTTGATCGAGTGGGTCAACCTTCACCTGCATAAACATCGCTCGCACGTCGCTAACAACTGCGACTGGATGCTTGCGAAATCGAGTCAATACGCCAACAAGATTATTTGTGTTGTCTGGACCCTGCAAAATCTGTTGGTTTAATGAAGTCCCTTTGAATTGTCCAGCACAATCAAAAACTACACGAAACTTTTCGGTAACACAGTGATGAGGTATATACCAGACTTTACTTTGATCCTTTTCGCTTTGATCTAGAACCTCAATGGCGTGACCCTGAGAGATCATATCCCGAATTTTACCTTTGTACCTATCAAACAGCTCCGGATCTGCGACGAAACGCTTGCCCAAAGATCGAAGACGTGACAACGCCATGCTATAATTGTTCGGAAGATGAGGACAATTTTTCTTCCAAGGGATGCCGATTTGGTAATGGCCGTCAACTAAGATGCATGACTCGTTCATGATCTTCTCTGCCCTTCTATCATCAAGAGACGGCAACAAACTATCTGGATCACATGATCTATCGACATAATCAAATTGACAAGGGCAAATAGAGTTAAGAGCCGTGCCCGCTTCACTATTCAGTAAAAGATTCACCTTATGACAAGATTCTTCTGTCCCGGTTAAATCACGGCCGTGCAAAACCCACCCTAGTGGAGTCTTTCCAGCCCACAAGCTACAATTGCCGTCTTGACGTATTTCAGAAAACACATGTAAGGCCGGTGAGTCCATTCCTAAAATCACCTGCACTTTGCTTTCTCTCCCCAAGTCCGGTATTTCCACGCCAGCTAGGTGAGAATTTTTTGTAATGTCTGCCTGACGTGGAATACTTCCAGCAAGATTAGGAAGTTGGTTAATGACACGCACGTTCACCAGAGAGAAAGTTTCGTCCTCTGCTGTGCCCCGTATAGCGCATTCCACTAAGTTAGTGTTAAATTTTTCTACTCTACCATTGGCCAGTTGCATTTCAGAACATGCACGTCTACCATCTAGAGCTAACTCGTCGTACAAATCTCTAGATATTAAATGGCAATCTGCCCCGCTATCTAGAAGGGCTAAAGTATCTTTACAAACTCCGGAAACATTATTTATAATGCAAACAGGCAGTACCTGAAGTCGTGTCCTCGACCGAGGAACAGAAGCGCTGCTCAAAACCGAAGTCGATATCTCGTCTTCGACCGATGCCTCTGACGACGACTTATCCTTCTCTGAATCAGTGGTCTCAAGGTGGAGCAAGGAATGATGTTTTCCCGAACATGATTGACATCTCGATTTACTTTGACAGTCCTTCGCCGCATGGTTACCACCAAGACAAATAAAGCACAAGCGCTTCCGCCATATCAAACCTTTACGCTCTGGTCGCGACAGCTTTAAGAAATTTTCACACAAAGCGATACGATGCTCTACAGAGCCACAGCAAAAACAATGTGACGATTTTTTACTTCCTTGGGCAGTTTGAACAAAATTAGCTTTAACTTTATGACCAAGTTTAACACGTGGTAAATTCTTATGATTATGAGATTGCAATAATCGTCCAAATCTAGAGCACATTAGTTTATGTTTATACTCCACATATTCGATAAATAGGTCAAACGGCACAACATCCAAGTCAAAACCACGTTCCGCAGCTAGCTTAACAAAGCCTTCTTGAAGAGCATGAGGAAGGCGCAAAAATATTTTCTCTGCTGTTGAAGCAGCATTTAAAAGGTTATGAGCCCCTACAGCTTCTAAAACTATTTTACAATTAATTAAATCCGAATAAAAATTTTCCAATCCCACTTCCGTGTTAACGATAGGGCTTCCATTGCACACCGATTCTATAAATGACCGAACAGCTACTTGAGGGCTGCCAAATGTTTTATGAAGAAGATGCAACGCTTCTGATAAACCCCTCTCGGGTGCCAACATCACACAACTAGATATAAGTTTATGCGCTTGCCCACCAGTAGCTTCAAGCAACAGATAAAGAACGTGACCTGGGTCGCTCTTCTCGTAGATACTTAAAATTCTATCTTCAACATGCCGAATGAATTTAAAATATTCTAGCGGATCTCCGTAAAATTTATTTAATTGCGATATTGATTCCGATCCCCGGCATCGAACCAACATTTTAGCTACATCACACAATGTAAATGACTCACCTGCTGATTGGGAACCAGTGTCACGTTTCCTACCTGGAGAGCGAGCTTCAGTGATTAATCTCGGATTGTATCTTTCTCTCTCGGGAGGGTTCAAAGGTTTCGTCCTCGCAGCACCAATTGGATAAACGCCGGCCCATGAAACAACTGTTGAGGAACTGGACCCAAGGAAAACCTCGAAAAATCTGGCCCATCAGCTCTCGATGATGACGAGGAAATTGCCGATCCTGCTGCGCCTCCCAGCGGTGGAAAAGGTCTATCCAAAACCCGTTCTTGAGCAACTGTCGCTGGCGCACCATGGTTTTGGTCAAAATCTGGTTCATTATTATTCCCAGTGATGCTATTCAGAAAGGCATCAACCTTTTCACGGCTTTCCATGGATGGAGCGACGTCATTTACCTGCGACATACGGTCTCCGCATGATGACGCAGCATCAGCGATAATAGCAGCTTCAGCTGCTTCAGCCTCTGCTTCCAGCATTCTGCGTTGGGACTCCAGCCTCCTTTTCTCCTGCTCTGCGGCCAATACCCCCAGCGTGAGCTCCTCTTCCTTGCGAACGCGATCCAAGCGAAGTTGGGCCAATTTTGCCTCCATGCGACATCTCGCAGTGGAAGTCATCGACGCTACACCAATCTCACTCTGCCCACATTTCTCTTTGCTAGACTTCGTCTTTTCATTAAACGTGGCTGGTTCCGAATAATTTCTAGCCATCAAAGTTTGCGGCTTTAACTTCAAACTTTGTGATTCCGAACTTCCTTCCATGCTTGTATCTAATGCCAACCGCCTCCGATTTAACTTATGACTGTCTACCGACAATTAAACCTCAAGTAAGTTCCGCAAGCTCCAACAACAAATTGGACCGGTTTAACTTATGTTGCGGTCAAAATCTTTCCGCGGTTCTATCTGAGTAGTGACCGTTGTTTGAAAGCTTAAAATTCAAATTTATTCCAATACAATTTAATTTTTTATTTAACACGAATTTCAATTTTATTTTAACTTAAATTTGATTAATTTTAACTTAAATTTGATTAATTTTAACTTTAAACCGGTCGGACGATCACTCTATAAACACAAAATAAGTAAACATAAAACCATGCAATTACGACTAACCTTTACATTACGCAACTTACTGCCGACCGACCACGCCGGCAACTCAAAAACAAAAGCAGCACGTTGTCAAAGCGCCGCGATCCTAACAAAGACATTTAGTCTCGAAGCAGTCTCGCTTACGTTTAAAGAAAAAAGGGAAGATTATCTCACGTTAACAAAAGCATTTTAAAAAACTAAAAAAAATATTGGCTGCAGGTTGGTCTGCGACTTGGAATCGGCCTTGAACCCTCAAAACTATGACGACGTGTTGCTTCCTCAATCGAAACCAAAAATGTATACAGCAATTATAGAGAAAGCACCTAACAAAAAAATTTCGGATGAATACATTTCATGGACAAATCAGAAACCTCAATCTGCTGGACGGCAACCTAGATCGGCTGTGATTATTGGACAACCCGGTCCAACTGGAGTTGCAAAACAAGCAACTGATGCTAAATCATCATGGGAGTTGTTCTTCTCGCAAAAAATTCTGGAAATTGTGGTAAAATGTACAAACCAACGCATCGAAAAGACAAAACAAAATTTAAATTTAAGCAGCAAAACTTGGTATAATTTTATGGACGTTGTTGATGAAACTGAAATTTTAGAATTTATTGGGCTGATGTACTTACGTGGTCTAGCAGGGATGTGTAATCACGATGTAAAATATTTATACAGTGCTCTCATGGGTCCTCAACCGTTTGGAGCTACCATGAGCAAAAATCGATTTTAGTTTTTGTACGCTTGCATTTCCTTTAATGATCTTTCTACTCGCCAAGCACGATGGAAGCACGACAGGTTTGCCGCAATAAGGGAGCTTTTTGAAATCTTTGGAGAAAATTGTTGCAAGCACGTTATTCCCGTTGAATACCTTTCACTGGACGAGACTTTGTACCCAATGAGAACAAGCATCGGATTCAAGCAATTTAACCCAAGCAAGCCCGCCAAGTATGGTCTGCTTTTTAAATCTATAAATGCAGTGAGATACAGTTATACTTTTTCAACAACCCCATACTGCGGAAAACCTCGTGATCAACCCACAGCCTACTACAAACAAGGAACGGAAAATGTTGCAAAGTATTTGGTTATGCAATTGCAAAAACATGTTGACATACAGGGTAGGAACATATCTTTTGACCGACTTTATACAAGTATTTCGTTAGCCAAGTGGCTACTTTCAAAGAATATAACTGTGTGGGCACATTGCAAGCAAACCGAAAGGGAATACCGATGGAGTTGAAGAGTACGAGCGGTCGCCAACCACTGTCTTACGAATGCTTCTGGGAAAACGAAAATAAAAAACTTGTTCTTCACTCTTATGTTGTAAAAACTAAGAGCACAGGCTTACGAAACGTTCTTCTCCTTTCTTCTATGCAGCCGCTTCTGGGAACGACGAAAGACGATGGAAAGAAAAAACCTGCCATTTACAAATTATACGACTTCACTAAAGGTGGTACGGATGTTATGGACCAACGAATGGCCACTTTTAGTTGCAAAACAAAGTCAAATCGGTGGAAAATAGCAGCATTTGCTTATATTCTTGATATATGCGTGTAAATGCTGCTACAGTTTTAGCTATGAACCGTGGTTCCAACCCCCGCAAGGTAAATTCCTATGATTTTATAATGGACTTGGCTCTAAGGCTTATCCGGCCACATGTCCAACAACGTTCCGTCACTGGGCTTCAAATCTCGATACGTTATAAAATTGATTTGCTTCTAAATGATGGCGTTTTCAGCTCACGACAACAAGATGCTTCATCTTCAAATAACACACAATATCTGCAAAAGTCCGAAAACAGAAAACGGTGCCGTGCCTGTGTTTTAGAAATATCTGGTCCTGGTCAGAAGAAAAGAAAAAACGACATGATAAAAACAAAAAACCAGTGTCAAATTTGTGGCAAGCCTGCCTGTTGCCAACATTCTATACAAATATGCGTTGAGTGCTACTCGTTGAACAATAAGTAGCTTTAGCTCTGCTGTATCCCTTCAAATATATCAAACATGTTTATTTTTACTGTGTGATTTCAATGATTTTTTTTGGGTTATATTCGCAATATTCTTGCTGTACATTCATGCAGCTAAATTGTAATTATTGTTATCGCGCAATAACTGATAAAACAGAATGTTGTTTGCCTGAGAGAGAAAGTTTTTATGCAATGCTAGTTTTTTATTTTATACTAAAATAACACTGTACAACACAAAAAAAATTCAAAAACAATTTCATGCGTTTTAGGGTGACTTGGGGTCGCTGAACACGAATCTGAAGTTAGTTTTTTTGACAGAGGCTTGAAATTTCTGAAAAATTATTTTTTTGTTATTGCGATAATATTGCATTTGATGCAAATTGTGGCTTATACTGTAAACGCAAGTTAGAATTGCATCATTTGGAAAGTTAAAACGAGCATTACAGTAGAATTGCACCACTAATTGTCACTAAATAGTTGTCTATTTATCTCATAAAATTTGCAACTCTTTTCATTCTACTTTAGATCGACAATGAATTGTGACTCTAGTCTTATGCAATGTTTTGCTTTTTTTATAGAATTGTTTAGTTTTAGATTTCAAAATACTGAAGAAATTTGCTATCTTTTTATAGTTGATTATGACTTCCTTTAGACGAAAGTGCGAAAATGACTCTGACTTATTTTGTTACATCTGTGGAGAGATGACAGCAAGCAAATATAGACGAAAAATAACTGATCGGATCAAGAAGCTATACCTAGCATACTTTGGATGTGCAGTAGCGGATCAGGACAAAAATTGGGCTCCACATGTTTGCTGTCTGGACTGTTCTAACAGGCTCAATAAGTGGTTTGCAGGTGGAAAGCCCACATTGTCATTTGCTGTTCCAATGATGTGGCGAGAACAAAAAGATCATGTAACGGATTGCTATTTTTGCCTCACGGACACTCAAGGATTTCGCCATAAAACCAGAAAGAAGATACTATACCCAAGTTTGCCATCTGCAATTCGCCCAGTAGCACATTCTGATCAGTTACCAGTGCCTAAACCACCGGTCACGCTTCCCGAAACTTCTGCAGAATCTTCACAAAGTTCTTGCAATAGTGAATTTGAAGACGAACCAAACACTAACTGTCCACACCTGATAACCCAGCAGGAGTTAAATGACCTTGTCCGTGACTTAAATCTTCCAAAAAGCAAGAGTGAACTACTTGGGTCTCGGTTGCAACAGAGGAACCTCTTAGCTTCTGAAACAAAAGTGACAGTGTATCGTCGACGATCGGAACTTTTCTCCAATTTATTTTCAAAAAATGGAGAGCTTTTTTACTGCAATGATATTTTCAAGTTGATACATACGTTAGTTGGAAACTATGACCCTAATGACTGGAGACTCTTTATTGACTCATCCAGGAAAAGCATCAAAGCTTTACTATTGCATATTGGAAATATCTTGCCATCTGTCCCTATTGCTTACTCAACAACGATGAAAGAAACATTTCAAAACCTTCAATTTATGTTGGAAAAAATCCCTTACTCTGAACACAATTGGCTTATATGTGCAAACTTGAAAGTTATAGCAATCCTTACAGGACTTCAGTTGGGTTACACCAAATATTGCTGCTTTTTATGCTTGTGGGACTCTAGAGCAAGAAGTGAACATTATGTCAGAAAGCAGTGGGCTCCCAGGTTGGTATCTCACCCAGGTCAGCACAACATTGCCAATATTTCCCTGGTTCCACAAGAAAAAATTATACTTCCACCTCTTCACATTAAACTAGGACTGTTTAAACAGTTTGTGAAAGCATTTAACAAAGAATCACCAGTGTTTCAATTCTTGCAAAAAGTTTTTCCAAATCTGTCTGAAGCAAAAATCAAGGAGGGCGTATTTGTTGGACCGCAAATACGAAAACTTATTTTGAACAAAGAATTTGATAAGATATTACATAGAAATGAGTTGGATGCCTGGGTTAGCTTCAAAAAAGTTTGCACAGACTTTTTGGGTTGTCATCATTCCGAAAACTTTAGAGACGTTACAGCTGAAATGCTAAACACTTACAAAACTCTTGGACGCAAGATGTCCCTTAAGGTTCATTTTTTGGATTCCCACTTGGATTTTTTTCACAAAAACATGAGCGATGCTTCTGATGAACATGGAGAACGATTTCACCAGGACATATCTGTTATCGAAAACCGGTATAAAGGAAAATGGTCTGTAAGCATGCTTGCAGACTACTGTTGGTCAATACAACGGGATGATTCAGAAACACAGCACAAACGGCGTAGACGATATTAGATGAATAAACTTATACCGAGTGTTAATTTAATCATATACTGAATACGATTGTTTGGTTTATTTGCACCTTTTTAAAAAAGCTAGATTGCCATGAATAGTTTCAATGCATGATATCTCCACTGAAAAATAAGCACAGAAGGATGTATTTGATAGCAACACACTCAATGAGGGTATGAAAGCAGCAAAATTTTTAAAGTTTAGGCCGAATTTCAATTAAGTGATTTGAGGCACATCTTCTGTGTGCTTTTTACTTCATGATGCCTATAAAAATGGTTGTGCAACCTTATCAATAATTGTTAAATTGGCTGCACTTCACAGTTGTAAACGAAATTAAATTGTAGAGCTTCGGCAGAGAAAAACCACAGCATTACTTTAGTCAACATATTGGTTATGTTGGGAAATTATACTGATATATAACTAAAAATGCAAAAAAATTAAATTGCATTTTTTTCAAAACGCTGACCTGATCAGTAAAAACGGAGTTTATATTTGGAATCAGCATCCCCAAATTTACAAAGGGCACTTATTCTTGTTCTTGAATTTTTTTATGACTCGAAATTTGTTGGACAGTGTAATTTATAAAAAAATCACACTAAGAGATAATTTTGAATAAGATTTCCCGGAAATGTATACACAACAAATTAGAAGCATAGCAGTTATAAAATTAATATCACAAGTACATTCCAAGTTATTCCGAAAACTGACCTCTGAAAATTGCTAGATTTACTAAATAAAATATACGCGATACTCGTAAACGGTTTTGACGTTGACAGCAATTCAAACTTTATTTACCAACATGCGTCTGTCTTGCTGTGTTTGTCAAGATTACTGCGTCACGTAGTAGTTATTTGTTTTTGCAGCAGCCGTGACAAATCCGATTATGTCGGCAAAACAAAGCAATCAACGAAAATTTGAGGACCATCAATTTTATGCAAAATAAGAAGAGACTAGTTGCAAATATATTAGAAGTAAAGACATTTCACTAAACTAGAATAAATTTTCTCCAACATATCAAAAAATCAACTGCGTAGCTACTTTCTGTTAAGAGTATTGGACATGTAAACTTAGGGTCCTCCGAGGACCCCCCCTTAGGTAATCAACAGAAAAAAACATCCTAAGTAGATAAGGGTTAACAACCAAGCAATAGCCTCAAATAATTTTTACTGTAAATGTAATTGTTATGAACATAAAAATTCCCATGTTTCACATAATTCTGGTAAAGAAAAAATTGTAAGTAATAAATCTGAAAAATATTTAAATGCTAAAAAATTCAATTCAATCTTTGTTGATGACAGTAATTCTAAAAATAAGAACATAATAACATAATTGACTCAAATAGTCATCACTTTCAAGAGCAATACTTGGAAATTCAATCTACAAAATCATTGATCTTTAGTAAAAAAATTTGTAATAGTTTTGTTATTATTTGTGTCAATATTAGGTCACTATCCAATCCTTTAAATTTTAGTAAATTAGAAAGCTTTGCTTATAATCTAAACCCCAAACCAGACATAATTGCTGTGACTGAAACATGGATTCATAATAATTCACCTGGCCCATACTGTTATCTTGAAAATTATAATTTTATCTCTAAGAGCAGAAAAATTGCCAAGGGTGGTGGAGTTGGTTTATATATTAAAAATTGCTTTAAATTTAACCTAATTGATGAATTGACAATAATGAATGAAAAAATTTTTGAATCAATTTTTATAAAAATTCAATTACATAATAAAAGTTATTCTGTGATAACATTTATATATCTCCTTCTAATGACAATCATTTAAATGAAAACTTTTTGAATAATCTTTACAATTGTATCCATAATAGTAATGAATCACTAAACAAATGTTTTATCACTTAAGACTTTAATTATGATTTATCAAATCAAGATAATGAACATGTATGCAATTTTATTGAAATGATGCTTGAAGGTCATTACTTCCCAGTTATTAACAAACCGACTCGCATCACAGATACAAGTGCAACAGTACCAGACAACATCTGGACAAATTTACACCATCATCAGATAAAATCAGGAGTCATTTTAAATCCACTTTCTGACTATCTGCCAGTATATATGTGTTTTAATCTTAATAAACAGAATTTGTATAGACTTCAACAAAAAAGATCTTTTACCTCCCGAAATATAACCAAGTTTAATGAAATGTTAGAAAATATTGATATTAATGCAATACTAAATCAAACTAATATTAATTTAGCATTTATTTTATTAATGGACAGTTATAAATCTACTTTTAACTACTGCATCCCTTTCATCAAGCAAAATATTGAAAACACAAATATTCAGCCATGGTTTGATAATGATCTTTATTTACTAATGTTTAAAAAAACAAGTGTTTTAAAAAGTTCCTGAGAAATAGCAATGTTTTAAATAAAGCAAACTGCAATAAAGAAAGAAATACATACAATCGCGCCTTACAAGAAGAAAATAGAGTTATTTTAGACAAACATTTAAGAAATTAAGTAACAATTTAAAAAAACCTGGAAAAATATAAACAAGCAATTAGGTAAAGTTAAATCATCAGTATGTTCTTCCATATCCATAAACAATAATTTGGTGAATGACTCTCTCCAGATTACTAATTATTTTAATGACTACTTTGTCAATGTTGCAAATAATTTATTATCAGATTTACCTTAAATATCTCATAGTTTTCAAACATTTATGCAATCTCCCACATTGAGCACACTTTATCTCTATCCAACTAGTTTAACTGAAATAAAAAACTAATCAGTGACCTTCAGCCTAAAAAAAATACTCGCGTTGATGAAATTCTCCCAACTATTTTAAAAAGCACACCAGACAATATATTAATAGCTCTAACACATGTGTTTAATCTTTCGTTAGTTTGTGGTGAATTTATTTCTGACTTTAAAACTGCAAAAGTAGCACCAATTCATAAAAAGGGTAGTGTAACTAATGTATGCAATTATCGCCCGATCAGCTTACATTGCTCCATGTCAAAAATATTGAAAAAATTAATATACAATTCTTGGAAAAACAAAACTTTTTTTATAAATATCAATTTGGCTTCAGAAAAAATCACTGAACTAGTCACGCAACTTCATTATTAATTGAAAATATTGCTGAAACTTTTGAAAATAAAAAAAGAAGATGTACTTGGCATATTTCTTGATCTATCTAAAGCATTCGATACCATTGATTATAAAATTTTATTATCCAAAATATGGCATTGTGGAATTCGTGGTGTAGCGCATGATTGGTTTTGTAGCTATCTTAGCAACAGAAAACAATTAGTTAAAATAAATAATATCTGCTCCAATACTAAGTCAATAAAATATGGTGTCCCTCAGGATTCAATTTTAGGTCCTTTACTATTCTCAATTTATGTAAATGATTTAAATAATTTCTTGACCTTAGGAAAATGAATCATGTACGCAGACGACACTAACATATTTTTAAAAAGTAATTGCTATGAAACCTTATATGAAGCTGCAAACAAGGAGTTAGTGAGTTAGTGAACATAGATAAGTGGCTTGTAGCAAATCGACTGTTTCTAAACATTGACAAAACACATTATATGATCTTTCGCACACTCAAAACAAAGCCTCCATCAAAAAAACTGACAAGTTCAATTAGAAATAAATTTATTTCTCAGCAACCAAAAAAGAAATGTTTGGGAATAATATTTCATGAACATTTAAGTTGGAAATTGCATATGGACTTTTTTCGACAAAAAATCTGCGTAAGTTATGATACTATCAAAAAAATTTCAAAACATTTTGTCAAAAAAACTCTGCTTGTATTGTACAACTCCCTGACAATCAGTCATATAAGATATTGCATTACAACTTGACATATTGGTAATAAAACCACAGCCTCAAACATTCAACGAATCGCTAATAAATTTATACGATGGACATTTGGATTACATCACAGAGCTAACGTTACTGACATCTTGCTAAAGAACAACATAATGACAATTGATCAAATAACCGAATTAGAAATAACTTGTTTTATGTATAAATATATAAATAGCATGTTACCAACATGCTTTAATCATTTTTTTCAAAATAACCTTGTAAGCGACAATTTCACCAAATGTACAAGAAGCCAGTCCAAATTCTATCCCTCATTTTGTAGATTAAATATAACTAAGCAATCTTTAAGATACAGAGATCTTCTTGCTTGGAATAAAGTCCCATCAAGCATTAAACAGATAAAAATCATATAGTAAATTTTGTACAGAACTTCAAAAGCACCTTATAGCAACGTAATTTTTAGTGGTAATAACTTCACAAATTTTAAAACATCTGCTGCTGGTTTTTATTATTACAGGTAACACCACCTAATTGGACAAAAAATTGAAGGTGATAAAAGCCCGATGCGACTTCAAAGGCAACATCCAGATCATTACGGCCCGTCCAGTTCGATGAAAATTGAAATATTTTACTTCTTTTGCACCTATTCTTGTTTACTATTTGTATGCTTTTATTTTACTTATATAAATTTTTGTCCAGCCATATGCTTTTGAAATGGTCCTTTTGACCTGTAGCAGGATTTCTTTTGGTGGGTTTCTTTGCCTGCCTGACGCTTTTTGGTCCAGACCCTTTTGGTCTTTGAGTTTGTTGTTTCTCCCACCCATGATTACACAACATTCTGTGACTATGGCTCGGATGTGTGCAGTAATTATTTTCTTTTCGCTTTCCTTTTCTTATTAACATCATATCGCTTTGTTCAAAGGTGCAGCGACCATGCACAACGTTAGTTCGTTTAGCAAGTAATACCGTACTTTGTTTAGTCGCTGCTTCCTTATTCACAATCTTTATTTCTACATGCACTATGATTAATTTCAAGTTGAATGTGAGTAAAAATGAAAATAAATAAAATATCTTTGAAGTATTCAAAGCATAGTTTCTTTAAAAATATTTGGTTTCTTGTTACTTTTTTAGTGTCATTAAGATGAATGTCGGCTAGTGTAGCGTGAGTGGTTTTGGCACACAGTTAACCTTTCAACTCCTTTTATTGAAAAGGGGCACAATTTGAAACAAACAGACAAAATAACACTAAAACTTCAGAATTAGACAGTAAGCGGAATCTTCGCTTGATGACGTTGCAAGGATGAATCTCGAGTTAAACTACACAGCTGCTATATGTGTCTCTTTCGCTATTTTGTTACATCTCTATCGCTGTTTAGGTCAGTGTCCGTCTGTCTATGCGATCTGTCCGACTGGCAACTCAGCCAGCGAGTATATATCGTCAGAGTAATGTTATAGATTTTATATTATGACGCCTGATCTTTTTTACAAGTAAAACCACGAGGCGTTAGATCACGTGATCAAGCTACATTCTGTACGCGGTATGTCGAAAATGATTACACGAAAGGCGGTAATAATAATAATAACCACACAGAATAGCGCGATCAGCCAACGATCAGTTGGGAGGGGCAATAACGGAAAGGCGGTATATAAATAAAATATCAAATAATGCAGAATTATTACTTGAAAGTTGCCATGGCAGTAGATAAACGTTGTGCAGCAAGCGGAAGGTCACTGCAAGTCGAGTCTGCAGCGAGCGAAATACAACATGTGAAAATACATTTGCGGCAAATTTTGCAAAATCGAAGCAAGTGCATGCACAAAAGACGGTCTGCGGTGATGAGTTTGCTATTAACAAGTAACGAAATTTATTAAATTGTAATCAGAAAATCTATATTTTTGGTTTCGGAATGTTTTCAATCACTTAATGTATTTTGAATATTTAAAACGAAAAATTATAGCAGAAAAAACTGTTTCAAAGTACTGAATTTTCCATTTGTAATCAGTTGGATAATAATAAAGGTTAAAAATTTTTGAAAAGTTTTCTTTGTTTATTTGTGTATATTTAAATAGGAAGGAATAGTTTTTATAGATTTTACATTAATAAAAAGTGAAAATACCAACACAAAGCAATATTTCGATCAAAAATTATCCAAACTAAATATTGGCTTCGAGTTTCTCTTAAAGTTTTTTTAACTAAGTGTCACAGTGGAGATTAGAGACCATTAAGTAGAAATTTAGTTTTTTTCAAAAGTAATCTTTAGTTTAAAAAAAATATTGCCTGGAAAGCTCATATTAAAACTTCACCTTTTAACTCACTCAAACATGCATACTATAACTTTTTTAATTAGTGAAGCATTGATAACATACCACGTTTTGAAAATCACAAAATATTTGGTCCAAAGTCCTTATGCTTGGAGACCAATGAGTAACACTTAAAGAAATTTTGAAGCCAATGTTTTTACGTAATTTAATTTGTCAGTAGTCTAAATAAAAAATACAGATTAATCATTTAAGATATATCATGACAAGAAATTGCAGTTTACCAATCATATTATAAGATATAGTGATGTCAGTCTATATACATAGGCTATATATCTTTTTTTAAGTAAGAATTTTTATATAGTTTACTAGATCTGAGCCATTGACTATTAATAAAATTTATGATAAAAATAGATTAATGGATTTGTATAATTGTTTGACAGAAAACTTTAATAATACGTTATTCGAGTTTTAACTACACAGCATCTATTAACGATGCCTTGGGCAAAAGAGATTTCTGCCGAGTCCAATGTTCCTGTAAATAAATGTTTTAATGGTCCAGTTAATCCGCTATAAAGAATTAATCGAACTGAAATACGTTACGGAGATTAAAATAAAAAACGTTGCTGCTCACATAACTTTAAATTTAATAAGCTTTGTATTTTTTACTACCTTTTATAAGAAAGTAAAAGAAAAATACTAAAAGACAAACTATTTACATTCATGTTACAAAAACCTACTTTTACCTGACAATTATTTTGTTAGTGATTAATCGTCTTACAATCACAGTCAAAAAATATTACGACACAATTACTTTTAATATATAAAAGAAAACTCGAAATAGTGTTTGATCTGGAAGAATCGGGCCATGGACCACTCAAAGGTCTTTTATGCTAAATGGCCTCTAATCTTCCTCATAGTATTCTAAAATATGACACAATGCTAATATTATAACACAAGTACTCTTAACAAATAACAGAACAATCGAAACATCGTTTGATGTAAGAGAATCGGGCCACGGCTAAAAGGTCCTTCATGCCCAATGATCCCTAATCACTCCTAAAATAATTTTTCAAAAAAAGAGCAATCTGTAAAAATTTCTCTTTCTTTTTATACAGATAAATGCGTTTCTGAGATAATTTATCTTGTGTTTGATCATTTATAGGTGTATATTATTATGGTTTTAATCATCTCTATTTATCCCTCTAACTTGCAGAAAAACAATGGGGACTTTATGTTTAGGGCAACGGTCGGGAATTACAGAACTTACATTTAGAGATTCCAAGATAGTGCTCTCCCTTTGAAATTTTGTATTTTGCTTTTATAAATACGAGTGCAATTTATATTTGTTTCAATAATCAGCTAGATGTAAGTTTAATAAATGTCTTTTCCTAAAGCAAAACAGAATAACCAAGATAGATTATGTACCGCTAATTTCTCTTAAATAAATTAGTGTTTTTATTTAATTATTAATTTTCTTAAAAACATTTGCAAAATCTCCAACTGACAAAACATCATTATTTTAATATACCATAATGCTATCTACACCAACTAAAAATATATTTAGTACTACTACATTAGCAGTAACAAATTGACACATTTAACTGCGGTGATTGAATCGAGCAAAAGATTATTTCTAATTTAAAACTCAAACTGATTCCTATTTTCCTCAACTTTATCAAGCGATTGACTCCTCAACGACCGGGTTTCAGAAACCCACCAAAGTTAACGATTAATAACTCAAAACTACTTTAACTGTTGTTTCGAAATTTAAACAGAGTAAAAATCATTTATTTAATTTTTGTTTGGAAAAAATGTTTTTGAAAATTTATTGAAAAAAGTACTTAAATTAGATTTTTGCAAAGTCTTTTCAATTTTTACGTTTGATGAACTGTTGTGCAAAAGATTATTTAAATTGTCAAAACAAAAGCATTGACGATGAGAAAAGCAATAAAACAAGAAAACATTGGAATTGTTTTTCGGCAACCTTTTTGAGAAAAAATCTTAAGTGTTAAACAAGCAAAAATTGTTTAGTAGGCATAAATTTTTGAGCAGAAAATTTTTAAAGTTTTTACAAGCCATTTGGCAATTAATAAACAATTGATAATATACTTTTGTAGGCTCTCTAAAAAAATGTACATTTGTTGTAAGCCGATAGATTTGGCTGCAAGTACTGGATTTGACATGAAGGGAGAATCACCTTTAGCATAAAGTTATGGGACTTGTTCCTAAGAATGTTAAACAAGGACAAAAACAAGCATTTTGGACAGTTAAATTATGTTTGCTTTTTTTCATTGCGTGTCACGTCATTAAAAACTTTGCGTGTCACAGTGCTTTTTTGACAACTTTTACGTCCCATTCAAAATAACGTAATTGCGTGATTGGCGAAAAATTTTTTAGGTTCTCAAAGGGTCTATTGCCTGAACACAACAAAGTAAAATGTCACCTGCGACGGCCGAAAAGTGTTAAAAGAAAGACCGTCGAGTTTTTGATTACCACTTGAACGATTACTTGTCCATTGTACATTTCACAAAAAATTATATTATTTGGTAACAACTTTGAGCCCAACAAAATGGAACCAGAGCGATTTAAAAAAGATCCATTTTATTTGATCATTCTGCTTGTGCCAATACATTTAAGGCACGGAAGGTGTCAATGTGTTGAAAGTTTATAAGGTAATACAGGCCAACTATATACAGTAAGCAAGAAATGGCCTAGGTTTGATAACTATGAAAATTTTGACAATATCTGCCTAAAGCTTCGTTTTACCGTTTAAGTTTATTGTCTTTTTTTGCTTTTATTTAAACAATTGTTGCTGCCATGTTAAAAACTACAAGTTCTTATAATAGTTTATAATAATAAACGATTATTAAACAAAAAAGTTCATAATTAAAATAAAATAGCTAAAACATTTTTTTTAATTGCTGCTCACCTATACTAATCGGAAACCTCTGTCATTGATTTTGTTTTTTATTTGATTGTTTTAATAAACATCCTAGTTAATGCGGTGGCGGTGAGCATGTTACTAAGCTTGTTAGGCTGCCTTGCACTTAGGCTTAACCCTGCCTCTTATTTCAGCAAAAATAGTCTCTTATCACAGGATTGTTGGAAAGCTTGAATAAATCTTAGTAAGATCCGAAATTTGTTTTTGATCAAATTTTTTTATGCTTATTTTATGCTTAAAAATGTTCTGTCACATAGAATTTCCATAA
Source organism: Diplosoma virens (assembly GCA_963680785.1). NCBI lineage: Eukaryota > Metazoa > Chordata > Ascidiacea > Aplousobranchia > Didemnidae > Diplosoma > Diplosoma virens. Next base: position 37,000,783 of record OY796893.1, on the reverse strand, counting down.
ATCTTAACGTTTATTAATATACGAAATACTATTTTAAAAAGCAGTTGGAGGTTTAGAATTCAAAATGAGCAAATACAAGTTTAGTCATTTAAGTGTGCATTTACAAGATGAAATTCTCAGAATAAAAAAGAATCGAAATAAATTAAGTTTTAAAGAAAAAAAGTCTTATTTTTTAAAAATGCTCATCCATGAAAAATAAGAAGTAAAAAAAAAACTGAAGCCTGGAACAATTTTGTTTTGAAAAAGTAGGATTAAAAGATTTAATAAAAATGATTTCTACACAATGGAAAGAAGAAACCTCCACTAGCAAGAGTGAAAATTTTCCATCCCGGTAATAAAGACACATTTTACTGCCAAAAAAATGTTTTTCATTGCCCAATAGTAGACTCTTAGAAAAACAATTATTAGAAGGTTACCAAAAAAAAGATTAATAACAGGACCTTGTCTAGAAAAATTGTTTTTATTATAAAATTTATGTTGCTTAGCTTTCAAAAATATGATTTTTATTTTAATATATACCAAAAAAAATAAGTTGAATTTCGTAAACATATGAGCATTATAATTTCTAAACGTTTCTTTACCACAAATAAATTTTTTATCTTGAATAATTTTCTCTGGTTTATACACTACAAAAATTTTATCTTATTTAAAATGAATAAATTTATTAAGTTTTTTACAATTTTATTTTAAAGTGATATACAATGAATACAATGAATATACAGAAGGTTATACTAAATATAACAAAGTTATTTTATGAGATCTATTTCTCATCTTTGTCTTGAAACCCTTTCAGCTTTATTTATATTATGGAGGAAAAAATTGTTGATTAGAATTGACGTAAATTGGTGCTTCTCCAAATCCACTTGGATTAGAAATTCCTGTTTAAAAACAATCAAAAATACTGTAATTTTAGTTTTTAGTTGAGTCTGAAAGAGCAAGGTACAAACAAGTTTAACTTGTACAGAATTAAAAATAAAACAATGAATATAAATAACATAAACCATATGAAAGCAGTGTGGTAAGCTCATTTGAGACCACTGCAGCGCCCGCGGCCAAATCGGTACGACTCCCATACGGGCTACCTCCACAAGACTCTTGCAGGTCCTGCATAATATTGTTGGGTTTGGGGTGTTTTTTAAATGTTTTTTAAATGTAAATTAAAGCTATTGCTTAAATCATTTTATTGAATTAATGCATACTGAAATGCAAATGAACAAATGTGGAGAAAAATTGTTAAAATTCCCGTTAAAAAACTAATTATTATAGAATGTAAAATAAAATGTTTTTGAAATAAGGCTTTTATTATATATTAAAAGTTTAAATGCCGAAAATATACAGTTTTTCAGAAAAAAAGATGTTTTTGTTCAATTTTTAACTGAAAAAATTGTTGAAAACGATTAAAAAAGTAAACTAGATGTTTTATTTATACGTTTAGTGAGCATTAAAATCAACCGAGCAGTTGATTAAAATCAGTCGTTCCAGTAAAGCAAATTTTAGTTGTCAAAATCTATAAAACGAGGTGCTGATTTCAGTAGTCACAAATTTTATAAATACAGTAGAATATTAACATCACGTTTCAATTATATTTTGTATTTTGTTGAGTGTTACCAGAAAGTGCTTTAATCTTTGTTGGAATTACTGAAATTGAATTCGTTGTCGCAATGCTGTCCACAATTTGATGGCAGCTGATATTAGCGTGGTTTTGCCTTTTATTTACATCAAACAAACTGTCACAAACTTTGTTCGGGAATCCTAAAGGACCAGTTGAGCTAGGTAACCGGAATACCTCGTACCTGCGCTGAAACAAAGCTGTGTCTAAATTTTATTTTATTCCGGCTCAAGAAGTAGCCTGCTATGAGCCTGAAGCTTTTGTTGGTTTGAACAAAAGCTCGAATTGGTTCATTGAAGACTTTTCTTCACATACAAACAAAGACCACAGTCTCTAATAAGAACGAATGTATTAAAAAATTCACGACCGACAAAAACTCTATTCCACGCTTTGCCAAACTGCAAAGCGAAATCAACGCTATAACTTGATTCAACCAACACAAATAATTCTACCTCTGTAGAACACAACTCCAAAACACTGGCGCAAAATAATTTCAACACTCGCCACAACTTCTACTTTTTCTCAGACGCTTTTCGTTTTATGCGTCTCTCTCGTATTCGTTTCTCTTTTGTCTTATTTTCGTCTGTGTCATTGCGATCGAATGAGAGTATATATAGACAAACACCACGTGACGGCGAACTCACTCAAATAAACCAGGTTATTCTCCAACACTCTAGAGAATATGCTTTTGCTAGAACCAGATAGTATATACGCAAACATTTTACTACAGTGACGCTGATCAAAAACATATACGTCATTATTGTCCGGCGAAAAGAGAAAAAGGATATATGCATCGCGCAATAGAAAGCAAATCGGACGTTATATCGCATAATACGAGAGAATCGCTCCAAGGCGACGCGATTATTATCTTATAATAAAACTATGAATTACTTTTAACAGGGATAAATTACATCGTCAAGATTAAAATTATTATGAATGAAGTGTGACACGAACGTTTGCTATTGCTGTATTGGATTCAAGAAAATCAATAACAAATATCACACTAAAAGTTAAAAGCTGACAATAAATAAAAAATATTGAAAAATTAGTCACAAATATAGCTGGTATGTCACAATACAAAAAAGCAATTTGGATGACTGTATAATTTTTTAAGTTCTTAGATATATTTTTTCCAAATTTTTACAACTTGAATTCGTTTCCTTGCATATTTTATATCTTATTGGACTGCTGAATGCTAGGTTGGGACAAATACTGAAAACAAGTACTAATTAAAAAACCAAAAAAAGCAGCATCCCTAACAGTGTGTATTTGATTTAAAGGAACCAGACAGGCCTCAACACTAGGCGTTATTTCCAGTTAAAATTTATAGTCTATCAAAACAAAAATTTTTTTTATTATGTTGTAGGTGCAAGATTTTTTTATCATCATATATAAACAGTTTTGATTGCAATTACGTTCTATAGTAAACTTCGGTCTCTATATCGTGCAAACTGTTTATATATATATACTACTATAAAATTAACTAAAGCAGATTTCCCTTGAACATTTGAACAAAATGTGCCACGTATTTCTGAAATAGCTAAGTATTGTATTTTTAGTTCAATCTTATTTTTATTTTTGGTAAAACGGAAAAAAATTATAGAATTATTTGGTAGGATCACTATTTTTATTTTACAGTTTGTAAAAAACTAAAGTTCACTTTTAAATTTGTTCCAAACTTTTAAGCGTCTGAAGATTTATTACTTTTGAAAAGCAAATTGAATAGTTTTGAAATAGTTTTGAAAAGCAAATAATGTATTAAGTTTATTTGGGATAGCACATCTGTGATTGAGACGTAATAAAACAAAATACCAGGATAATTGTAGATGAGCTTTTTTACGAAAAGTAATATCAAGTCTAATAAGCTGTAAATAAAAAATTGACAATCACGTCTATATATGCAATTATTGCTTCGGCTAAACACAAATAGTCTAGTAGACCAAAGCCACATAAAAACTTTTAAAAAAAAGTAATAAATTCATTTGCTGTAAAAATTTTTCTAAATCTATTTTAACCCTTTCTTTCAGAAATTTTTAATTTCCTAAAAAAAAGTTTTTTTTTAATAATTTTTTTTTTGTTTGATGAATACATAAATTATTGATGTAGACTAATGATATTTATATGACGTCATAAGCAAGATATAAAGTGTTGTTCTACAACAACCTTATTAAAGTTGGGTTAAAAATCATTGCTCTCCAACTGTAGTAACTGAAAGTAAAATTGAGTTACACAGGCTATTTAAATTGTCTCTAATGTCATTACGTGGTGCACAATGATGGAACCGTTCTTCTCTGCCACAGTAAAATGATAACTCTCATGAGCACGTACTACAATGAAGCATTGCTATAAGAAAAATTTGCAAAATTATATTTATTTATTTACAATGAAATTGCAGAAAACAGTTTCGGTTTTTAACCAAACAGAGTCGAACTTTGCATTTTGGACAGGAAATGTGGGAATAACCACTGGGGCAATATCGGCAACGCTTTTGTTTGTCTGTAAACACGGGAAAATGTCCGAGTCTGTCATAACGAAAATCATCTACGGGGATTGGATTGGCTACGACATTTTGCTTTTTGCAAACGGCTTCATCATTTATAATTGTAGAAGTGCGGGCTCGTTTTGAAGTTTGTTTTTCTTTATTTCCCAGCAAAAGCACTTTGGCTATCCGAGACTGAAAAGTATACAAGTCCATCTGTTTCTTCTTAGGAATTTTGTTTTGGTTACAATACCTTCGGTATATCAACCATCCGTTTGTTATGGCCACACCCCTGCAATAGTATACAATATACAATATACATGTAAAATTTTGTTGATCGTACATGCACCCTATATAGTGCAAGGAGCATGTCACACAGGTCCACTTCGCCCATGTGAACATTGTACCTTGTACCATAGCGGGACATTCAATTTGAATTTTTTTATTTTCCTTTGCCGACCATCTGATCACTTTATTACCGTTTTGATTGGCAACATATGATGAAGCAAGTTGAACTACCCCATTGTCATACCAACGAATAATAGTGATACTACTATTTGCATCCACTCGCCAGTGCATTGCTTCTCTCCCAAGTTGTTTGAGTTTTTTTTTCTGTTTTAAATTCTTTGTTTGCGCCCATCAGTCGATCAGCGCGAATTTTGGATACACACCATATACCTCGGTCTTGTAAATGTCGTAAAAAAGAAATGGACAAAAATAGATTATAATATTAACTTTATGACCAACGTTGTCTGGACGTCTTGACGTTAATTGTAAAACTAGATTCCCCATAAAACCTAACTCATTTAATATTGGAGGTGTCAAACTTTTGCCAGTATAAACTTCAAAGTCATACACAATCCCACTCATGCCGCATCGTGCCCAAACTTTTATTCCCCATTTGTTGAAGTTTTTTGTCAAATATTGTGGCATTCTCGATCTGCATTTTGTAAGAATAATTTGCTCGTCAATTGAGTGCTTTTCTTCTCGGGGTATGGCTTGGCATTTTTTTAAAACAGAGTCCAAAACTGGTCGAATTTTAAAAGGTTTGTCGAAATTAGGATCATCTTTTGGTACCATTTTTTGGTTATCATTGCAGTGAAAAAACGTTTTAAATTTTCAAATCGATTGACACCCATGATCTCTGCAATAAGTGGTATTTGAGTGTCCTGAGACCAATACATATGGTATCGTGGTAGCTTTATTACTCCCATCATTATCAAAATTTCCAAAAATTGTTTGATTCTTTGACAGAATTTCCAGATTTTGATACAGAATAAATATTTGTTTGTTCAGCCCAAAGTTCGATTAATTCATCATCAAAAAACATTTTGAAAAACTGCAAGGGAGTTGGCTCTTCCACAGGTGGAGGAGGGTAAGAAGCACCAATAAATGAAGAATTGAAACAAGGAGCTGGTCTTGATCTCCAACGAACATCCGAAATACGGCGATTAGATAAAGCAACTTGAGATTGAGCTTCTAAAAAATCTGATTCCACATCAGGAAACAAAACAGAATCATAAGTACTTGCTAACTCTTGAGAAAACTCTTCTTTATTTTCACTTTCAGAATCACTTAAAGCATTTAACACTTCAATTCCAGTATCTATTTCATCTTTGTTAATGCCATACCCCCCGATTCCTATTTTAGCACGGCTGCTTCTCTGCCCATAAAATTTTTTTGTCGAAATTTGATTTGATGTCGCGATATCTTCCTAAACTTTTCTTGACGTTATTATGATAAAAAAAAATGTATTACTGAAATTAAACAGCAGCAATTGCAAATTGTGTAAAAAACTTATTGCTTACGTAGGCCCAACAAACAGAAATTTTAAAATAATTTTTTATTTATTTAAATTATAAACCAAAAAGTACCAATAATACCAACTATTATAAAAAAATATCAACAAACAAAAATAAAATTATCGAAAGTTGATCACTCACGGAGTCGAACCGACCGCATATAAAATCATAACATCAAGTAAAGTTGGCGCAAAGATTTCTCTAGGTTTCTAATTACTTTGTGTTATTTTGTTTTTTTTAATTTTATATTTTCGCCAAGAAGGGTATGTAATACTTTTACATCATGTAAATTCTTATACCCCTTATTTCATAATGTTATTCCTGAACAAGATATAAAAAATGAGTCCTACTCAAACAATCATAACACAAATCGCGTTACAATACGTTTCTACTAAGCTGCTTCTACATGGCAATATTTTTTAAAATGATTTTTATAAAAACTATCTTGTATATTATTACCCTCAAAATTAAAAAAAAATTACATTAGTGACCCAATACATATAAACCCAACCTTCGTATCCAAGCTAGCACAAAACTTCCAAATAAAATCATCAGCACATTGCTCAAACTTTACAAAACCAGCAAAATTGGTTATGAATGTTTTGTCAGAGATCAAGCATTTATGACGCGCCATAAAGAAATGTTGTTCCAGAACAACATTATGAAGGAAAGGGTTAAAGCCACCTATGACAATGCTTTTACGTGTGTAAATTTAGCACAAATAGATTCAAATAGTGATATTCTGACACGTTCTGATATGTACAAAAATCCAAAACAACTAATTTCATTCACTTAGGTGATTTTTAATAAGATAAAACTATTTGATTTCTACTATAATCAAGCATTACTAATTACCTTGCATTTCCGAAAATTGATTGGAATTACCAGTATAATTAACTGTAGCACAGCAACAGCAACTCTGAAACAAATAAAATCTAATTTTTAGAATATTTATGCCTTTCTACTCAATTCATTGATTTTAGGTCATGATTCAGCAAAAAAAGGTAATTTTTTTAAGCCAATCAAGAAAAGTAATTCCAAATCAAAAAAAATTTTATTTATCTCTTTTAAAAGCCGTTTATTCTAAATTATGCAAGCTACATCAATGCCGTTAAAAAGAGTCAGTTTATAACTTGAAAATCTTGCGTTGATTACGCATTTTGATGCCTTTCTCAAACATCCATTCATCTTCGTTCAGCTTTATTAGACAATCAATTGAATTCTTTTTTTCATTCATATGTTTATCTACTGACGAGTGTCGGACGATAAGTTTCTAGATGAGCTTTTTGCTGTCTATTTTCAAATTAGGTACCACAAACCATCTGTTTTACTTGCAAATACAAAAAATTGTTTATTTTGCTTCGCTGTAGGTGCGCTATTATGTATCAAACAAGCAAAATATTTTAAACCTAATTATTAATTTTGTATAGGTGTGCTATTTTGTATTGTAGAGCAACAGCTATAATTTTCCAATTTGTTTATTTAAGTTTTCTTTAACTGAGGAGAGAGTAAATTAACAAAAAACAATTTTTTAATATTGCGTGAAGTAAAAGATTTTTCTTCCCAAAGCTTTTCATCTGACACTCTTCAGGGGAAATCGTCAGAATGAAGCAGAATTGAAACCGAATTGAGTTATAAAGGGGAAAAGAGAGTTCTCATTGGCTGAAAGAAGTTAGCCAATGAGAGAAAAGATTAAGAAATTTTCAAAGAGTAGACGAATTCTTTTTGCTTACACAGAAGGGGATTGAGAGATTTAATAAAAGTCGCTTCAAGAGCAGAAAGGTGAAAAGAAGAGCGACCTCGAGCGAGAATAGAAAATTTTTTGTTGCTGTAGTAAAGAGCGCATTGGGCGTTGTCAAGAAGATTTTGACCAATGGAGGATTCGTGAAATTGTTGTGGGCGTGTGTTGGCCTTGCAAGAGCGGGAAAGACTTTGGCGGTTGGGCGAGGCAGGAGGATTGGCGATGGATCTAGGAACGTGTTGTTTAATTTGCTCTTCTAGGCGTTGAGACGTGCGACTTATTATGCGACATGCGACTTATTAGTAATTACGTTGAGATGTAATTACTCATTGGCTAACTTCTTTCAGCCAATAAGAACCCTGCTTTCCCCTTTATAACTCAGTTTGGTTTCAATTTTGCTTCATTCTGACGATTTCCCCTAAAGAGTGTCAGATGAAAAGCTTTGGGAAGAAAAATCTTTTACTTCACGCAATCTTCGAATTCTGTACCACCAAACGTCTATTCAAATTTTTAAATAGAATATTAACATAACCACTGACGACAACTTCATGAATAATTTTTACTTTTCCAAAAATTTATTTGTAATTTATGGAGTTCTTAAATGTATCTTACCATTGTATGCTACAATACTGCAAATTTTTGCGAACTAGTTTGTTTATTGTCAAGTAGATGAAAAAACATTTCTTTTAATAAATATAATGTAATAACTTTAACAAATGACTATATTCCCATACGTTAACATTAGAGTGTTTTCCGAAAATAATCAGACAATGATAAAACATAAAAATTTGATTTATTTATCCAATTTGAAATTCAATTACTGTATGTGTTGGATCGTGGTACATGTCCCAATACACAACAATACTGATTCGGTGTCACCGAACATTACACTGTGCAATACATGCGAATGTTTTCCTAGCAAATCTTGTATCGCCCATGGGTAATGAATGCCAGAAAGCGATGCATTTCAGAGGGCATGACAAGTGTTTGCCTCACATTTGTGGAGAAGAAACTGTCACAAATTGGACTAAACACGTAATTTTACGACGGAAATTTAGATCAGACGTTTTGTTGCCACAAAGTTTTTCCTAAATATTCTGACTTGAGATCACACTTGTGTTGAGAATGTTGCTAAACAGTGGTTCGTATTACCTTTTTCCTAAAATTCGTGGTCGATAGCTATTAAGAAGGCCTTTATAAACATCTACGCCACCCTTACCTTCAACAATAAAAATAAAAATACTTATATCTGGCTTGACTACAAAAGATAACTCATAAAATTACTTTATCCCAGAAAGCTTTCTATTCTTTGTTATAGGAATAAATAAGATGAGGTTGGGTAACACTAATATTTGATGCTGGTTGATGAATTTTATACTGGTCGATGAATTTGTAGTAAAGGCTCGTATGCCGAAAAATTGCTCGCAATTCCAAACCACAGAGTTATCAGGTCACTTGGACTTGTAAAGTTTTCTATTGCGGCGGCAATTGCACACATACCAATAAAATACTTTGGGATCCAATATGGTAACAAATTAGTTGAAGTTACACTGGCTATATTATATTAAAATTCAAGTTATTTTATATTCGATCAAAAAATAATTTATAACAATGTACTATATATTGCTTATAACCAAAGCAATCTATTTTCTAATTATTTCGCTTGGCTTTTATTTAGTATCAAAATTTAGCAACAACTGATGGGAAACCTCCCTTGTTCTCATATTGGAAAATTATTTATAAACAGTTAAAATAAGTCCACTATACAACCAAATATTCAAGTAAACACATTGATCTAAGTTAAGTAACACTTAACACTAGAACGACCAACCGCGTCAATTGACGCACACACCTGAAAATTTCACATAGAGTGTACTGAAAGTGTGATTACATCCTGCAGAACAACTACAACGTGAAAAAATAAACAAGGTGATATTCAGCTTTGTCTGAGCGGTAATTAAGCACTGTGATGTCACAACAAGATAACATATTTTCTCTCCAGCATCCTAATGTGCTGTAGAAATTTTGGCTTACTTAGTAATTTTATTCCAGACTAGCACGTGCTTGTGAGCTGTGGACATTTAGAAGGAAAAAAAGCAGATACTAGTGTTGTCTAGTGATTTTGCTGTTATTAGCAATAAAAAGCGTTCAACTCCTTGCATATATGAAAGCTTTCAAGATACGTTTCCGGTGCTGACTTACCTCTGTTTTTTTAGCTTTTGATTTTGAAACGTGTTTTGCTGGTCATAGTGTATCCAATATGCTGAGACGTGCTACTGCGCAGCAGGCTTTGTTGTGATTACAAAACATTTCAGCAGACTACTCAGATGGTGAATACTCTGACAGCGAGCTAGATGGTGCATTCACAAATGATGCACAAGCGGAGCTTGATTCAAGTGGGGAAGAATCAGACTTCCATAGCCCTAGCGAAGACGATTACAGCAATTTACAGAATCAAGTGCAGGTGAATCAAGACTTGATCGGAAAAGACGGAACAGCTTGGCAAGCTTTGGCTATTTCCTATGTGCAACGAGGGCGCTTGCAACAACAAAACATACTGAGTTTCAAATCTGGTCCAACTGTATTTGTAACAAGCAGAATCACTGAAAGCAGTCCACTGTCATTGTTCCGCGTTTTGTTTGACGAGGCAATGCTCAGAAATATAAGAAAATGCACTGTAGCTGAAGCCCATCGCGTTTCTGTTAGAATGAACTAGAATATGACACTTGATGAGCTGGACAAATTTATTGGACTGGTTATTGCAAGAAGGATTTTAGGACAGAGAGGTCTGCCAGTGGAAAGTTTGTGAAATACAACCTAGGGTTGTTCAATCTTCAACAAAACTCTATCAAGACGCAGATTCAAAGAAATAATGCGTTTTTTTCATTTCGACGTAAAGAGTGAAAGGCGGCAAAGGGTGATACTTGACAAGTTTTGCTTGGTTTCCTCGTTGTGGAAACCTTTTATTGAGAACTCTCAAAAGGCGTATGTGCCTAGTCCTTACATTACAATTGACGAACAATTACTTTCATGTAAGGCTAGATGCAGATTTATTCAATACATGCCCAATAAACCTGACAAGTTTGGAATCAAGTTCTGATGGCAGTTGATGCGGAGACAAAATGCCTCTACAATAGCTTTCCGTATCTGGGGAAAGACGAGAGCAGGGATACTTCTGTAAGCCTATCAGCATACGTCGTGACAAAGCTGATGTAACCGATTTTCAAACGTGGCTATAATGTCACTTGTGACAATTTTTTCACAAGTCTTGATGTTGCTCAGCGTCTGGCAGAACAAAAATGTAGTATTGTTGGCACAGTCCGACAGAATCGTAGAGAACTATCAAAAGCTGCAAAAAGAAACAGCAACAGTACGAAACTTCTTTGTTTACATCTACTCAAACAGCTGTTGTTACTTTGACTTCATACCAGTGCAAAAACCAAAAATCGGTAGTAATAATAAGCACGTTACATCGTGATGTAGAGATTCCTTCTCACAACAATCCTAAGAAAAAATCAGAGACTGTTTTATTTTATAATAAAACAAAAGCTGGGGTAGACGTCATTGATCAGATGGCCAGGAAATATTCTATAAAGGCTGCGAGAAAAAGATGGCCCATTCATGTATTTTACAATATTATTGATCTAGCACTGACCAATAGCTTGATTCTCTTCCAAGACATTTGCAAGTCAGATATCAGTCGCCGGAAGTTCATACAACGGGTGGTTGAAGAACTTACCGGGACAACTTCAGGGGAAAATAATGGACAAAATGCATTTACACAAAGAAACCACATCGAAACTGACGAACCATCTGAAAAAAAGCGAAAAACATGCGCAACAATAAAGTGCCGTAATAGAACAATGGATTTGTGCAACAGCTGCCGGGGCATGGTATGTGGGAAATGCGCTATAAAAATTTGCCCAAACTGTTTGATTAAATGTAACGACAAGTCGCTCACCTTCGTAAACCGTTGCAGTTATTATTTTACAAACACTAACTTGTTTTCATATTTTTTTGCCTTCAAACGCCGCTAAGTACAAAAATTTTGGTTTATCCCTAGCAGGTTCAATTTTTAATTGTTCTGTTTCCTCTTGCAAAAAAAGTATCATGTAGGTGTTTGGATATTTTTGAGAGTGCAAAGAATAACGTTTAATGCCATTTCCACGTTATGAATGTTTTTTGAGTAAATAAACGAAGAAATTTTAGGTTTTGCGCATTATGCGTCAATTGATGCACTTGGTCGTTCCAGGTAGCTTGAAAGCGCGGTCGTTCTAGTGTTAAGGTTTAAAAAAAGTTGCAATTCTACAGCAAAGACTCTCTTTGCAAATGTGTAGCTTAAATTGAATTTAGTCAATTTACAACTTTATAAAACCAATTATTTTGTCTATTTTGTCGTCAAAAAAACTGGTAGAAAGGTACAGTGATACAAAAAAATTTTTTTTACATTACATATTAATATTAATATGGGGGAGTATGAAAACTACAGAAAAATACAATCTTCTTTAAAGATATAAATTAATTTATATCATGTTGCCATACGGAAACATTGATAAAAAACAGGTTAAAGTGATATGAATTCAAATCTTGTCTAATATTTTATTAAATGCATTTGTGGCAGAAGCCACAAAATTTGTCGGGATTAACAAAAAGTTAAAAATGGTTGAAATTTTGTATGTTAGAAAAAATGCAGTAATCATCCTTAAAAAATTTATTTTCCTTCTTTTTTATTTTTATTCTTTTAAGACAAGCGTTCAAAGTATGTATAATTTGAGATTTTTCCCGGTTGTAGTATTCAGTCAAAACTCCAATTAGAAAATGCTTCTATCAATCACTGGGTCGCTTATACATGTAATTAAGTTGATATTTTTGATGTTTTACTTTCTTGAATAACGTCAGACTTGAAACAATAAATTATGAATAGTTCACAAGAATTTTTTTGACAAATTGAATAAGTATTCACTTAATTTATTATATTTTGATTTCATTGTTGGAAAAATATTACATTACTTTACATTTAATTATACGAAAACGTTTAATTAACGAACGAAATTAAACGAGAATGAAAACGTTTAATTTTACAGTGTTTAAAAAAGCAAACTTAACCAAAAATAGTATAAAATGTAATAAAAAGTATAACTTTGCTACTTATATGGAAATGATTTAAATCACACCGCACTTCGGTAATTGAAAAATGCATAATATGAATTAGTTTCAGACGAAACGATTGAACATTTTAATTTTAACAAATATAAGTTCGGTGTCGTCAACCTAATAAGGTTAAATGCAGTTAGAGTAAGTATGAGGCAGTAACGGAGGAAACTATCTTAAAATACTAAAACGTGGTCGAGCGGTTGTCGGTAACGTGGTCGAGTGTTTAAGAGCGCCGTGATTGATTGGGAACGCAATGGATACGGTTGCGGCCCTAAACCTGGACTTTCCACGCTATTGTGCCCTGGGAAAGATACTTTACGGCCATTTTCTTTGCTTGGCGTTCTTGGCAAGAGGTTCTAAATTTTAGTCATATTTCTAATAAAACAATTTTTGATCGGACAACACAAAAACAGCAATATGTTGTAGTATCTCTGGAATTTGAGGTATATTTTAAGAATTTCTTTATGCATAGCGCATACGACGCTTTCACGCGAGTCAGGAAAATAAAATAATAATGAAAATGAAATAAAAAATACGTTTTTGGTATGGTAAATGCCTTGAACAGCATCGAATATTTAAAACCAGTTTATCCCTAACAAATCTTATAAGTTTTTGGAAAATCTTTGCGTGTCCTTTTCCTGCAATTTGTAATTAGAAAATACGTACTTTAAGTGTTAAGACAAATCTTTTTCAATCTTTCTTTCAAAATCTTTTACTTGTTTAGATTTTTAGTTTCGAATAATGGCTTGCAGACAGTTTGAAAGGAAGGTTTTTTAGTAAACTAAAACTTGAAACTATTAAGTATTTCAATAATGAGAATTATGAGATCCGTTCAAAATCCCGAATGACAAAATCCCGAAAGGCAAAAGATAAGAGTGTTCTAATAAAAAATTTTGAAAAAAAAAATAAAAAATTTTTGTTAAGATATTTATTTGCATGTACAAAGTGCTAAGTGGTTTGATAAGCTGACTAAAGTGTAAACACAAAGAAGGCTGGAGCAAAATTACATAAAACATTAAACTAAAGTGTTCATTATTTTTTCTATTTTATATAAACCTATCATGATGGCCCAATGAAGTCGAAGTGCAAGAGTGTTTAAAAATCGTTACATATATGTGAATATCAATCTTATGATGTAAAATTATAAATCTCAATTCGGGATTATGAACGGTCGGGATTTTGTCAATCGGGATTGTGACCTATTCACAACAGAAAAAAACGCGACAAAAAGTAAAATTTAAAATAATGGCTATCAATAAATTAGATTTTTTTCCTTTTTAGTTTCTTTTTTTTAATTAATTTTGCTTAACTTAGTTTGCATCTATTGGGTTTATTTTAACTTTTATCTATTGTTTACGAAAAATTTTATTTGTGAAAATGACAAAAATTATAAAGAGTTCGTTGTGGTACATAACTTTAGTATTGGTTTGAATAATTTCAATTTCATTATAGACAAAAATTTTTTCTAAGCGCTTTTATCAGTGGCTATTGCGCCTATTTGGCCGAGCCATAGAAAATCAAAATATATCGTAGTTTCAACAAGTTAGGAAAACAGCTACTGCACAGTGTAATCTTAAAAAGGAAAAACGCAGTCTCTTAAGAAAAACGCTATTTGTTCACTACGTTAGTTAGTTGAAGTGAAAACAAATTATTTTTGCTTCATAGTGTAAGATTTCTGATTTTAATAAAGGCTGTTTCAAGTTGACAAAACTAAAATAAATTGCTTGCTACGGCAAAAATTTTGAATCTTCTATCATCGAAGCTTGCAGTACAATGCTCATTCTCCAACAGATGTTGTTCTATGGTAGAGATGTAGTAGTCACAATCAAATCAAAATAGCCATTGCTTTATATGATGTTCTTGACATACTTTTTTATCATTGTGCTTGTTGCTATTTAGTTTTAAGTTTAAATAATAAGATAACTAAAAAATAGTTTAAAATACCACATTCTAAACTTTAATGATAATACCTGTCCTCCACAGCAGTTGGTTAAAGCGCAGCAGTACGCTGCACTAACAATGAACATGATGAAACAAGAAAAAGAAAAGATGGCCATCAAAGAAAACGAAATCACAATAGCAGTCTAAAAAAAAGTCATTTTATTTGTTATATTTATTTTGTTTATACGAGTATCAAATTATAGAGTAAGGGTTGCTAAAATTCTAATTTTCTAAAAGTAAATTGATGATTACCTATGAACCAAAATGATTTTGAACAGTACTCAATGAAAAGCCAGAGAATGTTTAAATATTGTGTTCACAAGTATTTTTTTAATAAAGCAAACTTTATGATTAATAACATATTTGCTTATAAATTTGATTTAATAAAAAAAAGAAAAAAAATTCCTAAATTTTGAAAGGAGAATTTATGATATTTTATTGTTAGGTTAAATTTTGAAAGGAAAACAAAGCATTGTTTATAACCATGGCGCTGTGTAAAACGGGCACCGCGAACGCTTCTCTTAACTAATGACTGACTAAACTTCACTCGCGTTAAAGAAAAAGTCAGTTTTAAAAAACATTGCAAAAAAGTAACATTTAACATTTGAAAACCCAAACATTTTGAATAACTACAATGCCCATAGGGGTCATTTCTGATCGCTCAGTATCTACACAATAAAATACATACTATTTGAAAAAATAAAAATTTAATGCAAATTAAATTAAAGAAACATTTTATGTAGAGTACAACACATTCAACAAAAAAATTGTTAAAGACAAGATAATAGTAAGGCAACATAAATCACAGCACAATCGCAGCTAATAAAACGCTTTGTCGTTTCATTTTTTTACATATAATACTTAATGCAGCTACTGCGTTTCACTATCCCAACCTTTTTCCCAGTGTGTCTTCCACAGCACACTTTTCTACACTTTTTGCAGGTCAAAAACAATTTGTTTTTACATGCAGAAAACTGACACTGTTTGCGTTTTCTTGAAGCATCACTGATTTGCTGCTGACTTGCCTCACTGGTCTGCTCAGGTAATCCGACTGGGTGAACTTCCGGCTTGCACATTTCTTTGATCAAAGCCAGTAAAAAGTCTCTTCTTCAAATTTGTGTCTTTGTTACTTTGCAGCACAACATGTATGCTTTTATGCAAGCGCAATCCAGAATATTGCAAAACATTGCTATGGGCCATCTCCTTGTTGCAGTTTTGGCTGTATGATATCTGGCCATTGGTCTAAAACCTCTACGCTCACTTTTATTTAGTTGTAGTAACTCACAGTTTCTGGCAATTTCTTTCTATGTGTCTGATCTACTGCAACACTTTGGTTCGCTGAGCTGAGAACATGAACTAATTTCTTCTTTCTTGCCTTGTAAACAGTAAACGAGCATTCGGAAGGATAGGAAAATCACAGTAAAAGCACTCAGCTGTTTTATCACCTACCAAAAGCTTGTCAATATCTATAAGATCTTTAAACTCATTTTTTTGCACACATCGTAAAGATCTTAAAATCTTAGCAGTTTTATGACGTTTAATAAGAGTTTTAAACAGGCAACTACTGCATAAGTTATGATGTGAAAAACTGAAACCAGTCCTGCAGGTTGTTGTTTTTGCAAGCATAAACAAATTTTGCTGTGGAATTGCTTTGATCCAAGCTGCTTTTTCATTTTCGTCTACAGAAAATTTATAAGCTGTTACTATCTCGGTCGTGAAATTATGGTTTGTTGCCATGACAGCAGGGCACGCAGTATTTCAAAAGCTTTGTTTTAGTTAAATTATCTTGAAAATTTTATTTCAATATTTTGCAAATTCAAATTCAATGTGGTTTGGCTATTTTTAATTTATTGATATTTACAATATTGCATAACTTACGTTGATTTTTTTAGCAATAAAATCAATTTTTTAAATTTCTAGCTAGGATACACCACAAAATGTATTTCTAATTTTCGCTATAACAATGTATGAAAATCAGTACTTTTAAAGTGCTCAATAACAAAGTTAGAGCTTAAATTAACAATAGCTATTGTTAATTTTCACTATATATATTTCCCATATCTACATGTAGTCACAATATACATTAATAGTGAAAATTCAACTGGCAGATTTCCACATAATTTTATTGAAAACTATGCATAAATGTTTTCCACGTGAATTTCTTGAATTAAAAGCATTTTTAAAAAAGTCTTTTATCAAGATATAACAAACAGTTTTCAAATATAATAACTAATTTCATGTTTAATTAATTATTCGATAACCCGATAATATTTTTAACCAGTCACTTTATAACAATTGCGACTTAAACTTAACAGAGATAGTACTTTAGGTTCAATTAGAAATGTGATGTCTTTCGCTTTTGAGACTGCCTTTGATCAGACTTTAGTTTTAAAGAAGCGCTCGGCGTTGTGATGGTTTGTTTTTAATAGCGCCATGGTTCAACTTATTTCAGGCAAATCAAACTATAAATCAATTTTCAGATTTTCTTAACACAAACTTCAACAAGCTATAACGGCCACATAATAAGGAACATTTTTGAGAACTAGAATTATTATAAATTTGTAGTACTTAGTACTTTTTATAAAACGAGAGCGCATCGAAACGACAGTTTATACATTAATAGTTAATTTTTTTGGAAAAAACTTCTACTATTGACCATCTTTTTGTTATTTTAAATTTGATTAATTAAAATTAAAAAACATTTTCAAGAAACTGTTATGTACGTTCTCGGCAAATTCCATCACAGAAAATTTTATCAAGTATTACCGTGGTGAAATTTAAGCTACTTAATTAATCTTTCGTTGAGTATTTACACTAATAAAAAACGTAAATCTTAATCTTGATTTTAATCCGTATCCAGCTAAGCCTAATCCTAATCCTATGGTGCAATTGATTATGGTGAATTCTAACCTTACCTTAATCCTAACTCGTTCCTTTCTATGGTGGAATTGTAATTGTTATCTGAATGCTAACTTTAACCTTATTTTAAAATTCAACGTGTTGAAAATTACTGCCATATGTCGTCAATGTAAGTGACCAAGAAAAATTGAATTTTTCATGAAATGCTGTTTGGACGAACTGTTTTTTGGACGTAGTGTGTTGGTCTGAACAACAGTTGTTATGATAAAACCTGGTTTGATAAACGGTTGTTTGATCGTATATTTTTCAATCAATTGTTAAGTTACGTTATGGCATATTGCATTGTAATTAATTTTAAATACTTTGAGATAAAATATTTTTATTACACTGAAATATAGTTCACTAATTTCTGTACCATATAACCGGAAGAATAGTGTTAAAGCCGCTAATTTTAAGAAAGTTATATAGTAAATTTTAAAGTATTGAAGACAAAAATTTACTAAATGGTTCTAAATAAGAATTGCGGGTTTATCGAAATGATAAATTTTATAAACCAATAATTAGAAGTTTTAATTATAAAGCAACTTACCCCGCATGCTATCGGGTAGAGTACAAAAAGCATCAAACTGATTGCCATAATAAACAGCACTGCTGATAAAAGGGATGCAATTATACTAAAGCCCATATGACAGTTGATCTGAAATACAATAAAAGCTTTACATTAAGGTCTTTTTTCAAGAAGAACCTATTTATATATATATTTTAAGAGTCAATTGATGGTACAAAACTTTAAGATCACTTTAAAAAGGATGTTCTTTGTCGAAGACTTTTCTTGTGACACTTATACGGAGGAGTTGTTAGAATTAATTAGGAGCGATTCAATCGTGTTTATATAAAAAATAAGAGGGATTTTGATTAGTTGAGAAAACAAACAATTGAAAAAAGAAGCAAAAAGAAAATGAAAGGGCTTCTAATTGGTAAAGAAAAACAGTCAATCAAAGCAAAAAATAGAGCGTTAGTTAATGAGTTTTAAACTGCAAAGAAATTCCTTGTGTCAACACAAATTAGGTTGAAAAAATTTGATACAAGTAACTTTAAGAGCAAAAGGTGGAAAGAAGCACATCCTCGGGAAAGGATAGAAAATGGGGTGTCACTGTATTGACTGGCACATAAAGTTTTCCCAAAGATGCTATCCAATAGCAGAGTCGTCGTCTTCAAGTGAAAGGTATCCACTCCAGGTCAGACACAAACAGGACTGGGGCCGAGGCTTTTCCTTTTACTATACTGGGCTGCTCTACTGCCTGAATCAAATGCTGGTAGTGATGTCATTAAGCTAGCATCGGGTTTTGTCATCCAAAACCGTCAGACTTCGTGCTCCATGACCACATGCCCGATGTATAGGGCACGCTGTTAGAACATGATCTGCGGTTTGTTCAGGGGCACCACACTTGCAATTTGGTGAAGGAGCGAGACCCCATTTCTGCATGGACGAATGGAATCGCCTAACACCAGTCCGCAGGCGGTTGAGCTTAACCCAAACTGCTCGGGGTAAGCCCATCCCAACAGGCCTGGCACTAGTCCAGGCAACAAAATCACGGAGCCTGGAAGCATTTTCACAATACTCCGTTTTCTATTTGTAATTTTTCCATTCAGAAGCGCGGATGCCATGTCTGGCAAGGTTGTCCAAAAGATTCCGTGCAGCTGACACAAACGGGCGTCTGGATCTTAGTCTCACTTGGCAAGTATTTGTGGACCCACTTAAAAAACCATATAAGATATGATCGGAGTCCAGAGATTCACGGTGAGCCAAGGAGAGTGTCGCTTCCATTAGGCAAAGCTCAGATGGATGGATGTCTGAGAGTAGGTGATCCGTTGGAGTGGGACGCAGACATTCAGTGACTATGCGCAAGGCGTCGTTCAAGACACTGTCGATGAGGCAAATGTGAGCACAGCAACATCAGACTGGCACGCAGTACTCAGCTGTTGAGTAGACTACAGATAAGGTGGCTCTGCGTAATGTTTTAGTACCAGCACTCCATTTGGAGCCCACGAGTTACCTCAGCAGCATGACGCACGACGATAGTTTTTTGCGCAATGCCATTAGATGGTGACGAAACGTGAGCAATCTGTCCAGTTTTACCCGGATATAAGTAGATGTTGGACAGAACGGTAAAAGTCTATCATTTATGTAGACTTTCAACTCACGTTTGGGTTCTCAATTATTTAAGTGAAAGGCTTCCGTCCCCGTCATAGTGTGACTGAGCTTCAACCTCCAAGTCTGGAGATTCTCTGAAAGTGCAGATATGTCTTGGCTTAAAGTCCCCTCTACGTCCTTCTAGTTTCCAGAAGAGTGCAACAATGCTAAATCATCAGCATAAGCAAACTTTCTGGAAATCATGGAAGGAAGATCGTACGTGCAGATGTTAAATAGGAGGGGAGCCAAGACCGATCCCTGAGGAACGCCGTTTTTAAGACGGCGTAGCTTGCTTTGCTTGCTGTCATTGGTAGTAAGGGTAAAACTTCGATTTCGGACAAACTCCATAAACATTCTGAAGATGTTCTTATCCGGAAGTAGTCTCAACAGCTTGCAGGTAAGGCCACGGTGCCAGACATTCTCATAAGCAGCTGTTAGATTGACAAATATGGCACCGGCCTTCTTTTTAGCCTCAAACAAATCCTCGATGCTCTGGGTTAGCAGAAAAACTTGATCTACAGTTGACTTTCCGCGTGGAAACCAAATCTGCTCTTTAGGGAGCAGTCAATTATTAATGTCTCAAAATTTTCATAATCCTGAGAGCAATGCCGTCCAGAGTTTTTTTCAATTCCTCTCAGGGCTACCCATTGTTGAACCATTAATTGATGGGTAGTCTTGAGAGGAGTTGAAAATTCAAGACAGCATTACTCTTAAGATTTTTAAAAAGCAAACCCCTCCACCACGCTAAGGTAGCAATTTATAAGAGAGAAAAAAACAGGATTAAGTTGATCTCCGCAATTCTATTGCACATGTGCTTTCTAGTGTGTATGGTATATTTAACGTACAGTGATATCGGTTACTATAATCAGTTGTTATCATAAATCTTTAATGTCAGTGTTGGACTTCTCTTTTTATTATATACATGGACAAGATTAGCAGAGACAGTTCCTCCAGTAGTGACGTCACATTTGGGGAGTGTAATGTTAGGCGCCTGCTGTTTGCAGATAACCTAGGATTGTTAAGCTCGAACAAAATGATTTCCAATATGTACTTGATTGGTTTTCTAATGCATGCTTGGATGGTGGATTAAAAATTTGTACTGTTAAAGTTGAGATCATGTTTTTTTTATTTTTTTATCTCTATATTTATCCTCTTTACGCGCAGGAAAGCGCCGGAGGCGCTATACATAGGGCAAGCGATTATCCCGGCCTGCTTCCGGAGATGCCAAGATAATGCTGTCCGCTTGAAATTTTAATACAGATATGACTTTAATTTAGAACTGCTTGCCAAGACCAACAAGCAGAGAAAAGTGCCGTAAAGTGTCTTTCCCAAGGACACAACAGAATGACGCAAGTGGGTTTTGAACTAAGACCATGTTGATTGCAATCCCCGAGCTTTAACCACTTGACCACGCTGCTGACATGTGGTTTTCAAGGCACCCTGTCCAGTGTTTCTTTCGAACAAATGAAGTAACTCTTAAGCAGACGAAAAAGTTGAAATATCTTGGAGTCACATTATCGAGTGTTGGTATGCAAAATAACCAACTGGACACACGTATTTCAGATCAGTTTTTGTTCCTATCCTTACCTTGGTCATGAGTGTTAGGTAATGACCGAAAAAGTAAGATCCCGAGTACAGGCACCGAAATTGGTTTCTTGCAAAAATTCAGAGATCTATCCTTACTTGACAAGGTTAAAAGCACTGACATTCGTCGATCTCTCAACATCGAACCGCTATTACTCCGAATAGAACAATCTCAACTCCGGTGGTATGGCCATGTGACACAAATGTCGCACGAGCAAAGAGCAATACAACTAATGAATGTTCTTCCAAGAGGCAAGAGGCCTAGAGGGAAACTGAGAACTCGCTGGCGGAATTATGTTAAAGACCTGGCCTGGTCACGTTTTGGAATTCCATCAAAAAATATGCCGCAAGTTGCAGGAGATTGGGATGCGTGGATATCTCAACTTGAGCTACTACCCCAGCAACACCAAAAGGAAAGCGGGCAAATGAAAATACACTGAACTAATTCAATGTTTTCCCTGAAAATGATGATGATGAAAAATAAACTAAAGACGAAATTTGATACCAAGACAAAATTCGACATTGGCTCACACGCCGACCGACCGAGTTAAAACGAAATTTTATTTTCATATAAAAGTGCTTGATTAATATATTTACTTGTGTATGTAGCATCTTTATTGATTTTGTCTACAATAAAAGTTTTTTAGAAGTTTAAATTTGTCATTATTTTGTTTTTTCTATATTTTAAACAACAAATTTCTGATAACTCAAAATTCTGATGCGATAAAAATGTTTCAGATTTAAACTCTGCGCCCCAAATTAAATCCGAAACTCATAAAGTGATTTGAGTCAGCGAGATGCGCCAATTTTTTATGAAATCGTGAAATTGGAGAAAAATTCATTGACAAGTTAGAATTTTTGTATGAAGGAAAAAGTATTCATTTGTGTGTTATTATTTTAAAGATGCGACCAAAAGTTCCAAACAGTCGCTTTCAATCCGATTTTGTTTGAAGAAGCAGAGCTGTTATGAATAGAAAACGATTTATTTCATTTAATATTTCAAACATTTGATAATATTTTGAGTAGAAAAGAATAAAACCTAAAAAATTGGATCCAAAAAAAAGATTTTTCAAATGCTTGATTTTGTATGTCATTCCATTATACCCTTTACGCTAACTGTTCTGTTAATGAATCAAATTTGTTCATTAGAGGAAGGCTTGTTCTCCCTTAAAAAATTTTGACAATTTCATTTAAAAAGTGCAATTATGCCATCGGAGTTGCTATCCTGATCAAATAAGTCCATCTTTAAATTGAATAAAGTTAATGAACCAGCATTGGGTTTGGTATTCCAAAGGATTTAAAATAAGCAAAAGACAGCAAATGACCTCCAGTTACTACGCTTTCTTGCCGGCAGTCTAAAGTGAGTATCAAAAAAAGAAAGACTAAATATGAAGTTATCAAGACGATTTATAAAGAAAATTTTTTGAACTGAGCAAAACTACTTTTTTTAAGTTCTTTCAAACAATATTATTTGAATAAATTCTTGTTTAAGCGAAACTTTTGAACAACCAATGGAATAACGGACTCTAGTTATGTTTCCGTCCATTCCTTTAGTTATTTTAACCCTATTCTCTTCAACGGCCGGGCTTCTGAAGCCCGGCCCTTGCAAAAACGTTTGTAATTACTTCATCTTTTTAGATAAAATTCTGGAATTTCTTGACTTTTCCTAATTTAAAATGCTGAATAAGATGGTACTATTTTTAGGTGCCCCCGAACAAGGATTGACGGGTAAAATAGATGTTTTTTAGCAAATTTGTGAATTTTTGCTGGTTTTCGCAAGCAGAGCGTGGAATTTCAATTTCACGCTTTTATTAAGTGACATGAATTTTACCAATAATCGGCTTTGCGTGTCGAAGCGAATTACGTCGTTTCCGACGTCAATATGCCTTAGGCGATGCAGAACTTATTTCATGTAAATCGCGTTTTCTTTTTTTGAGCTTTTGGCGATTGCTTGAAAACATTTTACACATATACAATATTTTGGATAAAACAATTGCTGTTGGGCTGCTTGAATACCAATCAAGCAGACAAAATTCAATCTTTACAATAAGCATTTTTATAAACTTTCTTTTTATTATTTATTTGTGGGAAAAAAATTAAATAAACATTTGGTGGTACAGAATTTGAAGATTGCTTGAAGTAAAAGATTTTTTTTCCCAAAGTTTTTCATCTGACACTCTTCAGGGGAAATCGTCAGAATGAAGCAGAATTGAAACTGAACTAATTTATAAAGGAAGAAAGTAGAGTTCTCATTGGCTGAAAGAGTCAACCAATGAGAGAAAAGATTAAGAAATTTTCGAAGAGTATACGAATTCTTTTTGCTTACACAGAAGGGGATTGAGAGATTTAATGAAAGTCGCTTCAAGAGCAGAAAGGTGAAAGGAAGAGCGACCTCGAGCGAGAATAGAAAATTTTTCGTTGCTGTAATGGAGGGCACATTGGGCGTTATCAAGAAGATGTTGACCAATAGCTGATTCGTGAAATTGTTGTGGGCGTATGTTGTTTTTGCAAGAGCGGGAAAGACTTTGGCGGTTGGCCGAGGTACGAGGATTGGTGATGGATTTAGGAACGTGTTGTTTAATTCGCTCTTCTAGCCGTTGAGACGTGCGACCAACGTACCGACTATCGCAGTGGCACAAAAACTGGTAAATAACATTGCTGTGATGATGGGAAGGTAACACGTCTTTCTTAATCGCTGGAAGGAGCTGTCGGGTGTTGAAAATAACACGTGGTTCGACGGAGAAAAAGCAGCGTTTCACAGCAGACGTAATCTGCTTTTCGAACTTCATCGAAACGCTTCCAATCCATGGGATGTGTAGGTAGACAGGGCACTTTTTTACTGTGTGGACCGGGTTAGAATTTATTTGTTGAAGTTTTCGCTTGAAAGCCGAATTGATTACACATTCCGGGTAGCCATTTTCCAAAAGAATTGAACGAATTTTGCCAAGCTCTTGGTCCAGTTTGCTTTTAGAACAAATCATAAAAGCTCTGTGAACGAGAGTACCAATTAGATTGATTTTCCGTTTCTATCTTCCTTTATAAATTAGTTCGGTTTCAATTCTGCTTCATTCTGACGATTTCCCCTGAAGAGTGTCAGATGAAAAGCTTTGGGAAGAAAAATCTTTTACTTCAAGAAAAAAATTAAATTAACTAGTTCACATCTTAGCTCTTATGCTGACGCCTTCTGATAATTAAACAACACCTAACTTTTTATAATTGCATTTCACGTTGCATTTGAAGTAACAGGCCGTTTTTATGTTGAAATTTCCCTAACAATGAAAAATCTGACGTATTTTTTATATACAAGTATACCTGTTTAAAAAAGTTTTGTGAAAAAGTTTATAGCTTTTCGATTTGGGTTTTCCAAACAGAAAGCATAGAATAAAAACAAGACGTTTGATACGATTGAATTTCAATAAAACAGAGGTTTCCAACTTGTATAAATTCATGGCAGTTCTAAAGTCTGAGATTTACACAAATGACTTTTTCCTCCCAAAAAATTTTCAAGCCAAAGTTTAAAAAAGTGTCCTTACTTATTGCAAACTGTTTAATAAATTTATTTCGAAAGTTAAATAAAAACCTAAAAAAGCTCCATTCTGGACATTTAAAAAGAACTTTTTATGTAAACGTAAAGACCATTTTTGGTCTTCATTTGCCTTTCGCCAAAAATTTTATGTTTGAACTTAATAAGTCATTTAAAAAAAGTTTGTTATGATTCCTGGTCTAATACGATTATCCTATTATATTCCGACGTCTTTTTAGTTTTAAAACGACCCACTAATTCGAAACCTCTGAATAAAATCAACTTAGATATCTTAGTTACGGATGACCTAAGCTGTTTACAAGGATTTTTCCTCGTAAAACCAGATAAAGCTTCGGGCCCCAATTTTATGTGCATGTTGTATGAATTCATTAGGGCTCTAACCTTTTAGATTTACACAAATGACTTCTTTCCTCCCAAAATATTTTCAAGCCAAAGTATAAAAAAATGGTCCTTACTTATTGCAAACTGTTTAATAATTTATTGCAAAAATTAAATAAAAACCTAAAAAAGCTCCACTTTGGAAATTCGAAAAAAAATTTTTTTGTAAACGTAAAGACCATTTTTTGGTCTTCATTTGCCTTTCGCAATAAATTTTATGTTTGGACTCAAAATGTAATTTTTAAAAAAGTTTGATATAACTTTTGATCTAATATGATTATCCTATTATACGAGTATTTTGACCCGTCTTTGTAATTTTAAAATGACCCACTAATTCGAAACCTCTGAATAAAATCAACTTAAATTTTTACTTACGCCTGACCTAAGCTGTTTACAAGGGTTCTTCCACGTAAAACCAGATAAAACCCCCGGCCCCAGTTTTATGTGCACAGAGCTTATTATCCATGTCAGAGCTATTTCAAAATCTTGATTAAATCATTTTCCTTTTTCCTGCTTGCGTCGATTCTAATTTGGAAAATCTACGGAAGAGTGCTTCTAGTCGCGATTTGAAAGACAAAGAAGGCTGTAGAGATCCAAAAAGTTATTAACAAATTTATCAACTTTATGTCCCGAAGGAAAAATTTGAGACGTTTACGTATGCTCGCAACGAGCTAATTGATGATTTTGACGCAAAAAGTCAACGGCGGATCAAGTCGTTCTGTTATCATAGAAATCATTGACAATTTTCTCAAGACTAAGAAAAATACCAGTGCTATTTGTCAATCTGACACCTGCATATGACACTGTTATTTCATACAAACTTGATTTTAACTGCAAGTTACTGAGTTTTCTGCTGAATAAGAACATGGTTTAAATGATTATGAAACTAGTTCACAACAAAAGTTTTACTCTAACGACGATAGTAAGCAAAACAGTCTCGGGTGTCAGAGAAACAGTGTTCCTCCAAAATCAATCACGACTGATTCTTTTTTTAACATCTAGAAGTATAATTTGCGTTTCACAATCTTCAGATTAAGAATATTCTGAGCTAAAAGTTTACAATAATCAACATTCATCATTGCGTTTAATTTCGACTTATCTTGAGGTAAAACTAAATAAATCATCCAAATTTCGTCACCACCGTTTGCATTGTGCAAAAATTTTTCTTTGTGTGTCCCGGCGCTGAAGTAACTTGCGGTTTTAGGGTGGGAGCTGGTGCCAAAACCAGTGGTGGATATTGGGTAAGGCGAATGAGGCAGTTACCTCGGGCCCCTCCTTGAAAATATTGCATATAGTTTCATTTTGCTGCATATGCTTTTTTAGAGATCACCATTATTTTGGGAAAAAATAGCGAAATATGAGATCAAATCGAAGTAAAGACCTTATTTTTTTTTTTAGAGATCACAATGATTTTGGGAGAAAAATAGAAAAATGAGAGATCAAATCGAAGTGAAGACCTTTTTTTTTAGAGATAACCATGAGTTTGGGAAAAATAAGGGAAATACGAGATCAAAGCCCTTTTTTTAGAGAACATCAATTTTTGCGAATCCTTGCTTCGCGGCCCTATTTTGAATATCCGTCACTGGCCAAAACATCAGAAATAACTCTCCTATTTTTGTCTATTCAATAGCCGAGTATTGGATCTTGTTTGTTTATGCAGCGTACGTACTTGGTTTATATATAGTGTCTTGAATAATGCTTTGTGCGTAGTCACTGAATGCCTCCGTCCCTATCCAACGGACCACTTACCAGTTTTTACAGACATCCAGCCATCTGAGCTTTGACAACAAGAAGCGATACTCTTTTTGGCTAGAGATAGTACTCTAGACATGCTCTGCTATTTTTTCAAACCTGTGGCACACTTTGTAAGGTTTCAAAAATTTGCAGAGCATCTGGACCAGGTGAAGAGCTAAATTTTCACCGCTTTCCGTTACCTGAAGTTTCCTTTGGCTGCCATAGAAAGCCTAAAAATTTTAATCGGAACTCTAAAAATAAAGTGATGACTTTTTTTCATCTGAAGTTACCAATTTGCGCATATTAAGCACAATCCAGCCTGGGAAAAATTGATCAAAAAAAAGCTATCAATTTATTTGTAAAGAGTTTTTATGTTCACTAAATAAAGTTTCATATGAAAAAAAGCGTTTAAAATTTAGTGAAGACCAAAAAAAGTCATGACATTTCACGATGAGATGTACTGTACAATGAATTTTTTAAGTTTATTGGATGCTACTTCAAAAAAACATAAGTTTTTATCTATTCGAAAGGTTATGTTTGCCGTTTTTCCACAGCTTACGAGTTATAAAGCATTGCTGCAGATCCTGACTATGGTTTATTCATCAGTTATCAAATGCCTACCGATAAACACGAAGGTCTAAAAGCTTGTTTACACTTGCTTTGCAAAGACTTGAACAATTTTTCCGAATTAGGTACCCTGCTTCCCAGTACATTAATCATACATAGAACACAGAATACTGTGGTAGTACATTCCGGCTCCATGCTTTTATTACCAGCGCTTTGAGTGTACTAGGCTCGTTCGAAATAGCGTTTTCAGAACAGTTTGAGTTATCCTTAAATGCCTGTGGA
Organism: Diplosoma virens; assembly: GCA_963680785.1. NCBI lineage: Eukaryota > Metazoa > Chordata > Ascidiacea > Aplousobranchia > Didemnidae > Diplosoma > Diplosoma virens. The sequence continues at coordinate 36,972,915 of OY796893.1, read as the reverse complement.
CGGGTTTAGGACAGCTGGCCACGGCCGACTGGCCACAGTTTAACTAACCAGTCGGCTGCGTCTAGTTGGATTGCGCCCAGTCGGTTGCGACCAGTTGGCCCATTCTGCCTGCAAACCAAAGTTGCTTGTTTTCATTTGTGCATGGACAAATAGGGTCTCTTTACTTTCTATCATTGCAAATGCGGCGTCATTGCACAAAACAGAGATAAAGTTGTATAGGAGTGTCATATAAATTAGGCATTATAAAGAGCACAAATTTGGAAAGTTTTAAATAAAAAAAAACGGTTGTGGCTTGGTGCATCACTAACAGTACTTAATCCAGGCAATACAATAGCAATTCGCAGTAAATAAATAAACCATGGGGGCCAGTCCTATTTATTTGCTTTACTTGAAGTGGATACTTTTAAATACTAGAACAATTTCGGCATAGAATTCCCCTGTTTTATGTAAAGTTAAAAAAAGGCTTTCATAGCTTAACGTTTCCTTCTCCAAGTTATCTTGGAGAGGTCTTGTGGTGATTAGTATCTTTTGAAGGTAATCAATCTAATCTTCCAAAGTGTAAAACAAAAAAACGCACTTTTTACTTAAATATATTGGAACCAAAATGTGTTATTTTATCCCGTATTCCATCCGAAACTTTTCAAATTGCAAAATAAAAAAACAAATTTACTTTTGTTATCCAGATTTGCATATTTTCTAGTTTTGCTTTTAGGTATTCATTTGTTGATTACTTTTTTGCCTTATCGTAACTTGTTTTCAAATGGTTATTTTATTTTAATTTTTTTGTTATTTTAACTTATACAATAAAAGTAACTGCTTGACCAAGACACCTTATGGTTATTTGCCAGTCACGTTATCCTATATTTAATCTCAATTATATGTTATGCGAATATTTGTAATAGTTTAGTGACAAAATAAACAAATGTGAATTTCGAATCTTCATACATGCCACAATATTGTTGTTTAAAAATTTTTTTATTGAACATTCTAATTTTTATTAACTGATATAATTGAATTTAAAGTTTCTAACAAAGACTTTTAAGCAGGGAAAGTGCAGTAAAATTTTTTTCTGATAAAATGTGACAAAAACGAACGTATGCGATCCTGATCCGTTCCCATCAAATCGCCACTCCCAACCTCTTGCTATACTGTCGACAAATATATTATAAAATTGATTTTTTCCTTAATTTTATAGAAAGCAAACAAAGTTTTTGTTAAATTTTATTGCCAAAAGATTTGGAAAATTTTTCACGTGCTGGCATGAATAAACACACTGTTCCATAAGATCACTATTTCTAAGAGATTATTCATTGAAATCGCCCAGGTTGCGGCACTGCTTACAAATTTGCACTTCATGCTTTGAACGATGTCGAGATATGTTCCATGATTAATAGTCACAATTATATAGAGTAATATTGTTTTCTCAAGTGTTTTTTTTTAAGTAATGCAATGGTGTACTTCTATTTCAATAAATAAAAATCTCTTTTTGTTGCGGCGAAATCATTGCGAAGAAACAAAACAAGTGCATACAAACGATGATATAAGTATATAAAAGATAAAGGTTTGTTGGTTTTACAGCATTGATATGTCGATATTCTAATGCTGCTAAATATTAAAATATAGCCTATATCAAATTCTTTTATGTAAAAAAAATTATTTTCATTATTTTATACTTTTTTTAAAAAAGCAGCAATAACCATTGGTAACTAAAAAAACATGTGGACAAATAATGAACCAGTAATTGAAACCAGTCTAAAATAAATTCTATCCTTCGACCAAAACAATGAAGTAAGCTTCCCGTAGCTTCTTCATTGTTTATAGTTGTCGTGCGCGTTGACGTCACTCTTTACGTCCAATTTTTAATTAAGTTTATGACTATTACAACAGCGAATCCGTTACAATCGCATTTCACGCTAGTTAAATGAGTGTCTAAACGTAAAAATTGTAGTGACCTTGCTAAATTGCAATTTTACATACTTTATCAAATGAATTTTCAAAAAATTTTTTGCTCTAACAAAAGTTAAATAAATGATCTTTGCTCTGGTTAAATTTCGTAAAGATAGCTTAAGTAGTTTTGGAGTTATGAATTGTTAAATTGGTGGGCTTCTGAAGCCCGGCCGTTGAGGAGTCAATAGCTCGAAAAAGCTTGAGGAGAATAGGGTTAAAACAATATTATATTTTTATCTAAACTTACAGTAATTTTTATTTAACTTTACTGTACATATTTACAAAAATTTATCAGAAATTTATTAAATATTCAGCAGCTGCGCTATTAAGCAAGAAAAATTACACACAATGAAAAAATAAAAAAATCACCAAAATTATGTAACAATTTGTATTTCTGTAACACCCTACTTTATATATATTGTTAATGTAATTTTAAAAAAATGGTTAAATAAATAAAAAAACATGATTAAATCTTTTTTACGGAGCTGCAAAAATTAATCAAATACTGCATAACCTATCGTTTTATTTTTTAATCCTTTAAATGTGCTTAATATATGATTTTATAAAATACTATGCTCTAAACTACATGTATATATTAAAAAAACAACTATTATTAGCCTACATACTTACAATTAATCTTGAAGCATTTTTCTTAGATGAAAAAATTCCCAGAGTTGCAGCAATTACGATCTATCCAAAATGAACAAAAATTTTTACAAAATTTTGTAATCAATCTTCAACTTTTCACAAGCAGTATTAAGTTAATAAAATTAAGTTTTGTAAGTGTTATTACACAAACTGTGTGCTAACCTTTTGACCCGAAAATTATGTTTTTTAAAATAAAGATTTTCATATCAATATACAATAATAGACGGCCTGATACTGACGAAGAAATCAATCTGACTAGTGATGGTTTTAAATTTTAATCTTCCAAATTAGCGATTAAAAAAAGCATTAAACAAACTTAACTATAAACAGTCAAACTATAAAAGCAACAACCAGTTTCATCTAAAATTCAACAATCAATCAAAATATTTAATTATTAATCATGAAAAATTAATGGGTATCTTTCCAAAATTCTAAATTTTTTAAAGTTTTTTTGATTTATTTTTATTTGTTTTATTTTTGTTTGTTTCTTTTTTTGTAAGGTTGTGTTTATTGAGTGGCTGTTCACAGCAAATTTCTTCCAATTTTTTAAGAAAATATTATAAGAAACTTTTTATAGAACTAATTTATAAAATCATTTTACAAAAATAAACACTAAAATTTTTAAAAATAAAATTTATGTTAAAAATGTTATTAAGCTTTTAATTCTAGAAAAAAGGATAAGCATACTGTAGATTTGATAAACATTATAACAGGTTATCAAAGTCAATTAATTACTGATGCTTGATAAAGTTTATGCACAAAAAACTTTCAAAAATATTTTTCCTGTTCATCTTATTATATTTAACCTTTTTATTTTAACAAGTTTGTTCTTACATTAGTCTGCTTGCTTTAAAATTGAATAAACTATATTAATTATTTTTTATTGTTTCGGTCGTAACGCAAAAAATTGGTTATTCTATTCATGTATAATGAGTATTTTTTTACTTGAGTGTGTCTGTAATTCATTTTTTTGTTTGATAATTGTACATATAATATAACTCGTTTGAAAATTAGACAATTAAAGTATAATTATGTGCAATATAATTATATGCAACTTCTGTTATAAACTAAAATTTACGGAAATTTTTTAAAGTAGACTTGCAAAGTAATAGCAGCCAATATATATACTGAATGTACATCTATGTACGTGCCTACGAACAAGTAAATGCATATACGTATATGTGTGCAAATTGAAATCACGTATATAGAAATTATTATTGGAAAAAAGATATTGCATGAAAGTTTGCAAATGCAAAATCTTCATAAAAAATTAGTTTTGTTTATAAAAATTCTAATTTTGATAATGTAATTGATAGTTATTATTGTTGTTTTTGTAGTATACTGATATTCATCATTACATTCACAACTTGTTTCTTAATTAAAATGCAAAAACTTATAATTGTATGGTTTATAAATGAGTGAAACTATTTCCAAAGTTTTATTTCTATTTTTAATTCATAAGTACATTTAGCCATACCTTTAATATATTAATAAAAACGAGATACGCCATTATTAATTGTTTTTTATTTTTTCAATGTATTTTCCGTTTTTTTTATAACCGAACAAAAGATGAATTAAAGACAATAATACTAATTAATTTTACACGGCGTTTTACCAACGTTTACTTCTACTAAAATTTAAAAGTTAAAAATGGAATACAAAAAATATGATTTTACTTAATTTGTTGCCAACATGAATTTGTGCATTTGTAATAGGTTTTCAGTTTTTTACTTTAATTAAAAGTACAAGAATAAAATTAATAAAATATATAAAATTAATTAAATAGTTTTAAGAAATTCAGCTGGTTTTTTGTTTCTTCATAATAAAAAAATATATATTCAATCGACGCATGAATAATTATGAATGCAATTAATTTAATTTAAGCAAAAAGCAAAAAAGGTTATCAACGTTCTTACCACCAAGCCACACCATAATCCTTCACCAAAAGTGAAACGGTATCTCGGATAGTAGTATCGAAAATTGCTATTGAAGACGCAAGTAAGTGAAGTTGGGGAATAAACTTGGGGTAAGGTTCCAATCGTTCCTGTCACAATGATTCCCAGAACCATGAAAATCAAACCAAGGAAAAGCTCTATGAACTGCAGTTAAACAAGCAAACAATTGATTAAAATTGATTTGTTTTATGTAAATTATAGTAATCATCGTGTTATTCAAGCAGAATTTGTAATTTTTTAATGATTTTGGCTAGATTTTTAACCAAAACCTTTCAGTGTTTGAAGCAAATACATTTATCGCGTCAATCGCAGCTACAATATTTTGACGCCTTTTTGAAATAAAATATTCCAAATTTTTTGCACGCTCAGAGAAATTCGTTCACATTAAAATAAGCGCTGGTGAAATTGTTGATAATTATAATTAAAAAGTTTGCAAGTTTTTTTGCATTTTACCTTTTTAATGCTTTTTAAATTTTTCTGTTTAATTTTAGTTTTGTTCAGGCAAAATTTCATTTTTTTAAAAATAATCAATAACAATTTTTCTTAATGACATTTTTATAACATTACAATATTTATTGCGGAGCCATAAGGCAAATTTTTGTTCTTATTTTTCTCCATTTCAAATTTTATTATATACAAAGTAAAATTTTCTATTTGGTTATTCCCTTATGTTAAAAGAAATCTTTTAAATGACTTCCGCCCAGAGGTTTGGTTGTATTTACCATAAGTTTATTAGCAATAGGGCATTCATTACTGCTTTTATATAAAACTTTAATAATCAGAAGCTTTCAGCTTTAAGTAAGGAAGTTTTTGCTTGTATCATAAAATTCGCTTAAATCATAAAGACAACGATTTGTTTTATATATCAGAAACTCGAATTTATGTTTTAAACATCTCTGACCACCACAGATAATTCAATATTTTAAAGTCTAGATATGTACATAAAATCGCTTCAATTTGTTTATAGCAAAATTCGTTGATTTTGTTAAAAAGTTTCAAAGTAGTTATTAATAATTCTCCTAGAAACTACTCCTGGGTTTAAAAAGCAAATAAACTTGCTGCTAGCATTCAGAAACGGACCAAATTTTATTTCTTTTTCGAGCGTGCAAAGCAGCCACTACAAATTGAATGATGCATAAAAGAAAAACTTTTATTCATGTTTCAATTTTTTCAAGGTTTGTTTGCGTTTAAAGTTTTAGAGAAATTTGATTTAAGCGCGATTAAAATCTATTGCTAAAAGTGAAGTACATATTACATGTAAAACAAGCTTCGTCAACCCAGATCATCATCACTTTTTTCCACATTTTCTGGGCTTATGTTAATGAATATGCTTTCCTTTTTGAACTTAACTGCAAAGAAGTTGTTTTGCTGTATATTGGCTTTATTGAAAAATTGATTGTTTTAGTATTTTGTGGAAAAACATAGTATTTCTAACTCTTTTGTTTATATTTTGTGTTCAAAATGTTTTGGTCTGTTTATCGCCTCAAAATAAAGATTTTTTGTGGTTATTGGATCTTTATTCAATTATGTATTCACGTTAGTTATAAATATCTTTTAAGTAATAAGAAAAATTTAATATTTTATTAACACTCCATTATTAACACCGAAGGTAGCGAGTTTGACATGCCTGATGCTGTAGCTACTCATTAAAAAAATAAGTACAATTGCGCGCATAGGCTATTTCTAGAAATCAAGACCATTCAAATTAATACTACTTTTGAAAATGCACAATGAAGAATTTCAAACTATATATTGAATATATGAATACAAAAAAATGTAAAAAAACAAATCGTAGCACGCTTAATTTTGTGTTTAAATGATATAACTTCAACTTACAGCCAAAACACGGATTATCGATTTGTATTTTTTTTCTAGATTTGGAAAAAGAGCTGCTTCTTGTTGAGCAATTGCAGATTGTGTTCTACCCATAAATTGTTGTGGATGCATTGGCATTAAATTCAATTTTATACTTTAAAAGCTTACCACATACAATTAACTCAAGTTTAAACTTTTTTTCTTAAGTTGTTTGTAAAAGTTTGTAAATCTTTATTAACACTATTGATATTCTAGCACATAAAAGAATAAAAGAAGAGCCATCAACAAGTTTACAGTGCTATTCTCTTAGTTTTAAGATTTTTATCAGGCTTTGCAATTACCAAACTTTTTGTTTGTTAGTTTTTGATTTAACTCAAAATTATTCATGAGCACATTTATTACGTACAAAAATTGTGTTTTTCCTAAATCATTTTTTCAATCGTTAACTTTTATACTTAAGTAGATGTATTTATCAAATACCAGCTTCTGCTGCTTATTTCGTAACAAAAACTTGATTGTTGTTCAATTATGTGAGGGATTTAACTAGTTATTTAACGTAACTCTTAACCCTATTCTCCTTTGCGGCCGGGAGTTTGAAGCCCGGCCCTTGCGAAAACGTTTGTAATTACTTCATTTTGTAGATAAAATTTTGGAATTTCTTGACTTTTCCTAATTTGAATTGTTGAATAAGATGGTACTATTTTTAGATGTCCCTGAACAAGGGTTAACCGGTAAAATAGACTTTTTTTAGCAAATTTGTGAATTTTTGCTGGTTTTCGCAAGCAGAGCGTGGAATTTCAATTTCACGCTTTTATTAAGTGACATGAATTTTACCAAGAATTGGTTTTGCGTGACGAAGCGAATTACGTCATTTGCAACGTCAAAATGCCTTAGGCGATGCAGAACTTATTTCATGTAAATGGCATTTTTTTGAGCATTTGGCGATTGTTTGGAAATATTTTACACATGTACATTCTGTTGTATAAAACTATTGTTGTTGGACTGCTTGAATACCAATCAAACGGACAAAATTCAATCTTTACACTAAGCATTTTTATAAAACCTTTTTATAACTATTCATTCGTGGAAAAAAAATTAAATTAACTGGTTCACATCTTAGCTCTTATGCTGACGCCTTTAGACAATTAAATAACACCTGACTTTTTATAATGAACTTTTTATTTACATTTCACGTTGCATTTGAAGTAACAGCCCGTTTTTATGTTGAAATTTTTTTTACAATGAAAAATCCGACGTAAAGTTTTGTAAAAAAGTTTATAGCTTTTAGATGTGGATTTTGCAAACAGAAAAGATACTGTAGAATAAAAAAAAGACGTTTTATACGATGGAATTTTAATGAAACAGGGGTTTCCAACTTTTATAAATTCATGACAGTTCTAAAGTATGAAATTCAAACAAATGATTTTTTTCTTCTCAAAAAATTTTTGTGCCAAAATTTAAAAAAACGGTCCTTACTTATCGCAAACTGTTTGATAAATTTATTTCGAAAGTTAAATAAAGACCAAAAAAGCTTTATTCTTGAAATTCAAAAAGAATTTTTTGTGTAAACGCAAAGACCATTTATGGTCTTCATTTTCCTTTCGCAATAAATTCTATGTTTGAACTCAAAATGCCATTCAGAAAAAAATTGGATATGACTTTTGGTCTAATATGATTATCCTATTATATTCCGAGATCTTTTTAGTTTTAAAATGACCCACTAACTGGAAATCTCTGAATAAATCAACTTAGATATCTTAGCTGTGGATGACCTGGGCGATTTGCAAGGGTTATTCTACGTAAAACCAGATAAAGATCCGGGCCCTAATTTTATGTGGACAGAGCTTATAATCCATGTTAGAGCTGCTTTGAATTCTTGATTACATAACTTTCTCTTTTCCTAACTGCGTCAGCTCCAATTTTAAAAATCTACGGAAGAGCACTTGCGGTTGCGATTCGAAAGACAAAGAAGGCTGTAGAAGACACAAAAAGTTATTGACAGATTTATCCACTTTACGTCCCCTGGGAAAAATTTGAAACGCTCAACTACGCCGTAACAAGACAATTAATGGTTTTAATGCAAAAAGTCAATTGTGGTTCAAGTTGTTTTGTTAATACAAATCATCGACAAATTTTTTGAGACTAAGAAAAATGCTAGTGCTATTTATCAATCTGACAGCTGCATATGACACTATTATTTCATTCAAACTTGACTTTAACTGCAAGCTGCTGAGGCTTCTGCTGAATAAATGCGTGGTTCGAATGATTATAAAACTAGTTCGCAACAAAGATTTCACTCTAACAGCGACAGTAAGCAAAATAATCTCGGGTGTCAGAGAAATATTGTTCCTCCAAAATCAATCACGACTTTTTTAAAATCTAAATGCATAATCTGCTTTCCACAATGTCCAGATTAAAAAAAAATATGAGCTAAAAAATTTACAGTAATCAACATTCACCATGGTGTTTGGTTCCGATTTATCTTGAAGTAAATCTAGACAAATCACTCAAGTTTTGTCACAACCGTTTGGCATTGCACAAAAAACATCGCCTGTCCCGCTGCTGAGGTAACGTGGAGTCTCAGAGCGGGTGCTGGTGCCAAAACATCATTTACAGCTTTCGTATTTTTTGTTTATTCAACAGCCGAGTATTGGAGTCTTGTTTGTTCTCGTAGCATTTGGTTGATATTTAGTGTTTTGAATGATGCTTGCGCGTAGTCACTGAATGCCTCCGTTCCTCTACAACGGAACACTTAACAGTTTTTTCAAACATCCAACCATCTGAGCTCTGACAACTAGTACTGACACTTGTTTTGGCTAAAGGTGATACCCTAGACCTGTTCTGCGCTACTTTTTCGAACATGCGGCACACTTTGAAAAATTTCAAAAATTTGCAGAACACCTAGACCAGGTAAAGAGGTATTTTGAAAGCTTTCCGTTACCTGAAGTTTCATTTGGCTGTCATAAATAACCTAAAAACTCAATCTAAACTCAAAAAATAAAGTGATGACTTTTTTTCATTTGAAGTTACCCATTTGCGCATATCGTGCACAATCAAGCCTGGTTAAAAATTGATTAAAAACAACCATCAATTTATTAGCAGAGAGATTTTTTATGATCACTAAATAAAGCTTCATATCAAAAAAGCGTTCGAAATTTAGTAAAGACCAAATAAAGGTCTTGACATTACACAATGAGAAGTATTGTAGAATATAATAAATTTTTTAAGTTTTTCTGTTGCTACTTCAGAGAAGCATAACTTCATCTCTATTTCAAAGAGTATGTTTCTCATTTTTCCTCAACATATGAGTTGCAGAGCACTGCTCTAGATTTTGACTATGGTTTATTTATCTGTTATAAAATGCCTGTCAATAAACACGAAGGTCTAAACACTTGCTTGTGTCTGCTGCGCAAAAACTTGAACAATTTTGCTGAATTAAGCGCATCCGATCTGCCCATCACATAAATCATAGATCCAACACAAAGTACTATGAAAGTATATATGGCCTCGTGCTTTCATTATGAGTGCCTTACCTTACCCGTTTGAAATAGCGTGCCCGGAGCAGTTTGAGTTATGCTTAAACGCTTTCAAACGAGTTAAAGACAACTGGACGCACCCGACTGGTTGCAGCTTTACTAACCAGTCGACTGCCTCTATAGTTGTCCTTAACTCGTCTGGTTGTGCCAAGTTGGCTGCGCTCAGTTGGCCCATTCCGCCTGGCGACTGTAGTTGCATATGGTTTCAGAGCTGAAACTTTGGCCTCTTATGGTCTCAGAGCGGAAAATCATATTGCTAAATAAAAAAATATATCCATCTACCTTTGTTGCCGAGATTTGCTTATTTTCTAGTTTTGCTCTTAGGTTTTCACTTGTTATTTACTTTTTTTGCCTTATCGCTGGTTGTTTTTTAAACGATTGTTTTATTATAATTTTTGTCAGTTGGAATAAAACAATAAAAGTAACTGCTTGACTAAGATACCTTATGATTATTTCCTAGTCACGTTGTCCTACATTTAATCTCAATTATATGTTATGCGAATATTTGCAAATGTTTAGTGACAAATAAACAAATGTGAATCTCGAATCTTTACAAATGTTAGAAGATTGCTGTTCAAGAAATTTTTTATTGGGCACACTAGTTTTTATAAACTGTAATTTAGAGTTGCTGATAAAGACTTTCTAGTTGGAAAAGTGGCATTAAATGTTTTTTCTAATGGAACAATAAAATGTGATAAGAAACGAACATATACGATCTTGATCCGTTCCCATCAAAATGACACTTGCAACCTCTCACCAGCCCTAATTCAATCACACGTTGAAAGAAGGCCTTTGACTGGCTTACAGTTTGATGTCCAGCAAAAAATTAAATTGATTTAGGGCAAACGTCATTTCCGTGTGAGTGACTGCAGTGTTATAACATTTACACCTGAAAACTATGCTTCAAAGTCTAATTTTAGTAAACGTTGTTGTCTCTGCTATGATAATGAAAGTGGAACAAGTCAGAAAATGTAAAAAAAATTAACAAATCACGGAATCAGTGTCAAACATGTGGCTCTTCCGGGTGGTTGCGTCATTGTTGACAAATTTGCGCTTCATGCTTTGATCGATGCCGAGATATGTTCCGCGACTAACAGTAACAATTATATAGAGTAATATTGTTTTCTCAGTGTTTTTTTGTAAAGTAATGCAATGGCGTAGTTTCATTTCAATAATTAAAAAAACTCTTTTTGCGGCGGTGAAATACGAGGTGTATGTAAACAATAATATATAAAAGATAAAGTTTTGCTGGTTTTATAATATTTGTAAGGCAATACACTGCTAAATATCAAAACATAGCAATTTTCAATTCTTTTATCAAAAAAAATTTATTTTTGTTTTTTTATTCTTTTTTTTTAAAAAAGCAGCGATAGCTACTAGTAACTGCAAAAACACGTGGACAAAACATGTGAACATATATTTGAAACTGGTCTAAAATAATTTCTATACTTCGACCATTCAAACAAAGAAACAAGCTTCCTTAGCTTCTTCATTGTTCGTAATTGTCGTGCGCGTTAATGTCTCTTTTTACGTCCATTTTTTAATTAAGTTTACGACTGTTACAACAGCGAATCCGTTACAATCGCATTTTACGCTAGTTAAATAAGTCTCTAAACGTAAAAATTGAAGTGACCTTACTAAATTTCAATTTTGCATACTTTATCAAATGAATTTTTAAAACTTTTTTTGCTCTAAAAAAAGTTAAATAAATGATCTTTCCTCCACTTAAATTTCATAAAGATAGCTTAAGTAGTTTCGGAGTTATAAATTGTTAATTTAGTGGGCTTCTGAAGCCCGGCTGTTGAGGAATCAATAGCTCAAAAAAGGTTGAGGAGAATAAGTTTAAGGGATCAATATTACTTTTTTTGTACAAAAAGAAGTGTTTTATTATTACAAAAAAATTTAAATATCAATAACTGCATTTTCAAACTAGTAGCTTTATTTTCACATGCCGCTGTCTAATCAACAATGTTGTAATTTTGCTATACAAAAAGCAGTACTTATTGTAAAAAGCGCTGAATGAAATGGACTTTTGTCTAACAATTCAAACAGTGAAATACAAGAAATTACTTACTTAACCCTTATCGGTGCGCTAAAATTTAAATACGTTGAGGAGCAATTGACTAAATTTTGTAATCACGCTATTTTTCTATCGCTACCATTATATATTTTATGAACACTGCTTATTTTTCGCTGCCATGCTATACCTTCTTTCATTTTGACTTTAAGGTCATTTTCAAGCGAAAAATTTTTATTTATCATGTGATAAAAAAAATAACGCAGCAGGAAAGTTATTAGTTTTTAGTCACTAATAAAGTTTTGGCATTTGCATATTTTCATCATTACAAAATGTTGCGAGCAGATAGGTAAAAGTGTTGTGATTGTAAATAACATGATCTCGGTTCAAAACCTACAATTCAAAATGAACTGAAAAGTTCGAAGCAAGCAAAACCGTTTTAAACTTTTTTTGTTTCTTATTTTAAAAGTCCAGTTTAACTATCTGATCTTATCTACAGACAAGCAAGTTATATGTCTGTCAAATAATGCATGCAAGTATTATAGTTGAATTACGATAACCTGATTTACCACTTTTTTTCTTTCTATCAGTAGTTTACAGCAAACTCATTTCCTATAAAACATTCAGACGCGTTTATTGTGAAAAATATTATTTGCAGGCTGGATTACGTATTTCATACTTAGTTCGCAAACAATCGCAAAGTTTGCTTTCTCAGACCTTAAATCGTAAATTATTATTTTTACCAAGCTTAATTTGTTCTATTTCTTCCCTTTTTACGCGTTGGTTGGTCGTTAACTCGGATTCGTGGCGCTTTTATTGTTTGGTTTATCAGGCCGCTTATGACTGAGAAACTGTCAATTGCTTATTATGAATCTCGCAGTTTTTATCTAGAAAAAAGGTGATTGTCACCAAAAAAAAAACTAAATCGCTTGTTTAAATTCCGTAGCTCAGTTCTGACCCCACACAGACAGAGTCAGAGATTTAGACATATCAGGCAAACTACCTGAGACGGTCAGACTGATCCATCTTTGAGAATCTTCAATTCCGTGCTTTTCGTGCTGTGATTACTGTTCTGCTGCAAATTATTTTATAAAACTCATTTTTGTAAAAAACAAATTCAAGTTTGTTAATTTGTGTGCCAAAACGAACTGGCTATAGTATCTGGGTCTAAAAATCTCCAATCACTTGAACTATTTTTTAGAGAAAGTTAATCAATTTTAACTACTTTTTTTACTGAAATGTTTTGTTGTTTTGGCCTGCTTTATATTGTTTTGCAATGAACTTGCCTATTGTCTTTTTTTTAGTAGAATAGAATGACTATATTTTGTAGTCAAACGCTCCTCAATATAACTTTTTTGAATTACTCGAAACACTGAAAGAAACAAGCTCATTTTTACACCCATAAAACAATTCAAATAGAATCTTTCATCATAGTTGATGTACACCGGTATATCTCCGTCACCGCATGAGCGGGTAGACTTCAAAATGCAATAACTACATATTGTAGTCAAACGTCGCTTTAAGGAACGACTGAATACTCACAACAAACTAGGCTAATTTACAGCACATTACAAAAAAGGAAATAGTTGACAAACAAAGCAAAACTTTTCTCTCGGGTTTGTTAAATCACTTTTTCCTACTAGAGGACTAATAAGACAATTCAAAAGCTGGTTTTTGGTTGAGGTTTTTGTGCATCTAAACTTACATTATTTTTTATTTATTTATTTATTTGTTTGCATCAGACACCAAGGTCCATAGACAAGCAATAACAAGGCAAAACAACACAAAACACAAAAGCAGAACATCACAAGAAAAAAAAAGAAAGAACTAACTTAAATAAAATAAAAATAAAAAAATAAAAAAAACTTATGTTAGAATGAGTAGAAAAATTATCTAATTTTGATAAAGTGTATTGTTACAATTAATCCAAAAAATAGATTTATACAGGGTAGCAGAAGACATTAAGCAAAAAATGTATACATTGGATGAATTGTTACATCTTTTTAAGAACGAATATAAGTAATTTCTAATTAGGGCATAAAGGTCTTAATATTAGATTGAATTTTTTGAGTTCTAACAGATTCCTGTCTGGGCATGTTGTGTAGAATTCTGAACGAGTTGTTGTACGCAATACAAACACGATTTAAATTGCTGAGTTTGAATTTACACCATAAATGAACAGAATACATAGACATGCAGTACGAGCAAAAAAGAACATTTTTAACTTGGCTTGAACAATTATCAAATTTTGAACGTAGAGTATTACCAACCAGTATAAATAACAAAGGTCTCTGTTTATATCAAGGTCATCGAACAAATCATTAGTAATTAACACACCAAGATATTTCACTGAATTTACAAATTTGATACATCTGCCATCTAATTTAATGCTTGGTTCAGTGTTTACTTTGAAATTATTATTTTGATGAATCATGTCAACGGTTTTGCATTATTACTGCATATTCTTTGCACACATTTACTAGTTTTAGTAGTCCTTTGACGGTGGGGCTAAATACACACAGATTATCAGCAAACATTAAATGATTCAGTAAAGACGAACCAACAAAATATCCACATTGAACAGAATTTAATTTTCTAGCTAAGTCATCCATATATAAAGAAAACAAATAGGGACTTAATACGCCCCCTTATCTTACACCATTACTAACTGTAAATGGACTGGAGGATACATTTCCCCACCAAACTTTCATAAACTGTGTGGAGTACCAATAGGCAAGTAATCGTGTAAAGCAAGCAGGAACATTACGATTAGATAAGTTTTTAGATAATAGTTTATGGTTTGCTCTGTCAAATGCTTTGGAAGCATCCAAGAATATATTAAATACAGTGCTGTTTTGGTTAACATAGTAAGAACAGCCTGTTTATACAGGATAACACATTGGTCTGTACTACGTTTGCGTTTAAACCCAAATTGATTACTGCTAGTCGTGAAAAACGACGAGTTTTGTTGTAAAATAAAATGTTCAAACAAATTTAAAATAACAGTTTCAAGAGCTATAGGTCTATAATTATTTTTGTTGTGTATATTTGATTTGATATTTTTTACAGTAGATAGGAACAAGTATGGTTTGAATACAAGCTTGAGGCATAAAACCGTGAGAAATACACATATTAATCAATTTACTTAGTAGGGTGCAGACTTGAGGATCCCAGCCAACAATGGAATGCAGGGCCCGCAAGGGCCCTGCACGGGCAACTGTGCGGGCCCTGTGAGGGCAGCCCGTACAGGACCCGTATCGATTTGGCCGCGGGCCCCGAAGTGGCCCCACATGGGTTTAACCGCACGGGTTTCGTGGCGGCGTAATGCCGATTTTCTGCACGACGTTTTTGGCGGTATAACGCCGATTTCCTGCATGGTTTTCACGGTGGTTTATTTCCGATTTCCTGCACCGTTTTCATAATGGTTTTATGCGGACTTCCTACACGGTTTTTATGATGGCTTAATGCCGATTTCCCGTACGGGATTCGCGGTGGTTCAGCGCCGACTTCCTGCAAGGTTTTCATGGTGGTTTAGTGCCAATTTTCTGTGCGGTTTTTATGGTGATTTAGTGCCGATTTCTTACACGGTTTTCATGATGGTTTGATGCCGATTTCCTATAGGGTTTTCATGTTGGCTTACTCCCGATTTCCTACACCGCTTTCATGATGATTTTATTCCGACTTTCTGCACGGTTTTTATGGTTGCTTAATGCTGAATTCCTGCATGGTTTTCGCGATGGTTTAATGCGATTTCCTGTAAGGGTTTCACGGGGACTTATTGCAACTTTCTGCGCAAATTTTATGGTGATTTTAAATGATTTTGCTTGGAAAATTACAACATTTTACACAATGTTAAAGACAAGATTAAAAAACCACTAAAGCAATTTATACCTACATGCTTTGTTTAGTCGATTACCTATTTTTTATCGAAATTAGTTCATTTTAATAATCAATTTTTCCCAAATTAAAAGTTACTTTTTATTTTTGAATTTGAACATACAAAAATTAAGACTACAAAATATCAACAGTCTGAAGCTTTTTCTCTTTTCATTCTTCTGCCGTCGCGGTCACGGCTGCTACGAAGCCACTTTGCAACGCACTTTTCAATTTTGTTTCTTCTTCCAGAATTGGAAAGAGGATGCTTCTTAACTGCTTCTAAAAAAATAATAACAATATAAATTAAAATTAACTGTTTTAAATTTTTTAATATTGGAATTTTATAAATTTTTTGTAATACCTTGTGCATCAAAGATTAAATTTACAAAATAATAACATTCTATTAAATTTTTATTTTACAATCATGAGAAAAATACGACAAATTAAACTTTGTCATGATTTAAATTCTTTGACAAAACGCTGATTTGGTTGAAAGACTCAATCAGTAAGTCGACCGGCGTTTCTCAACCTGGAGTCGCGACTTGGGAAAATTACCTAGTTTGTTTTGCAAGGTTGCAACGATACTCTACACAATTTTTTTTTAATCTTATTTTACATAAAATGGGTCCTTTTTTATTAGTAAGTTTATCGCAGGCCGCGAGTACATGTAAAATTAAATTTAAGATGGAAAAAATTTTTTGTTAGTTGGCGAAGCAGAATTACGCTATAATGATTTTTTTTAGTCTTCACTTTAATTTTACTTGTTTTTTTTTCAATTAAACCCTCTTTAATACCCGAGTTAAAGCCACAAACTTTGTTAAAGCGCGCTTGCTCTATTGTTTCGAAGTAATAGACGACTTTATTTTAATAAGAAAACGCACAAAATCTTTTATTTTTTTAAAAGCATTTTTAGGAGCTTCTGTTTAATGCGATAAATTCGTCGATTTTTGGAAAAATACGAAAGTAAAAAAACAACTTTATTTTTCTTATTAATATTTAATCAAAAAAATTTATCTCCGCTTGTTTTTTTGTGCCTTCTTTTAATGGCTTTGTAAGACTGTTCTTTTAGTATTTGTTTTCTTTTATTTTTGATTGGTGAAACAAACGGCAAAACGTAATATATTTGTGATAAAATAATTTTTTAGGTTTGAGTTTAATTAATTGTAACTGCTCTGAGTTAATTGTCATTGAGCACTTTTCTGAAGCTCGCCGTACAGAAAAATTTTGTAGAAAAATGTGTGAATGATATTTATATGTTTAGTAAATGTGAATCACAAAGTCATAAAGATTGCTTGTATTCTACAGTATTAGCTAACTGTAACGTGATAGTTTGTGACGTCATGAATTTCGTACGCTCAAAAAAATTCAAACTGGACGCCTTTGCATTACTGTACATTATTCCATTTTTCCATGAAAATCAAAAAAACACGCGTTGTTAAACGACCATCGTCTAACCTACTTGAATGTCTTTTTTTATTTTAAATATTGGAATATTTAAAAATGAAGTCTTTTAAGAAATTCTAATGAATTGTTATTCAACTGGGAGCTAAACGTGGTCTAATTCGTAATATAGCTAAATCTATTTCAAAAAATCAATACGTATGCAAAATTATTGGCGCATTATGTACCACTGTTCTAGAAAATCAAAATTGAATTTTATTAACCTATAAAGTTTGAAAAATACATAAAACCACCTGCTTTTCCAATAACGCGTATTTGAATTTCAATTTTGATGTGGAGTCCACATTTCTTCAACAGCTTTGTTTCTCTTGGAAATGTTTTCAGATTTTTCTGGCCAGTAGCTTTCAGTAGCATTTCTTTTTTTTTGTCATAAAACCAGTTTGTCGGCATAACCACAGTTGAATTACTTTTTACAAATTCTACAATTACAAACATCTTTCAATGCCCCTTTAAAAATTTAAAAATTAAGAAAGCAAAGAAAATTGTATACACATTAGTTTAGGCATTGTCATTTGAAAGAATACTACGGTTCATGGGCTTATATCGACTTTACTTTTAAAGAAGCATTTATCCAAAACATTTTACTATATTATTGTTACGTACAATTTTTTCAATAAAAATCTAAAAAAGGTGATTCAAGATTAAAAACTGATCTTATTTGTTCCCATGCATTATTTGGCCAAACGTTTGACAATGCACTCAAATGAATAGTGTTCTTTTGGTAGCTATTTGTAAATAATGTTTTTTTAGTTTATGACCCTCCCTCGACCAATAAACGTATTCGTTTTGCTACTTTTGCATGCATTTAATAAAAAAATTTTAGACGTCTAGAATACCTCCGATTTTATGCTTCTAAACTTAAAAGTAGTGAAAACAAGTATGCTTTAAAATCTTTTATTTAAATTTTTTAATTATTTATTTAAAATTTTTTATTTAAAACAAAATAAAACCAGCTGCGTTAAGTAAATCATAAACTATGAAAAACCTCCGTTTATAAATTTTTATCAATCAAAATATGTTTTTCATTTAGAACAAAAAAAGTAGCTGGTTTTTCTATAAAGAACAAAAATTTCTATAAGATCAAAACAGTCACAATCAACAAATAACTCGCCTAATACCTAATGGTTCTATTTTGCAGTTGTCCCGATTTTTTTGAGACAACAGCTGTACGGGCTATGGTGTTAATGTTAATCTATACGACGTTTTCGTCCATTTGTCGACTTTTGTAAAGTACTTTTCCCTTTCAATTGTGCCATATTGAATTTTCAATTGTGCAAAAAGACAAATGACGTCCATAATCCAATTGCTTGCTGTTATATTAAGTCAACTAAGCTCTCATTTTGGAACGCACAAACGCAAAAAACGCAAGATCTGATAATTTTCTATGATTTATTAAATTGATTGGGGCTTAATGATAATTATTATTCCAACGAAACATTTTTTACTTGGGTTTTTCTTTTTCAAACACGCCTTAATAGAAAGCAAAGCTAAAAGCCGTAAAATTTTAAGTTTAGAAAATTTGAGCAATTTTAAGCAAAAAGTATTTTTAAACCCAATCTAAAAATATAGAATAATAAAAATTTAACAAATGTAAATACTATTAGGTAAGCTTTAACACTTGCTTATAACAGGTAAGTACGCGTTGTTCAAACCACATATTCACCAATCACTGTTTGGCACGCAATAAAACAAAACGCTGTAAGACAGTGCTGGATTTAAATCCAAACAACTTTTCAACTGTTAATAGAAAAACTCTTGCACAAACATTTTAAATTGCAAAAATGAACATTGGCAGATGCTGTAGCGTCGTTACTTTTGTTTTCATGCGATGTAGGTGCCGCGGCAGAGTTGCTACATTTTATAAATGAAGTTGTCGCTGCTAGTTATTTTTTTCCAATTAAGCCTAAAATTAAACTGTTTTGTAATTTTCCGTTGAAACAATAGGTTGTAATTGTCCAACCAAAAAGCAATTAATTTTTACTTTTAAATTTTAAGATTCTAAAGAACCTGGTACCATCAAAAAGTACTTGAACCAAATAACAATAGCAAAATATAACCTTTGCTTAATCCACATTAACGCAATTCGCACGCTACATAATCTTTTACAGATTTTTTGATCCTGTTTTTTGATTTAATAAATTTAGCGCCGCTCTCTAATGGCTTCCTACTGAGACGGAATGAAACAATTTTGAACTGTTTATACCTTATGCACCACTATAAAACCAACTTTAGTAAAAGTAACTCTTGCAAAGCACTTTGTCTTTTTGTTAATTTAGTTCAATAGTTTTTAACGTTTGCAAGCATTCCAAACCCTTGCCATATTTTTCAAGTTTTTAATAACAAACCCTGTTCTTTAAAATATAAAAAAATGTATTTAATATACTGTTTGGGACTCGCACAAGATTTGTACAGGTGTCCTACTTAAATTGGTCGCTTAAAATCTGCAGAACGCCTGCATAGAAAACTGCACCGGACCCGCACAGCTCCGGCGCATGATTTCTACTTGCAAACTTCAAATGATATTTTAAAACTCTATGTGTGATAAACTGTGAAGGAGCTGCACAGGGCCACCAAATCTTTATTCATTGCTTTGCATTCTTGAAAATATCAAAAAATATGTTTAATAAACTGCATGGGACCGGCACAGGATCTGTACAGATTTCTTACTTAAATTGCTTGATTAAAATCTGCGTAACGCCTGCATAGCAAACTGCACAGGTCCCGCACAGTTCCTGCACATGATTTCTACATACAAACTTTAAGTAATGTTTTAAAACCTTATCTGAGAAACTGTGAAGGACCTGCACAGGACCAACAAGTTTTTGTTACTTGCTTTGCATTCTTGAAAATATCAAAAAATACACTTAATAAACTGCATGGGACCGGCACAGGACCTGTACAGTTATCCTACTCGGATTGCCCACCTGAGACCCGCAGAATTCTTGCACAGCAAACTGCACAGGTCCCGCACAGTTCCTGCACATGATTTTTACATACAAACTTCAAATAATATTTTAAAACCTTATCTGAGAAACTGTGAAGGACCTGCACAAAACCAACAAGTTTTTGTTACTTGCTTTGCATTCTTGAAAATATCAAAAAATACACTTAATATCTGCATGGGACCGGCACAGGACCTGTACAGTTATCCTACTCGGAATGCCCACCTGAGACCCGCATAACTTCTGCACAGCAAACTGCACAGGACCCGCACAGTTCCTGCACATAATTTTTTACATACAAACTTCAAATAATGTTTAAAAATTTTATGTAATAAACTGTGAAGGACTTGCACAATTCAGGCACGGGCTTTAAACACGCATTGCATTTCAAAAACCTTATTCAGACAATACGACAAACTGAACGGGACCCGCACAAAACCTGTGCAGGTTTTTGGCTTTAATTGCCCACTCAAAACCCGCATAACGCCTGCACAGCAAACTGCACAGGACCCGCACAGTTCCTGCACATAATTACTACACCAAAATTCACCTGAAAATTTTGGCACTTGCTACTTACCAAACTGTACAGGAACCGCACGGTTCCTGTACACGTCTGCTATTGACGATTGCCCACTTGAAAACTGCAGTTTACCCTCGTGAAAACTGCACCGGACCTGTACCGGGCCCTTACGGTTTTGACTTGCCCGCACGAGCCCGCATTGCCCACATTTTACCCTCAAGGGCCCTGCACGGGCATGTTGGCTGGGATCTGCATATAGATCTAATTTCTGCTGATATTTTGTCAGAACCAGCAGCACACTTTAAAGAAAGTTTCCACAATAAAGACTGTACGTTGCATGGTGTTGACATGAAGTCAGACATATGGGAGAAGTCATTTATTTTTTCAAATCTAATATTGTTATTTGTAGAATTATTAAAAGAGTTAGAATTTAGTAGATCATTATAATAATTTCTCCACATTTCAGCTATTTTAGGTGCACTACTGGTCCCATCTATATGTAAAGGAAGCAAGTTATTTTCTTTATGTGATATGATTTTTTTCCAAAATTTTTGTTGTGAAGTATCATTATGCAGTGAAAGAGCTAGATTAACCGCTTTTTTTTGTAAAGCAGCTTTGCGAGATGCCTTCATGGCAAATTTAAAATTTTTTCGATTGCTAACCATGTTTTGGTAGGTCCAGTGATGCTTATCTCTACCACAACTAATCCAGTTATGATAACCTTTTCTTGCAAGCTCGTGTTTGTGATTTATTTCATCATTCCATGCAGGTTTTGAAAATGGACAAAGTTTAGTCTTGTGCATACTAGCAAACGCGTGTGAAGACATTTTTAATGCAGTTGTTATTTCAACGTAAAGATTTTCAATTGCTTTGGTGCGATTTGTTTGATTGTAGTTTAAATTTGTACAATTGGCTAAAGCATTGGGTATAGATATTTTATAGAGGTAATGCTTACTAGCATTTGCATATTCTTTTTTTTTGTTGTTGAGTGAGTTTTTTCCAGTTTATGAATTTAAAGTGTGGCATATTGACATCATCATATTCTACACCTGCAAACTTGTTACGTATAAATACAACTTAAAGAGGGCGATGGTAAGATATTATAAATTCGTGGAGAATTTTGATTAATGTACACTCGTAATAGCTTTATGTGCTGAGCTTGTGGAAGCACAATGGTCAATCCAACCCGTTGAACCATGAGCGTCACTTAAAAAAGTAAAAGAATTTGTAGGTAAAATCATATTATCAGACATTATGAAGGAATTGTCTTGACAAAATTGACAGTAGATTGTTCCAAAACTATTTTCGGGTCAAGTATTAAAATCTCCTAATAGGCAAATGTTGGAGTTATTAAGTTCTTTACAGAATGAGGCTAATTTACTAAGTTTTTCTAAGTATTCGTCGATATTGTGGTAGGTGCTGCAGGGCATATAGACATTAATTGAAAATAATGTTGATTTGTCCAATTCAAGTTTTAGTCCAATAAATGATTTATCAAAGTTATAAATTATAGAAGCTCGCAATGATTTATTCCAAAGAATTGCTTCACCCCCATATGGTCTTTCAAGTTTAAATCCATCTTTATACTGTAATTTAAACCAGAGATTCCAGGGGAATAGTGATGGTTACTTATTGTAGATAGTTTATTCAGTTGTTGTTTAGAAAGTCAAGTTTCTTGTAAAAAGACAATTTGATCAGTTTTACAATGTTCTTGAATATCATGAGTGGACGAGTTAATACCTCTGAAATTATATAAAACTGCTGTCAAGAAGTCACTCTTGTTTTCCGCCATTAGCTTGAGGATCAGAAGTGGTGTTTCTTTCTTTTGATAATGTTTTACTATAAAACTTTTTAACTAAAACGCCCTCAGGCCGTTTATCCATGTAAAGAGCATCTTTTTGACTTACATTTATTATAGTGATTTTGAATAAAGAATATGAATTGAATTTGGTAGCCAGTTTTGTGCATGCTACTTCAGCTCCAAATTGATTAGGTACAAAGTCTTTTATTTCATTTGTAAAGTATTAGGTAAAAATCTTGTGGCAAACGCATGAAAGGGTTTGGATACGACTTTGAAATTGGTGTTTTTTATTTACCCAATGGGTGTTGATTTTATTTCTGGTTTCACTGTTATCCATTCTTCGGATTTTTGAGTAAATGGATTAGGAGTTGGCCTTCCTTTTTTTGAGTTATTTCAACACACTACTGTAACTAGGTCTGTTAAAGTTATGATTAGAGTTAGATGTTGGAGTGGGCATATGAGAGACCTCAGACTCAGAGACAAGCTTATTTGCATTTTGCATTGCAATTGCTTTTTAAGATAGTAAGCAAGAGACTTTATCATTTATATCTTTTATTATCTTGCTGTCTCTTTCTTTCTCTTCTTTATCAAACTAAATTATTTTTTCAATGTAATCATATCAGTATATAAAGTGGCTGCATCTAAATGAGTTATATCTAGAGGAGGAAATCTACTTAAGTGAGTTACAAGGATAGGGACTGCTTCTTTTTCTATTTCAGCAGACATTTTATGTAAAATTTTAAAAATATCTTCAACATGTTTTGCAAATTTGTCATTTCCTTTTCTGATTATTTTTCTCCCACTTTTGGATTTGAAATTTGCATGCAGAACTTCTTTTGCATTTTCTATTTCTTCATCACTGTAATAGTCAAGAATTAATTTGGAGATAACATCCGAGGTTACAAGGTCGATTCGATCAAACATGTATCACAAAAAACAGTTGGTTACAATTTTTTTCATCTTAAGAAGTCCCGATTTCATTGGATTTCTTATCCAACAATTGGTTAAATTTATTTAACAATTCTATTCAAAATTATGCTTGTATAACCTTATTCAAACAGTGTTATTGTTGTCGTTACGTTAAAAACTTTCAATTACTTTTTTTCAAGACTAACGTTTAACAAAATAAAAGTTTTATAAGCACAAAAACTTAAAGTAAATTAATTGCAACAGAGTTTATAATTTGTCCAAATGACTTGAAGTTTTAATTTTTTCTACAAATACGCTACTGTCAAAGAGAGCTGTTAAAGATAATCGGAAACAAAATATTTTGATCAACAAATTTAAAAACATATTTTTACATAAAATTATAAACTTTTTGGTTCACATCATAGCTATAGTTGACTACTGCATGTTTAACTTTTTAACATGATGTTTTTTCCTCTAGAAGCAAATCTTGCCAAAGGCTTGTGCAAAACTTTAAACAACCTCACACTCCGTTGTTATTTTATCTCAAAGTTAACAAACATTCCGGTGCATGCTGTTGTACTTCTCATGGCAGTATTTAACGATGTAACTAGTTTTTTTTAACTTTTTAACATGTTGTTTTTTCCTCCAAAAGCAAATCTTGCCAAAGGCTTGTGCAAAACTTTAAACAACCTCACACTCCGTTGTTATTATATCTTAAAGTTAAACAAACATTCCGGTGCATGCTGTTATACTTCTCATGGCAGTATTTTACGATGTAACTAGTATTTTAAAAATTACTTTTTATATTTAATTTTAACATAACGAACTTTATAAAATTAAGCCACACTTTATTGGATTATTAATTGCTTTAATTGTGCTGAAAAATGTAAGTAAAAAGAGTTCCAGATTTAATCTTTTTTATTTATATAACTAGAAATAGCCAAACCGATCAACAAACAACTATCAAGAGTTTTTATGTTTTTAGTTTTCGATATACGTAAAACAAACAAAACCGTAAATAAGAACAAAAGAACAAAAACATATATCAAAAAACAAAAACAAAATAAACAAAACAGTAATCTGAAACAGTATGTAAAAGGTAGTAAAAACAAGAATTATTTGAATATTTTTCAGACTGCAGTTCACGATATTGTATGTTAATGAACTTGAAAAAAATTAGTAAAAAATTATGACGTTCAAGTTTAAATATTTTAATGATAAATGAATATTAGTTTAATCGTTAGCAGATTAAGTAGGCTACTCCATAATTTTCGAACTGTGTTTAAAACATTTACAATTTTTAGTAGCATTGCTTCTAGTTTTTATTATTTTTCAATGATATGAGTGAATCTGAAACCGCAATGCAGAGTTCCACCTAAATCTTATTAGGTGTAATTTCACATTGAAAATAAAACACTTTCAGCGTAACCACTGCGTAAAAAGTATAGCTTACTGATAGGCTCTGATGGCTAGTTTTCTTGTAATAACCACTGCAAGTCAGTTATACGGATTGGCAAAAACGCACGCTTAACTCTGCAGTTTCATTACAGTATTTATAGAAGTGAACAATGTGCTTAAACTGTTTACTTATGTAAATAATGTAGACAGGTTTGATCAAAAAAGATTAAACAAAATATCTAATTTAGACTACATTAACTTTATTCTGACGCTTTTAAGTCTTACAAAGCATTGTTCCATATTTAAAGAATTTAAGAGTAGAATTACAAAATTTTTCGTCCAACAGCTCAATTTGAAAAAATTCAGATTTTAGTTTTTAACTTAATTTTTCAAAAACAAAACCACATTTGTGTGCAAAAGTTTAAGACAACCTACCAAATATTTCTTTTTTTCATTTCTAGCATTGTGATGTCATCTGGCTTGTTCTAGATTGCACCATCTTTTTGCATCAGGTTAGTTAAATGTGTTCAGTAATAATATGTGTGCTTGGTTAAAGAATATTTGGGCTGTTTCTTCAATATTTTTATAGTTTTTGGGAGTCTTAAAGAGGCAAAAAAGTAGGTTTGTCTGAAATTAACCCATTATATCCCACTGTCCTCATTTGAGGACAGTCTAAAAAATTACAAATATCTTTTTAATGACTGTATTTTGCATAATTTTTCAAGTATAAATCACTTATTGACTCTTTAATTGATTAGGATTAACATTGATATCAATGAAACTAGCCTCCGAAAAGTATGTAATTTCAATTACAAAAATGCATAAAATGAACAAATAAAATCAGTGTTTTATTTTGATCTCTAGTTCACAGTATATTAAATTCTATCACCCAGTATTGAAATATGGTAATCTATACACTATAAATAATTACTTTAGATATAATATAAAACCGTTTCGACTCTCTACAAGAGTATATATGGATTATAATAATGCTGTCCTCAAACGAGGACAGTGGGATGCTATGGTATCAGGGCGCTCAAAGTACCAGTGGCGACATGTTCTGACTTGTGCATTCGTTCACAACAAGCAAACAGTTGTAATACTGATACTCTTAACAGTTTTGATTCTTCATTCGCAGAGTAAGGTTATTGTAAATTGAAGCTCTGGATTATCTCTAACTTTAGCTCAGTGTGGTTATTTTATATATCAGAATTACTTGGTCTGTGAACGGCGTTTTGTGAGCAATAAAAACGTAAGTAAATTTATAACGAATTTTTTATTTTGATATCATTTTTTGCCAATACTACTCTAACTGATCTGTAAAATGTCATATCTTCTGAAAGTAGTGCACATGGTTGAAGAAATGTCTACACCCAGTTTTTCTTTATTTTCAACAGATGTCTAGAAAACGATTGAAAGCCCTTACAATGGATGAAATAGCAGAAGAGTTGCAAAAGTATGAGGAAAATTCGGACAATGATGACGATGATAATTTTGGTGATGTAATCATAGTACCACCTGATGTCGATGCACTAACTGACGAGGAAGATATTGCAGACGATGAAATGGGTGATGTCTTAGTTCAAGATGTTCCTGGTACTCTCGAAATACATACCAAAGATAATGATCAAAATGAGGCTGATGAGTCTGATCGTCCCAAACCAACTAAAAAGAGGAAGTTATGTGAATCTGTTCCTAAGTGGAAACATGTTAGCCCAAAATACACTAAAGGGAGAGCAAGAGATGATCATGATCAATCGCATTTGCGTGAAATGAAAGAAGCATTAGAATTTTCAACTCCTGTTGAAATATTCGAGGAACTTATGACACCTGAAATATATGATCACATTGTGAAAGAGACTGTACGATATGCTACCACATATAAAAATGCAATGGACTTTATAATGACCAGTAATGAGTTGAAAGGTTTCATTGGTGTCTTATTACTTTCAAGTTATCATAAATTACCGTCAGAGCGATATTATTGGTCAAACGACGAAGACTTAGGAATATCACTCGTAAAGAATGCATTGTCAAGGAATCGTTTTCAGATGCTGAAAAGTTTCATATATTTTGTTGATAATTCAGAAGCAGAAAATAACAAACATGGCAAAGGCTTCAAAATTAGACCGCTCTACACCATGTTGCAAAAGTCCTTCATCAAATTCGGTATTTTTGAGGAAAATTTATCCATTGATGAAATGATTGTTCGCTATTATGGTCACCATTCTCTCAAACAGTTTATACGCGGCAAATCAATCCGTTTTGGATACAAATTTTGGGCATTATGTGGAGTATCAGGATACTGCTATAATTTTGACCTATATTGTGGTAAAGCAACTAACATGGAAGAGAACAGTGACTTATTGCTTTGTTCCAAAGTAGTGTTGAACATGCTATCTGTAGTGAAAAATCCACTGTGTTCTTTGATAATTTATTTACTGATTATCCACTGCTAGTGCATCTAAGGAATTTAGGATTTTAAGCCACAGGAACAATGAGGGAAAATAGGTTGAGCAAGTGTCCTTTGAAAGATTCAAAATTATTGAAAAAAGAAAAAAGAGGAAGCTACGATTACAGGTTCGATTGTAATGAGGAAATCCTTATAGTGAAATGGTTGGATAACAAATGTGTTACTGTAGGTACAAATTACGACACTGTTGAACAAACAAGAACAGTAAAGCGATGGCAGAAAGAAAAAAAAAACAAAAGGACCTGTTCCACAGCCAAATGTTCTCTATAGCTATAACAAAAACATGGGAGGGGTTGATAAACATGACTGGCTGGTAGGGAAATATTCAGTTGGCATTCGGGGAAAGAAGTGGTACTGGCCTTTGTTTATTTGTATATTAGATATGACGATGGTAAATGCGTGGACTATCTATAAGTTCGTCACAGCAAACGATGATAAAGAGATCTTGAGCCTTCTAGACTTCAAGAGACAAGTCTGTATATCATATCTGAAAGGAGCCGATCACAAGGAGACAACTGGTAGAAAGAAAGTTCAAGGTCCATCTAAAATTGCAACTGATGTTAGATTTGATCGTAAGGAACATTTTTTGCAGAAGCGTAATAAACAACGGAGGTGCCAAAACAAAGACTGTAAAGGCAAACCAAGAACATACTGCAACAAGTGCAATGTAACTTTATGCATGGCTTGTTTTATTTTGTAAAAATTCAATTACATAATAAAAGTTATTCTGTGGTAACATTTATAGATCTCCTTCTAATGACAATTATTTAAATGAAAACTTTTTGAATAATCTTTACAATTGTATCGATAATAGTAATGAATCACTAAACAAATGTTTTATCACTGGAGACTTTAATTATGATTTATCAAATCAAGATAATGAACATGTATGCAATTTTATTGAAATGATGCTTGAAGGTCATTACTTCCCAGTTATTAACAAACCGACTCGCATCACAGATACAAGTGCAACAGTATTAGTCAACATCTGGACAAATTTACACCATCATCACATAAAATCAGGAGTCATTTTAAATCCACTTTCTGACTATCTGCCAGTATATATGTGTTTTAATCTTAATAAACAGAATTTGTATAGACTTCAACAAAAAAGATCTTTTGCCTCCCGAAATATAACCAAGTTTAATGAAATGTTAGAAAATATTGATATTAATGCAATACTAAATGAAACTAATACTAATTTACATTTAATTTATTAATGGACAGTTATAAATCTACTTTTAACTACTGCATCCCTTTCATCAAGCAAAATATTGAAAACACAAATATAATCAGCCATGGTTTGATAATGATCTTTATTTACTAATGCTTCAAAAATAAGTGTTTTAAAAAGTTCCTGAGAAATAGCAGTGTTTTAAACAAAGCAAACTGCAATAAAAAAAAAATACATACAATCGCGCCTTACAAGAAAAAAATAGAGTTATTTTAGACAAACATTTAAGAAATTAAGTAACAATTTAAAAAAAACCTGGAAAAATATAAACAAGCAATTAGGTAAAGTTAAATCATCAGTATGTTCTTCCATATCCATAAACAATAATTTGGTGAATGACTCTCTCCAGATTACTAATTATTTTAATGACTACTTTGTCAATGTTGCAAATAATATTGTGTTGTAGATTTACCCCAAACATCTCATAGTTTTCAAACATTTATGCAATCTCCCACATTGAGCACACTTTATCTCTATCCAACTAGTTTAACTGAAATAAAAAACTAATCAGTGACCTTTAGCCTAAAAAAAATACTGGCGTTGATGAAATTCTCCCAACTATTTTAAAAAGCACACCAGACAATATATTAATAGCTCTAACATATGTGTTTAATCTTTCGTTAGTTTGTGGTGAATATATTTTTGACTTTAAAACTGCAAAAGTAGCACCAATTCATAAAAAGGGTAGTGTAACTAATGTATGCAATTATCGCCCGATCAGCTTACTTTGCTCCATGTCAAAAATATTGAAAAAATTAATATGCAATCGTGTAGTATTATTTTTGGAAAAATAAAACTTTTTTTATAAATATCAATTTGGCTTCAGAAAAAATCACTTAACTAGTCACGCAACTTCATTATTAATTAAAAATATTGCTGAAGCTTTTGAAAATAAAAAAAGAAGATGTACTTGGCATATTTCTTGATCTATCTAAAGCATTTGATACCATTAAATATAAAATTTTATTATCCAAATTATGGCATTGTGGAATTCGTGGTGTAGCGCATGATTGGTTTTGTAGCTATCTTAGCAACAGAAAACAATTAGTTGAAATAAATAATATCTGCTCCAATACTAAGTCAATAAAATATGGTGTCCCTCAGGATTCAATTTTAGGTCCTTTACTATTCTCAATTTATGTAAATGATTTAAATAATTTCTTGACCTTAGGAAAATGCATCATGTACGCAGACGACACCAACATATTTTTAAAAAGTAATTGCTATGAAACCTTATATGAAGCTGCAAACAAGGAGTTAGTGAGTTAGTGAACATAGATAAGTGGCTTCTAGCAAATCGACTGTTTCTAAACATTGACAAAACACATTATATGATCTTTCGCACACCTAAACCAAAGCCTCCATCAAAAAAACTGACAATTTCAATCAGAAATAAATTTATTTGTCAGCAACCAAAAACGAAATTTTTGGGAATAATATTTCATGAACATTTAAGTTGGAAATTACATATGAACTTTGTTCGACAAAAAATCTGCGTAAGTTATGGTACTATCAAAAAAATTTCAAAACATTTTGTCAAAAAAACTCTGCTTGTATTGAACAACTCCCTGACAATCAGTCATATAAGATATTGCATTACAACTTGACATATTGGTAATAAAACCACAGCCTCAAACATTCAACGAATCGCTAATAAATTTATACGATGGACATTTGGATTACATCACAGAGCTAACGTTACTGACATCTTGCTAAAGAACAACATAATGACAATTGATCAAATAACCGAATTAGAAATAACTTGTTTTATGTATAAATATATAAAAAGCATGTTACCAACATGCTTTAATCATTTTTTTCAAAATAACCTTGTAAGCGACAATTTCACCAAATGTACAAGAAGCCAGTCCAAATTCTATCCCTCATTTTGTAGATTAAATATAATTAAGCAATCTTTAAGATACAGAGGTCTTCTTGCTTGGAATAAAGTCCCATCAAGCATTAAACAGATAAAATCATATAGTAAATTTTGTACAGAACTTCAAAAGCACCTTATAGCAACGTAATTTTTAGTGGTAATAACTTCACAAATTTTAAAACATCTGCTGTTGGTTTTTATTATTACAGGTAATACCACCTAATTGGACAAAAAATTGAAGGTGATAAAAGCCCGATGCGACTTCAAAGGCAACATCCAGATCATTACGGCCCGTCCAGTTCGATGAAAATTGAAATAATTTACTTCTTTTGCACCTATTCTTGTTTACTATTTGTATGCTTTTATTTTACTTATATAAATTTTTGTCCAGCCATATGCTTTTGAAATGGTCCTTTTGACCTGTGGCAGGATTTCGTTTGGTGGGTTTCTTTGCCTGCCTGACGCTTTTTGGTCCAGACCCTTTTGGTCTTTGAGTTTGTTGTTTCTCCCACCCATGATTACACAACATTCTCTGACTATGGCTCGGATGTGTGCAGTAATTATTTTCTTTTCGCTTTCCTTTTCTTATTAACATCATATCGCTTTGTTCAAAGGTACAGCGACCATGCACAACGTCAGTTTGTTTAGCAAATAATACCGTACTTCGTTTAGTCGCTGCTTCCTTATTCACAATCTTTATTTCTACATGCACTATGATTAATTTCAAGTTGAATGTGATTAAATATGAAAATAAATAAAAAATTTTTAAGTATTCAAAGCACAGTTTCTTTAAAAATATTTGGTTTCTTGTTACTTTTCTAGTGTCATTAAGATGAATGTGGTGCTAGTGTAGCGTGAGTGGTTTTGGCACACAGTTAACCTTTAAACTCCTTTTATTGAAAAGGGGCACAATTTGAAACGAACAAACAAAATAACACTAAAACTTCGGAATTAGACAGTAAGCGGAATCTTCGCTTGATGACGTTGCAAGGATGAATTTCGAGTTAAACTACACAGCTGCTATATGTGTCTCTTTCGCTATTTTGTTACATCTCTATCGCTGTTTAGGTCAGTGTCCGTCTGTCTATGCCAGTGTTTCTCAACCCCGAGTCCGCGGACTCATTTGAGTCCGCGCAATGTTCTGGTGAGTCCACGAGCACATCAACTTTCTAAATTTTTGTTCAATTATTATCTGTACATGTAATGCACATTCCCGTTTGTTAGGTATTGTCCGTCATTAAGCTTCATCTTAATATTTCAGACAAGTTTTGCCGCCTTTTTTATGGTACCAAATTTTGTAATCATGCGCATTAAGATGTCATAAAAAAATTTAATATTTAATAAGTTAAGATATTTAAAAAGTTAATTTAATATCATTTTTTCAAATTAGAAAAGTGTTAAAAAAAAGACCGTCGAGTTTTGATTACCACTTGAACGATTACTTGTCCATAATACATTTCACAAAAAATTATATTATTTGGTAACAACTTTGAGCCCAACAAAGTGGTGAAACGCTGCAGCCAGAGCGACTTAAAAAAGATCCATTTTATTTGATCATTCTGCTTGTGCCAATATATTTAAGGTACGGAAGGTGTCAATGT
Organism: Diplosoma virens; assembly: GCA_963680785.1. Classification (NCBI taxonomy): domain Eukaryota; kingdom Metazoa; phylum Chordata; class Ascidiacea; order Aplousobranchia; family Didemnidae; genus Diplosoma; species Diplosoma virens. The sequence goes on along the minus strand of OY796893.1, from coordinate 36,940,903 downwards.
GTTGAAAGTTTATAAGGTAATACAGGCCAACTATATACAGTAAGCGAGAAATGGTCTAGGTTTGATAACTATAAAAATTTTGACAATATCTGCCTAAAGCTTCGTTTTACCGTTTACGTTTATTGTTTTTTTTTGCTTTTATTTGAACAATTGTTGCTGCCATGTTAAAAACTACAAATTCTTATAACAGTTCATAACAATAAACGATTATTAAAATAAAAAAGTTCATAAGTAAAATAAAATAGCTGAAACATTGCTTTTTTTTAATTGCTGCTAACCCATACTAATCGGAAACCTCGGTCACTGATTTTGTTTTTTATTTAATTGTTTTAATAAAAATCCTAGTTGATGAATTGGCGGTGAGCATGTTACTACGTTTGTTAGGCTGCCGTGCACTTAAGCTTAACCTTGCCTCTTATTTCAGCAAAAATAGTCTCTTACCACAGGGTTGTTGGAAAGTTTGAATAAATCTTGGTGAGATTCGAAATTTGTTTTTGATCAATTTTTTTTATGCACATTTTATGTTTAAAATGTTCTGTCACATAGAATTTCCATAAATCTTAACGTTTATTAATACACGAAAAACTATTTTAAAAAGCAGTTGGAAGTTTAGAATTCAAAATGAGCAAATATAAGTTTAGTCATTTAAGTGTGCATTTACAATATGAAATTCTTAGAATAAAGAAGAATCGAAATAAATTGAGTTTTAAAGAAAAGAAGTTTTATTTTTTAAAAGTGCTCATCAATGAAAAAATAAGAAGTAAAAAAAACTTTTAATTCTGGAACAATTTTGTTTTGAAAAAGTAGGATTAAAATGTTTAATAAAAATAGCTTCTACACAATGGAAAAAAGTAACCTCCACTAGCAAGAAGTGAAAATTTTCCGTCCCGGTAATAAAAACACATTTTACTGCCAAGAAAATGCTTTTCATTGCCCAATAGTAGACTCTTAGAAAAACAAATATTAGAAGGTTACCAAAAAAAGATTAATAACAGGACCTTGTCTAGAAAAATTGTTTTTATCATAAAATTCATGTTGCTTAGCTTTCAAAAATATGATTTTTATTTGAATATATACCAAACAAAAAAATAATTTGAATTTCGTAAACACATGAGCATTATAATTTCTAACACTTTCTTTACCACAAATTGGTTTTTTATCTTGAATAATTTTTGTGGGTTTAAACACTACAAAAATTTTATCTTATTTAAAATGAATAAATTTATTAATTTATTTACAATTTTATTTTAAAGTAATATACAATGAATACGTTGAATATACAGAAGGTTATACAAAATATAACAAAGTTATTTCATGAGATCTGTTTCTCATCTTCGTCTTGAAACCCTTTGAGCTTTATTTATATTGTGGAGAAAAAGATTATTGATCAGGATTGAGGTAAATTGGTTCTTCGACAAATCCACTTGGATTAGAAATTCCTGTTTAACAACAATCAAAAATAATTTTAGTTTTCAGTTGAGTCTGAAAGAGCAAGGTACAAACAAGTTTAATTTGTTCAGAATTAAAAATAAAACAATGAACATAAATAACTTAAACCATATGAAAGCAATGTGGTAAGCTCATGTGAGGCCACTACAGTGCCCGCGGCCGAATCGGTACGACTCCCATACGCGCTACCTTCACAAAATCCTTACAGATCCTGCAAAATATTGTTGAGTTTGGGGTGTTTTTTAAATACTATACTGCAAATTAAAGCTATTGCTTAAATCATTTTATTGAATTAATGCATACTGAAATGCAAATGAACAAATGTGGAGAAAAATTGTTAAAATTTCCGTTAAAAAACTAATTATTTTAGAATGTAAAATAAAATGCTTTTGAAATAAGGTTTTTATTATATATTAAAAGTTTAAATGCCAAAAATATACAGTTTTTCAAAAAAAAAAGATGTTTTTTTCAATTTTTAACTGAAAAAATTGTTGAAAACGATCGAAAAGTAAACTAGATGTTTTATTTATACGTTTAGTGAGCATTGAAATCAACCAAGCAGTTGATTGAAATCATTCATTCCAGTAAAGCAAATTTTAGTTGTCAAAATCTATTAAACAAGGTGCTGATTTCAGTAGTCACAAATTGTATAAATACAATAGAATATTAACATCACGTTTCAATTATATTTTGTATTTTGATGAGTGTTACCAGAAAGTGCTTTAATCTTTATTGGAATTACTGAAATTGAATTCGTTGTCGCAATGCTGTCCACAATTTGATGGCAGCTGATATTAGGGTGGTTTGTCTTTTATTTACAACAAACAAACTGTCACAGACTTTGCTCGGGAATCCTAAAGAACCAGTTGAGTTAGGTAACCCAAACACCTGCGCTGAAACAAAGCTGTGTCTAAATTTTATTTTATTCCGGCTCAAGAAGTAGTCTTGCTATGAGCATGGTTGCTGAAGACTTTATACAGTTGGTTTAAACAAAAGCTCGGATTTGTTCATTGAAGAATTTTCTTCACATACAAACAAAGACCACTGTGTCTCTAATAAGAACGAATGTATTAGAAAATTCACGACTGATGAAAACTCTATTCCACGTTTTGCCAAACTACAAAGCGAAATCAACAATATAGCTTGATTCAACCAACACAAATAATTCTAACTCTGTAGAACACAACTCCAAAACACTGGCGCAAAATAATTTCAACACTCGCCACAACTTCCACTTTCTCTCCGACGCTTTTCATTTTATGCGTCTCTCTCATATACGTTTCTTTTTTGTCTTATTTTTGTATGTGTCAATGCGATCGAACGAGAGAATATATAGACAAACACCACATGACGGCGAACTCACTCGAATAAACCAGATTATTCTCCGACCCTCTAGAGCAGTGGTCTCCAACCTTTTTGTCTCCGCGGACCGGTCTACGTTTGATAATTCTACCGCGGCCCACCAAAAGGGAGGGGGAAACGCAGATTGCTTTTAATTTACTTGTATTTGAACATGCATTCAAAATAAAATTATTTGAACCATAAAACGAATATTAAGTGATTTAAATTTGCAAAATTTTTAATCCATCTTTAAATCAATGAGAACCCTGAGCTTGTTTCTCTGCAACGAGACGGTTCCATCTGGAGATAATAGGAGATAATGACACTCGAAGTGTCTTGCTTACGTCCAGGTTATTCCGTTGTTTTGTTTTGGTTGCTGCCATTGTAGAAAACCCCGCTTCACACATATAGGATGTCGGAAATGGTAATAGGCTTTTAAGAGCTCTGGTGGCGATCTCCGGGTATTCCGCCATGACCTTAATCCAAAACACTGGCAGAGTTGTTGTGTCGAACGTAGCTTTAAGGCTGCCGTCATTTGCAATCTCCAGCAGTTGATCTTCTTCTTGCACAGACATGCTAGATTCACCTGGTTTGCTGACAAATGGGTTGCGCATCCATTCTTTACCAGTTCGTGGGTCTTTTGTACTTGGAAAGTAGCGCTCAAAATCTTTCAAAAGCAAAGACAGATGATCGCGCACCAACTTCGAAAATGAAGGCTCAGGCTCAGTTTCGCCCAACATCCCCGCTAATGTTTGAAACATATCCAAAATACCATTGTTCACGCGTCGTCCCCACAACTCCAGTTTCGCTTTAAATGCAGCTACTTTGTCTGCCAACTTGAAAACAGTTGTCATTTTCCCTTGAAGGGAGAGATTTAGTTCATTGAGCAGGCTGAATATGTCACACAGATAAGCAAGTATTGCAACCCATACCTTGTCACTGAAATGTGCTGCCAGAGGTGACTTCTTTTCTGAAAGAAATCTTTGCAATGGCTCTCGTAGTTCAAACACTTTGGTTAGCGATTTTCCTCGGGATAACCATCTTATTTCTGTGTGCAAGAGTAGGCGTTTGTGCTCTGCATCCATCTCCTCACAAAGTTGCTCAATTGGACGCGAGTTAAGGGCGTGTGCTTTGATGTAATTAATAACTTTAATGACATCAGTCAATACGCTGTTTAATTCCGGACACATTTTTCGACTTGCCAGCATTTCCCTGTGAATGATGCAATGCGTAAATTCACTCTCAGGAGCAACCTCCTTAATCCGAGAAATTAAACCAGACAATCGTCCCGTCATGGCAGCAGCTCCGTCTGTGCATATGCCGACACAAAAAGACCATTTTAATTTTCCTGATATATAACCATTCAGTGACTTGAATAGTTCTGCTCCTGTGGTGTTGGTTGGTAAGGATAGCGCACATAACAAATCCTCATGCATATCTTCCTGATAAATATATCGTGCATAAACAAGTAGTATTGCGTTGTTGTCGATATCTGTATATTCGTCAACCTGGAGTGCGTACCACGGCGATGTATTAATCCTCTCCAACAATTGTGCTTCAATGTCCTCGACTATTTCTTCAATGCGCCTTGTCACAGTGCTTGCTGACAAAGGCACATGCATTATCTTTTTAACAGCAGCCTCTCCTAGAAGCTCACGGCAAATGTCTTTAGTGGAGGGCAAGATTAATTCTTCACCGATGGTGAATGGCTTTTTCGCCTTAGCAATACGGTTAGCCACCAAAAATGATGCTCTCAATGCATTCTCATTTATTGATGTAGTGACCCTCAGAAATTTTTCCTGTCCTTTGTGCTTCCGTTTTTTTCTTTCAAAATACTCCAGGGGCTTGTCTTTTGATTTAGCGTGCTTGCTGTTTAAGTGGCGAAGCAGTTTTGACGGTTTCATTGACCCATTTGAGAGCCGGTCACCGCAAAGTATGCAGAGCGGTGTTGGTGCGTGGGTATCACCTGTCGCGATAAATCCATATTTCAAGTAGGACGTATGGTATTGTCTGTTAAAAGTTTTCTGTTTCTTTAATGTTGAAGGCTCTTCTGTCTCTTCAATGGACCTTTTCCCATTCACAATGAAGCTTTCTAACGACGTCTGTTTGGTACTCATTTTTGATAAATTTTAACACACAATTAAGTAACTGACTGTAAAGATTTAATGAGATATAGCTTAACTAAAAAAATAGCTTAAATGAGAATAACTTCACTAAAAAAGAAAGCTGAATTAGCCTGGAGCTGCAAAGCAGAATACGTACCAGAATTAACAAACAACTGAGATACTAAAACTGTACTGTTAAAAAACATAAAGCTGTGCTCTGCGTAAATGTCCAGGTTCAAGATCAAAATAACAATTCAAAAACTTCAGCATAACAAGGGCTTGTGATGTAATAAACCAAGGTTATGATGTGATAAAATGGCCTCTCCAGACAATCTCTGGATTGCGGATTTCGAGCTACGGAACAAAAGGGATTTCCACACTAATTAACAGTTCCTTGTGCGGACCGGCACCAACTGACCCACGGACCGGGGGTTGGGAACCACTGCTCTAGAGAATACACTTATGCTAGAACCACATAGTATATACGCAAACATTCTACTACAGTTACCTGTTCAAAAACATATACGTCATTATTGTCCGGCGAAAAGAGAAAAAGGATATATGCATCGCGCTATAGAAAGCGAATCAAACGTTACATCGCATAATACGAGAGCATCGCTCTAAGGCGACGCGATTATTATCTTATAATAAAACTGCAAATTACTTTTAACGGGGATAAACTACATCGTCAGGATTAAAATTATAATGAAAGAAGTGTAACACGAACGTTTGCTATTGCTGTATTGGAATCAAGAAACCAATAACAAATATCACACTAAAAGTTAAAAGCTGACAATAAATAATAAAATAATTAGTCACAAATATAGCTGGTATGTTACAATATGAAAAAGAAATTTGGATGACTGAATAATTTTTTAAGTTCTTGGACACATTTTTTCCAAATTTTTACAATTTGAATTCGTTTCCTTGCATATTTTATAGCTTATTGGACGACTCATTGCTAGGTTGGGACAAATACTGAAAACAGCACTACAGTAATTAAAAAACCAAAAAAAGCAGCATCCCTAACAGTGTGTATTTAATTCAAAGGACCCAGACAGGCCTCAACACTAGGCGTTATTTCCAGTTAAAAATTATAGTCTATCAAAACAAAAAAATTTTTTTATTATGTTGTAGGTGCAAGATTTTTTTGTCATCATATATAAACAGTCTTGACTGCAATTACGTTCTATAGTAAACTTCATCTCTCTATATCGTGCAAACTGTTTATATATACTACTATAAAATTAACTAAAGCAGATTTCCCTAGAACATTTGAACAAAATGTGCCACGTATTTCTGAAATAGCTAAGTATTGTATTTTTAGTTCAATCTTATTTTTATTTTTGGTAAAACGGAAAAAACTTATAGAATTATTTGGTAAAATCACTATTTTTATTTTACAGTTTGTAAAAAACTAAAGTTTACTTTTAAAGTTGTTCCAAACTTTTAAGCGTCTGAAGATTTATTACTTTTGAAAAGCAAATTGAATAGTTTTGAAATAGTTTTGAAAAGCAAATAATGTATTAAGTTTATTTGGGATAGCGCATCTGTGATTGAGACGTAATGAAATAAAATACCAGGATAATTGTAGATGAGCTTTTTTACGAAAAGTAATATCAAGGCTAATAAGCTGTAAATAATAAATTGACAATCACGTCTATATATGCAATTATTGCTTCGGCTAAACATAAATAGTCTAGTAGACTAAAGACACATAAAAACTTTTAAAAAAGAGTAATGAATTTATTTGCTGTAAAATTTTTTCCTAAATTTATTTTAACTTTTCCTTTCAGAAATTTTTAATTTTATTAAAAAAAATTTTTTTTTATTAATTTTTTCTGTTTGTGAATACATAGATTATTGATGTAGACTGATGATATTTATATGACGTCCTAAGCAAGATATAAAAGGTTGTTCTACAACAACATTATAAAAATTGGTTTAAAAATCATTGCTTTCCAACTGTAGTAACTGAAAGTAAAATCGTGTTACACAGGCTATTCATATTGTCTCTAATGTCATCACGTGGTCCACAATGATGGAACCGTTCTTCTCTGCCACAGTAAAATGATAACTCTCATGAGCACGTACTCAATCAAGCATTACCATAAGAAAAATTTGCAAAATTATATTTATTTATTTACAAGGAAATTGCAGAAAACAGTTTCGGTTTTTAACCAAACAGAGTCGAACTTTGCATTTTGAACTGGAAATGTGGAAATAACCACTGGGGCAATATCGGCAACGCTTTTGTTTGTCTATTAATACTGGAAAATGTCCGACTCTGTCATAACAAACATCATCTACGGGGATTGGATTGGCTACGAAATTTTGCTTTTTGAAAACGACTTCATCATTTATAATTGTAGAAGGGCGGCTTCGTTTTGGAGTTTGTTTTTCTTTATTTCCCAGCGAAAGCACTTTGGCTATCCGAGACTGAAAAGTATACAAGTCCATCTGTTTCTTTTTGGGAATTTTGTTTTGGTTACAATGCCTTCGGTGTATCAACCATCCGTTTGTTATGGCCACACCCATGCAATAGTATACAATATACAATATACATGTGAAATTTGTTGATCGTACAAGCACCCTATACTCGTATAGTGCAAGGAGCATGTCACACAGGTCCACTTCGCCCATGTGAGCATTGTACGCTTGTACCATAGCGGGACATTCAATTTGAATTTTTTTATTTTCCTTTGCCGACCATCTGATCACTTTATTACCGTTTTGATTGCCAACATATGATGAAGCAAGTTGAACTACTCCATTGTCATACCAACGAATAATAGTGATACCACTATTTTAATCCACTCGCCAATCCATTGCTCCTCTCCCAAGTTTTTTGAGTTTTTTTTCTGTTTTAAATTCTTTGTTTGCGCACCTCAGTCGATCAGCGCGAATTTTGGATACACACCATATACCTCGGTCTTGTAAATATCGTAAAAGAGAAATGGACGAAAATAGATTATCAAAATAAACTTTATGACCAACGTTATCTGGAAGTCTTGACGTTAATCTGAAACTAGATTCCCCATAACACCTAACTCATTTGATATTGGAAGTGTCAAACTTTTGCCAGTATAAACTTCAAAGTCATACACAATCCCGCTCACGCCGATTCGTGCCCAAACTTTTATTCCCCATATGTTGGGTTTTTTTGGAAAATATTGTCGCATTCTTGATCTGCATTTTGTAAGAATAATTTGCTCGTCAATTGAGTGTTTTTCTTCTTGGGATATGGCTTGGCATTTTTTTAAAACAGAGTTCAAAACTGGTCGAACTTTAAAAAGTTTGTCGAAATTAGGATCATCTTTTGGTACCACTTTTCGGTTATCATTGCAGTGAAAAAAACGTTTTAAATTTTCAAATCGAGTGACACCCATGATCTCTGCAATAAGTGGTATTTGAGTGTCCTGAGACCAATACATCTGGTATCGCGGTAGCTTTATTACTCCCATCATTATCAAAATTTTCAAAAATTGTTTGATTTCTTTTAAATTGGTGTTGACAGAATTTCCAGATTTTGATACAAAATAAGATTTGTTTGTTCAGCCAAAAGATTGATTAATTCATCATCAAACAAATTTTGAAAAACTGCAAGGGAGTTGGCTCTTCCACAGGTGGAGGAGGGTAAGAAGCACCAATAAATGAAGAATTGAAACAAGGAGCTGGTCTTGATCTCCAACGAACATCCGAAATACGGCGATTAGATAAAGAAACTTGAGATTGAGCTCTAAAATATCTGATTTCGCATCCGGAAACAAAACAGAATCATAAGTACTTGCTGACTCTGGAGAAAACTCTTCTTCACTTTCACTTTTAGAATCACTTGAAGCATTTAACTTTCAGTATCTATTTCATCTCTGTTAATGCCATACTCCCCAATTCCTATTTTAGCACGGCTGCTTCTCTGCCCATAAAAATTTTTTGTCGAAATTTGATTTGATGTCGCGATATCTTCCTGAACTTTTTTTGACTTTATTATAATAAAAAAATGTATTACTCAAATTAAACAGCAACAATTGCAAAATGTTTAAAAAACTTATTACTTACGTAGCCCCAACAAACAAAAATTTTAAAATAATTTTTTATTTATTAAAATTATAAACCAAAAAGTACCAATAATACCATCTATTATATAAAAATACCAACTAACAAAAATTAAATTATCAAAAGTTGATCACTCACGGAGTCGGACCCATCGCATATAAAATCATAACATCAAGTAAAGTTGGCGCAAAGCTTTCTCTAGGCTTCTAATTACTTTGTATTATTTTATTTTTTTCAATTTTATATTTTCGCCAAGAAGGGTATTTAATGCTTTTACATTATGTAAATTCTTATACCCCTTATTTCATAATGTTGTTCCTGAACAACATATAAAAAACGAGTCCTACTCAAACAATCATAACACAAATCGCGTTACAATACGTTTCTCCTAAGCTGCTTCTACATAGCAATATTTTTTAAAATGATTTTTATAAAAACTATCTTGTTTTTTATTACCCTCAAAATTAAAAAAAATTACATTAGTGACCAAATACATATAAACCTAAACCTCTTGTCCAAGCTAGCACAAAACTTCCAAATAAAATCATCAGCACATGGCTCAAGCTTTACAAAAACCGGCAAAATTGGTTAAGATTGTTTTGTCAGAGAATAAGTATTTTTGACGCGCCATAAAGAAATGTTCCAGAACAACATTATGAAGAAAAGGTTAAAGCCACCTATGACAATGCTTTTACGTGTGTAAATTTAGAACAAATAGATTCAAATAGTGATATTTGTTAAAATTTTGTATTTGTGTTTGTCGTATATTTGTCGTTTGTATTTGTTGTTCCGTTACGATGTTTATTTATTTATTTAAATTTATTTGGCAACACTAAAAAAATCATTATAAATTCAATCGCGCTGCTTTGTTTGGTCCTTTTCACCGTTTAGTATACCTGAAATACTGTCGTCATTTGCCGGTTTGAAAATTTATTGGTGAGTTAATGTTTTATTTGTTTCGATTTTAATAACTTTAAATTTAATTTGTGTCTGCCTTATAAATGTTGTGTTTTTTCGTTTAATTTACGCTGTGCCTTTAATTTAAAATAGAAAAACATTGCAAACCGTTACAAAGCATTGTGCACGCAAGCGTTGTTTAACCGAAAAACTTCAAGCGGCGACGTGTTTTAAATTCTACGGCAAAGTGCCAACAATATTCAGATACGTTCTGATATGTACAAAAATCCAAAACAACTAATTTCATTCACTTAGGTGATTTTAAATAAGATAAAACTATTTGATTTCTACTATAATCAAGCATTACTAATTACCTTGCATTTTCGAAATTTGATTGGAATTACCAGTATAATTAACTGTAGCACAGCAACAGCAACTCTGAAACAAATAAAACCTAATTTTTAGAATATTTATGCCTTTCTACTCAATTCATTGATTTTAGGTCATGATTCAGCAGAAAAAGGTAATTTTTTTAAGCCAATCAAGAAAAGTAATTCCAAATCAAAAAAAAATTTATTTATCTCTTTTAGAAGCCGTTTATATTAAATTATGCAAACTAAATCGATGCCGTTAAAAAGAGTCAGTTTACAACTTAAAAATCTTGCGCTGATTACGCATTTTGATGCCTTTCTCAAACATCCATTCATCTTCGTTCAGTTTTATTAAAGAATCAATTGAATTCTTTCCTTCATTCATATGTTTATCTCCTGACGAGTGTCGGACGATAAGCTTCTAGATGAGCTTTTTACTGTCTATTTTCAAATTAGGTACCACAAACCATCTGTTTTACTTGCAAATACAAAAAATTGTTTATTTTGCTTCACTGCAGGTGCGCTATTATGTATCAAACAAGCAAAATATTTTAAATTTAATTATTAATTTTGTATAAGTGTGCTATTTTGTATTGTAGAGCAACAGTTATAATTTTCCAATTTGTTTATTTAAGTTTTCTTTAATCCTTTCGGACCGAAAGGACTATTTAGTCCCACACCACTATTTTTTAAATTTCTTCTATAATACTATAAAATTTTATCAAAAACTTTTTTATTATTCTTTAGCAATATTTTGGCAACCATGCTAGTCAATTGTAACACGAGCAAATTCTTTTCTTTGTGATTATCAAACCAACTAAATACATAAAATTTAGTTCAACTATATATAGTTTTAAAGTTAAATTCAAAAATAAAATAATGTTTAATTTAAGAAAAGCTGAATAAAATTTAGGAGAAAAAAGTCTAGTAAAATGATATAAAGCAAATTTGACTTTTTTACCAGTGTTTATGATTAATTTATTTGCTTTTCAAACTTGGGACTATTTAGTCCCAACCGGCTTTATGCGTACTTTTTACTTGTTTTTTGTCAAATTTAGATGGCCCAGAAACAGACTAGATCAAGAAAATTTATAATTGGTGTAAATGAAGTAGTGGAATTAATTACTGCTGATGAGTTAGATTCATCCAATAATAACCTTATAGATGAAAAAGATGTAATATTTTTGGAGGAAGCAATGTCAGATACTGATGATACTATAACAGTAACAATCGATGATGCCCATGCACAAAGTATTGAACCAAATGTTGTGGAGCCTTTATCTCATCTATTTTATTGAAAAAAATTTGTACTTCTTTTGATATTCCGAATTGCTCTTTATCTGGTACAGACAACTTAAGCTATGAAGATGGCCATGAGCCAAAACCAATAGAAATCTTTTCAGACACCATAAAGCTGGAAACGCTAATGAATTTGGTCAGTGCACGGAGTGAGTTGTATATGCAGCAGAAAGAAATAGCTTTTAAAATAGAGATTAATGAGCTAAAAGCATTTATTTTATCTCTGTATTTATCCTCCTGACTCACAGGAAAGCGACTGAAGCGTTATTACATAGGGTAGGCAATTACTCCGACCTGCTACCGGAGATACCAAGATATTGCTGTCCGCTGTAATTTAATAAAGATATGACTGTAATTTAGAACTGCTTGCCAGAATGGCCAAGTAGGGGAAAGTGCCGTAAAGTGCCTTTTCCTAGGACGCAACAGAATGGTGCGAGTGGGTTTTGTACCGAGACCGTGTTGATCACGAGCCCGGCGCTTTAACCACTCGTCCACACTGCCAGCAACTTCGTTTATGGGTTATCATACCCTTCCTAGTATTCGCGATTATTGGAATAAAGATCCTGGTCTTGGTGTAAAAGTTGTGTCAAATGTAATACGTACCTTAAAATATATGCATGATAAATTTCCTCACAGTGCGCGCATGAACTTCAAGCACGACGTTGTTATGAATTTGATCGGGAAATTTTCAAGCAGAAAACGAGCAAAAAGTTCTTCAACTGTGGTTTCAAGATTTCCCTCAGACAGTTCCGATATACATCAAGTTACACGAGTTTCTTATCAAGATCGTGTTAAATGCAAATTGTGTACCAAGCAAAAAATAGACTCTCGTACTTGCACATTCTGTAATTGTTGTAATTTATTTCTTTGTCAAACAAGTAAAAAAATTGTTTTAGGAAATGGCATTTCGGTTTCGAGAGGAATATTTTGGTGTAAAATATGTGTGTGCATTACTTCAATTGTTATGCTGTTTAGTAAAGCAGGGTAAAAAATAATTATCATGCTGATTTTTAAAACCATGAAAGACCACTATGGCAGAAAATCGTCAATAGACGCAAATGCTCTTAGAATAATCATTGTTTAAATTCAATTGTTAAAAAAAACAGAAAGTTTTCATGATGTAATAAATATATCTGTTTTTCTAAAACTCCAGATTCTTTAAAATTACTCAAATTCATTAAATATCACAAAAAAAATTAAAGCTGATATTTTGAAAAAAAGTACGCTTTGAACCGATTGGGACTAATTGGTCCCAAATATTTAAAGCCCCTATACTAATTTATAGATACGCCCCGACAAATTTTTTTTTGTGCAACTACATTTTGGCAACACATTCTTGAAAGAAATAACAAATTTACTATTTTATACAGTCTAATAAAAATTCAGGTCTGAAGGGGTTAACTGAGGAGAGAGTAAATTAGCACAAAACAATTTTTAAATATTTCGTGAAGTAAAAGATTTTTTTTCCCAAAACTTTTCATCTGACACTTTTCAGCGGAAATTGTCAGAATAAAGCAGAATTGAAACCGAACTGAGTTATAAAGGGGTACGCAGAGTTCTCATTGGCTGAAAGAAGTTAGCCAATGAGAGAAAAGATTAAAAAATTTTCAAAGAGTAGACGAATTCTTTTTGCTTACACAGAAGGGATTGAGAGATTTAATGAAAGTCGCTTCAAAAGCAGAAAGGTGAAAGAAGAGCGATCTCGAGCGACAATAGAAAATTTTTCGTTGCTGTAGTGAAGAGCGCATTGCGCGTTGTCAAGAAGATGTTGACCAATGGAAGATTCGTGAAATTGTTGTGGGCGTGTGTTGGCCTTGCAAGAGCGAGAAAGACTTTGGCGGTTGGGCGAGGCAGGAAGATTGGCGATGGATCTAGGAACGTGTTATTTAATAGAAAAGTCGCTCGCTACCGTAAGCCCGAACATCAACCCTTTATGCATGATGAAATTGAAAAAAACCAGTCAATAGCTGCTTTTCTCAGAACTAAATGTCGCTCACTGTGGCAAGAAGCTAGACAGTTTCTGTTTTTCTTCGACCTGGTACGATTCTGTCGTTACCTATCGGTCATAGGTGAACAAAAATAAGCCGTCAACCAAAAGAAGAACAGCAACAACCTACGTCTTCTTTTCCACATCGTTTTGGCAACCAGACAAATTTCAAGCAGAACAACATCATAAACTTGTCCGACTACAAACTATCAGACACTGAACGGTTTGTATTGTCCCACGGACTTTCTTTTTGTTTGCTGCCCACTAGTGTCAAACGTGAAGAAATACTAGCTGACATTGAAGTACTCTACGCTCGACTAGTCCCTCACAAACCTCGGTCTGAAGAGCAGCTTGCTGTTTTAAAGGCTAGGTTGAGTGACTTAGCTCACGCTTATTGTGGAAGCCCCATTGACTTGGGTGATTTTCTTATGACAAAAGAGTGTTTTCAGGCCATCAAGTCCCTTCGGACGAATGAAGAAATTCTTATAACAAAGCCTGATAAAGGTGCTGGCGTTGTCATCCTCAACAAAAATGATTACAGCAACAAGATGAAGACGATTCTTAATGACACGACCAAATTTTTGATCTTGGGCCAGTCTTTGGGCCAGCGACCGCGCATGTATGGTCCCGAAAATACACAAAAAGGACGTACCCTTACGTCCGATTTTGTCTATGAACGGATTGGACCAACATCAGCTAGCTAAATGGCTTACTTCTCTTCTTCAATCTGTTCTGCAAAACCTTTCTTCTAATGGTGTGTCTGATTCTTTCACCTTTGTAAAAGAAGTCAGAAAATTTACCTTTTTCCTTCCTCTGTCTTTTTTTGTTCTTTTGATATTTTCAGTCTCTTCACCAATGTTCCGCTTGCTGAAACCATAGAAATCTGCGTGGAGGCCCTTTATAATGACGAATCAATGGCGCCATCCTTTCTACGCAACATCTTTGTCGAATTAATGCAGCTAGCCATCTCCTCTGTGGAATTCAGCTTCAATAACAATATGCATCGACAAATCGACGGCGTCGCTATAGGCTCACCGCTCGGTTCACTTTAGCTAACATTTTTTTTGGCTACCAAGAACCAAAACTGCTTAACATCGCCAAAAGACCGTTGGTGTACTTCCAGAACGTTGATGACACTTTCGCCGTATTAAACAATGAAGAATACTGCAACACTTTTTTCATCCACCTCAACTCCCTTCATCCCTCACTTCGCTTCACCTATGAAAAAGAATCTAATCACTCTCTCCCCTTCCTTGACGTGTTGGTAGAAAGGCATGATTTGAAATCTCTAACTTCAGTATACAGGAAACCCACCTTTACCGGCCAGTATCTACGTCGGAACCCTTTTAGCCCCCAGAAACAGAAAATCAATCTAATTAGTACTCTTGTTCACAGAGCTTTTATGATTTGTTCTAAAAACAAAAGCAAACTGGACCCAGAGATTGGAAAAATTCGTTCAATTCTTTTATAAAATGGCTACCGAGAACATGCAATCAATTTAAAATGTTTTTTTTTTTGTGAAACGTGTTTTGCTGGTCATAGTGCTTCCAATATGCTGAGACGTGCTACTGCGCAGCAGGCTTTGTTGTGATTAGAAAACATTTCAGCAGACTGCTCAGATGGTGAATTCTCTGACAGAGAGCTAGATGATGCATTCACAAATGATGCACAAGCGGAGCTTGATTCAAGTGGGGAAGAATCAGACTTTGATAATCCTAGCGAAGACGATGACAGCGATTTATAGAATCAAGTGCAGGTGAATCAAGACTGGATCGGAAAAGACGGAACAGCTTGGCAAGCTTTGGCTATTTCCTATGTGCAACGAGGGCGCTTGCAGTAACAAAACATACTGAGCTTTAAATCTAGTCCAACTGTATTTGTAACAAGCAGAATCACTGAAAGCAGTCCACTGTCATTGTTTCGCGTTTTGTATGACGAGGCAATGCTCAGAAATATAAGAAAATGCAATGTAGCTGAAACCCATCGCGTTTCTGGTAGAATGAATTGGGATATGACATTTGATGAGCTGGACAAATTTATTGGACTTGTTATTGCAAGAAGGATTTTAGGACAGAGAGGTCTGCCAGTGGAAAGTTTGTGGGATACAACCTGGGGTGTTCAATTTTCAATAAAACTCTATCAAGACGCAGATTCAAAGAAATAATGCGTTTTTTCGTTTCGACGAAAATAGTGAAAGGCGGCAAAGGTTTAATTTTTTTACATCACATATTAGTATTAATATGGGGGAGTATGAAAAATACAGAAAAATACAATCTTCTTTAAAGATATACATTAATTTATATCATGTTGCCATATGGAAACATCGGTAAAAACCAGGTTAAAGTGAAATGAATTCAAATCTTGTCTAATATTTTACTAAATGCAGACAAAATTTGTCGGGATTAACAAAAAATTAAAAATGGTTAAAATTTTGTATGTTAGAAAAAATGCATTAATCATTCTTAAAAAATTTATTTTCCTACTTTTTTATTTTTGTTCTTTTAAGAGAAGCGTTCAAAGTATGTATAATTTGTGACTTTTTCCGGCTGTAGAATTTAGTCAAAACTCCAATAAGAAAATGCTTAGAAAATGCTTCTATCAATCACTGGGTGGCTTAAACGTGTAATTAAGTTGATATTTTTGATGTTTTACTTTCTTGGATAACGTCAGACTTTTTTTTGTCTTTTATTTTAATCTCTATGTTTATCCTCCTGACTCGCAGAAAAGCGACGGAGGCGCTAATACATAGGGTAGGCAATTACCCGGACCTGTTTCCGGAGATGCTAAGATATTACTGTCCGCTTGTAATTTAATAGAAATATTATTTAAATTTAGAACTGCTTGCCAAGACCATCAAGCAGGGGAAAGTGCCGTAAAGTGTCTTTCCCAAGGACATAACAGAGTGGCGCGAGTGGGTTTTAAACTGAGGTCGTGTTGGTTACGATCCCGGCACTTTAGCCACTCGACCATGCTGCCGACTTGAAATAATAAATTATGAATAGTTCACATGAGTTTCTTTGACAAATTGAATAAGGATTCACTTAATTTATTATATTTTGATTTCATTGTTGGAAAAATATCACATTACTTTATATTTAATTATACGAAAATTAAACGAAATCGTTTAATTTTACAGTGTTTAAAAAAGCAAACTCAACCAAAAATAGTAAAAAATGTAACAACAAAGTATAAATTTGCTAATTATATGGCAATGATTTATGTCACACTGCACTTCGGTAATTGAAAAATGCATTATATGAATTAGTTTCAGACAAAACGATTAAACATTTAAATTTTTAAATAGACTAACATACCTAATTGAACAACGACTACTCTCTTCTTTGAAGAAAAGAAGATACTACTAAATGCTTAAGTTGTTGGATATTGAAATTTTTTGGGTTTACAACAAATATAAGTTCGGTATCGTCAACCTAATAAGGTTAAATGCAGTTAGAGTAAGTATGAGGCAGTAACGGAGGAAACTATCTTAAAATACTAAAACGTGGTCGAGCGGTTGTCGGTAACGTGGTTGAGTGTTTAAGAGCGCCGTGATTGATTGGGAACGCGATGGACACGGTTGCGGCCCTGGGAAAAGATACTTTACTGCCATTTTCTTTGCTTGGCGTTCTTGGCAAGAGGCTCTAAATGTTAGTCATATTTCTAATAAAACAATTTTTAATTGGACAATAGAAAAACAGCAATATGTTGTAGTATATCTGGAATTTGAGGTATACATTTGAGGTATTGTATTTTAAGAATTTCTTTATGCATAGCGCATACGAAGCTTTCACGCGAGTCAGGAAAATAAAATAATAATGAAAATGAAATAAAAAATACGTTTTTGGTGTGGTAAATGACTTGAATAGCACCGAATATTTAAAACCAGTTTATCCCAAAGAAATCCTATCAGTTTTTGGAAGATCTTTGCGTGTCCTTTGCCTGCAATTTGTGATTAGAAAATACGTTAAGTGTTAAGACAAATGTTTTTCAATCTTTTCTTTCAAAATCTTTTACTTGTTTACATTTTTAATTTCGAGTAATGGCTTGCAGATAGTTTGAAAGAAAGGTTTTTCAGTAAACTAAAACTTGAAACTATTAAGCATTTCAATAATGAGAATTATGGGATGCGTTCAAAATCCCGAATGACAAAATTCTGAATGACGAAATCCCGAAAATTATAATTTCGAATGACAAAATCACAAAAAGTAAAAGATAAGGTTTCCGGAAAAGGTTTCCGAACCTGGTGAGGTTTCTTTTCGGGAGGTTTTCTTTACTCACCATGCTCAGTTGAGCTAAATTCATAGTTAGCAATATAGAGCGGTTGTGCCTCCCAATGATTTACATAATATTTCCTGCACTTCACATTTTTTGGCTTTTTTTGTCTTTTTAAATATTAATATTTAGTTTGAATTAAAAGTGACGCGGCCGTGCTTCTCATTTTTTTCTTTCTCAACTCTCTCTATACTTTCTGCATGTTTAACATTTGTCATTGTATCGCGTTTTCTTTTCATGCTTCACAGTACATGCATATACTTAATAATGTTAATAAGCATGAATAAAATATCATCATCATCATCATCAGAGTGTTGTAATAAAAAATTTTGAAAATAAAGAATAAAAAATTGTTGTTAAGATATTTATTTGCATGTACAAAGTGCTAAGTGGTTTGATAAGCTGACTAAAGTGTAAACACAAAGAAGGCTGGAGCAAAACTACATAAAACATTAAACTAAAGTGTTCATTATTTTTTCTATTTTATAAAAACCTATTTTGCTGGCCCAATGAGGTCGAAGTGCAAGAGTGTTTTAAAATCGTTACATATATGTGAATATCAATCTTATAATGTATTTGTTTGTCACTTAAAATTATAAATCTCAATTCGAGATTATGAACGGTCGGGATTTCGTCAATTGGGATTTGGACCTAGACCCGAGAATTATATACACAACGGAAAAAATACTCGGCAAAAAGTAAAATTTAAGATAGTGGCTATCAAATACTAGATTCGATTTTTTTCCTGTTTGGTTTCTTTTTTTTAATTAATTTTGCTTAATTTAGTTTGAATCCATTAGGTTTATTTTAACTTTTTTTTATTGTTTACGAAAAATTTTATTTGGGAAATGACAAAAATGATGAAGAGTTCGTTGTGGTACATAATTTTATCATTTAATGTCAATTTCATTGTAACCAAAAATTTTTTCTAAGCGCTTTTATCAGTGGCTATTGCGCCTATTTGGCCGAGCCATAGAAAATCAAGATATATCGTAGTTTCAACAAGTTAGGAAAACAGCTACTGCACAGTGTAATCTTAAAAAAGAAAAATGAATTCTCTTAAGAAAAACGCTATTTGTTCACTGCATTAGTTACTTGAAGTGAAAACAAATTATTTTTGCTTCATAGTGCAAGATTTCTAATTTTAATAAAGGCTGTTTTAATTTGACAAAACTAAAATGAATTGCTTGCTACGGCAAAAATTTTGAATCTTCTATCATCGCATTTGCAGCACAGTGCTCATTCTCCAACAGATCTTGTTCTATGGTAGAGATGCATTAGTCACAATCAAATCAAAATAGCCATTGCTTTATATGATGTTCTTGACATACTTTTTTATCATTGTGCTCGTTGCTATTTAGTTTTAAGATTAAATAATGGGATAACTAAAAAATAGTTTAAAATACCACATTCTAAACTTTAATGATAATACCTGTTCTAGACAGCAGTTGGTTAAAGCGCAGCAGTACGCTGCACTAACAATGAACATGATGAAACAAGGAAAAGAAAAGATGGCCATCAAAGAAAACGAAATCACAATAGCAATCTAAAAAAAAAGTCATTTTACTTGTTATACTTATTTTGTTTATATCAAATTATAGAGTAAGGGTTGCTAAAATTCTAATTTTCTAAAAGTAAATTGATGATTACTTATGAACCAAAATGATTTTGAACAGTACTCAATGAAAAGCCAGTGGATGTTTAAATATTGTGTTCACAAGTATTTTTTTAATAAAGCAAACTTTATTATTAATAATATATTTGCTTATGAATTTGATTTAAGAAAAAAAAGAAAAAAATTTAAAAATTTTGAAAGGAGAATTTTTGATATTTTATTGTTAGGCTAGATTTTGAAGGAAAAATAAAGCATTGCTTTATAACCATGGCGCTGTGTAAAACGGGCACCGCGACGCTTCTCTTAACTAATGACTGACTAAACTTCACTCGCGTTAAAGAAAAAGTCAGTTTTAAAAAACATTGCAAAAAAGTAACACTTAACATTTGAAAACCCAAACATTTTGAATAACTACAATGCCCATAGGGTTCATTTCTGATCGCTCAGTATCTACACAACAAAATACATACTATTTGAAAAAATAAAAATTTAATGCAAATTAAATTAAAGAAACATTTTATGTAGAGTACAACACATTCAACAAAAAAATTGTTAAAGACAAGATAATAGTAAGGCAACATAAATCACAGCACAATCGCAGCTAATAAAACGCTTTGTCTTTTCATTTTTTTAAATATAATACTTAATGCAGCTACTGCATTTCACTATCCCAACCTTTTTCCCAGTGTGTCTTCCACAGCACACTTTTCCACATTTTTCGCAGGTCAATAACGATTTGTTTTTACATGCAGAAAACTGACACTGTTTGCGTTTTCTTGAAGCATCACTGATTTGCTGCTGACTTGCCTCACTGGTCTGCTCAGGTAATCCGACTGGGTGAACTTCCGGCTTGCACATTTCTTTGATCAAAGCTAGTAAAAAATCTCTTTGAAATTTGTGTCTTTGTTACTTTGCAGCACAAGATGTATGCTTTTATGCAAACGCAATGCAGAATATTGCAAAAGATTGCTACGGGCCATCTCCTTGTTGCAGTTTTTGCTGTATGATATCTGGCCATTGGTCTAAAAATCTACGCTCACTTTTGTTTAGTTGTAGTAACTCACAGTTTCTGGCAATTTCCTTTTATGTGTCTGATCTACTGCAACATTTTGGTGCGCTGAGCTGAGAAAAGTAATTTCTTCTTTCTTGCCTTATAAACAGTAAACAAGCATTTGGAAGGATAGAAAAAGCATAGCAAATGCACTCAGCTATTTTATCACCTATTAAAAGCTTGTCAATCTCCATAAGATCTTCAAACTTATTTTTTTTGCACACTTCGTAACGACCTTAATCTCTTAACAGTTTTATGACGTTTAATAAAAGTTTTAAACAGGCAACTACTGCATAAGTTATGATGTGAAAAACTGAAAGCTATCTTGCAGGTTGTTGTTTTTGCAAGCATAAACAAATTTTGCTGTGGAATTAGTTTGATCCAAGCTGCTTTTTCATTTTCGTCTACAGAAAATTTATAAGCTGTTACTGTCTTGGTCGTGAAATTATGGTTTGTTGGTATGACAGCAGGGCAAGCAGTATTTCAAAATCTTTATTTTAGTTAAATTATCTTAAAAATTTTCTTTCATATATTTTAAAAATTCAAATTCAATGTGGTTTGGGTATTTTTAATTTATTGATATTTACAGTATTGCATAATTTACGTTGATTTGTTTAGCAATAAAATCAATTTTTTAAATTTCTACCTCGGATACACCACAAAATGTATTTCTAATTTTCACTATATATTCCCCATATCTACATGTAGTCACAATATATATCAATAGTGAAAATTCAACTGGCAGATTTCCACACAATTTTGTTGAAAATTATGCATAAATGTTTTGCACGTGAATTTCTTGAAAAAGTCTTTTATCAAGATATAACAGGAATTTTTAAATATAATAACTAATTCCATGTTTAATTAATTATTCGATAACCCGATAATATTTCTAACCAGTCACTTTATAACAATTGTGACTTAAACTTAACAGAGATAGTAATTTAGGTTCAATTAGAAATGTGATGTCTTTCGCTTTTGAGAATGCCTTTGATCAGCCTTTAGTTTTAAAGAAGCGCTTGGCGTTGTCATGGTTTGTTTTTAATAGCGCCATGGTTCAACTTATTTCAGGCAAATCAAGCTATAAATCAATTTTCAGATTTTCTTAACACAAACTTCAACAAGCTATAACGGCCACATATTGAGGAACATTTTTGAGAACTACAACTATTATATATTTGTAGTACTTAGTACAACTTTTTATGGAACAATAGCGCATCGAAACGACAGTATACACTAACAGTTAATTTAATCGGAAAAAGCTTCTACTATTGACCATCTTTTTGTTGTTTTAAATTTGATTAATTAAAATCAAAAAACAGTTTCAAGAAACTGTTATGTACGTTCTCGGCAAATTCCACCACAGAAAATTTTTTCAAGTATTTACCGTGGTGAAATTTAAGCTACTTAATTAATCTTTCGTTGAGCATTTACAGTAATAAAAAACGTAAATCTTAATCTTGATTCTAATTTGTATCCAGCTAAGCCTAATCCTAATCCTATGGTGCAATTGATTATGGTGAATTCTAACCTTACCTTAATCCTAACTCGTTCCTTTCTATGGTGGAATGGTAATTGTTATCTGAATGCTAACTTTAACCTTATTTTAAAATTCAACGTGTTGAAAATTACCGCCATATGTCGTCAATGTAAGTGACCAAGAAAAATTGAATTTTCCATGAAATGCTGTTTGGACGAACTGTTTTTTGGACGTAGTGTGTCGGTCTGAACAACAGTTGTTATGATAAAACCTGGTTTGATAAACGGTTGTTTGATCGTATATTTTTCAATCAATTGTTAAGTTACGTTATGGCATATTGCATTGTAATTAATTTTAAATACTTTGAGATAAAATATTTTTATTACACTGAAATATAGTTCACTAATTAAACCATATAACCGGAAAAAATAGTGTTAAAGCCGCTAATTTTAAAAAAGTTATATAGTAAATTTTAAAGTATTGAAGTCAAAAGTTTACTAAATGGTTCTAAATAAGAATCGCGGGTTTATCGAAATGATAAATTTTAGAAACCAATAATTAGAAGTTTTAATTATAAAGCAAAAAAGTTTTCTTACCCGGCGTATTATCGGGTAGAGTAGAGAATGCATCAAAATGATTGCCAAAATAAACAGCACTGCTGATAAAAGGGATGCAATTATACTAAAGCCCATATGATAGTTGATCTGAAATACAATAACAGCTTTACATTAAGGTCTTTTTTCAAAAAGAACCTATTTATATACATATTTTAAGAGTCAATTGATGGTACAAAACTTTAAGATCACTTTAAAAGGGATGTTCTTTGTCGAAGACTTTTTTGTGACACTTATACGGAGGAGTTGTTAGAATTAATTAGGAGCAATTCAATCGTGCTTTTATAAAAAATAAGAGGGATTTTGATTGGTTGAGAAAACAAACAATTGAAAAAAGAAGCGAAAAGAAAATGAGAGGGCTTTTAATTGGTAAAGAAAAACAGTCAATTAAAGGAAAAAAAAAGCGTTAGTTAACGAGTTTTAAACTGTAAAGACATTCCTTGTGTCAACACAAATTAGGTTGAAAAAATTTGATATAAGTAGCTTCAAGAGCAAAAGGTGGAAAGAAGTACATCCTCGGGCAAGGATAGAAAATGGGGTGTCACTGTATTGAATGGCACAGAAAAAGTTTTCCCAAAGATGCTATCCAATAGCAGAGTCGTCGTCTTCGGGTGAAAGATATCCACTCCAGGTCAGACACAAACAGGACTGGGGCCGAGGGTTTATTCTTTTACTATGCCAGGCTGCTGTACTGCCTGAATCAGATGCTGGTAATGATGTCATTAAGCCAGCATCGGGTTTCGTCATCCGAAACCGTCAGATTCGTGCTCCATGTGGTGCCTGATGTATAGGGCACGCTGTTAGAACATGATCTGCGGTTTGTTTAGGGGCACCACACTTGCAATTTGGTGAAGGAGCGAGACCCCATTTGTGCATGGACGAATGGAATCGCCCAACACTAGTCCGCAGGCGGTTGAACTTAATCCAAACTGCGCGGGGTAAGCCCATCCCAACAGGCCTGGCACTAGTCCCGGCAACAAAATCACGAAGCCTGAAAGCGTTTTCACAATACTCCGTTTTCCATTTGTGATTTGTCCATTCAGAAGCGCGGATGCCAAGTCTGGCAAGGTTGTCCAAAAGATTCCACGCAGCTGACACAAACGGGCGTCTGGATCTTAGTCTCACTTGGCGAGTATCTGAGGACCCACTTAAAAGACCATATAAGGTATGATTGGGGTCCAGAGATTCACGGTGAGCCAAGGAGAGTGTCGCTCCCATTAGGCAAAGCTCAGCTGGATGGATGCCTGAGAGTAGGTGGTCCATTTGAGTTGGACGCAGGCATTCGGTGACTATGCGCAAGGCGTCCTCTAAGACACTGTCGATGAGGCGAATGTGAGCACAGCGACACCAGACTGGCGCTAAGTACTCACCTTATCAGCGCCTACTGTAGTAGGCTACAGATATCTGTAGCCTACTACAGTAGGCGCTGATAAGGTGGCTATCCGTAGTGTTTTAGTACCAGCACCCCATCCTGAGCCCACGAGTCGCCTCAGCAGTGTAACGTGCGAGGGTAGTTTTTTGCGCAATGCCACTAAATGGTGACGAAACGTGAGCAATCTGACCAGTCTTTTTTCGAGATAAGTAGGGGTATGACAGAACGGTAAAAGTCTACCGTTGTTGTAGACTTTTAGCTCACGTTTGACCTCTCGGTTGTTTAAGTGAAAGGCTTCCATCCCCGTCATAGTGAGACTGAGCTTCAAGCTCCAAGTCTGGAGATTCTCTGAAAGTGTAGACATATCTTGGCTTAAAGTCCCCTCTACGTCCTTCTAGTTTCCAGAAGGTGCAACAATTCTAAATCATCAGCATAAGCAAACTTTCTGGAAATCATGGAAGGAAGATCGTACGTACAGATGTTAAATGGGAGGGGAGCCAAGACCGATCCCTAAGGAACGCCATTTTTAAGACGGCGTAGCTTGCTTTGCTTGCTGTCATCGGTAGTAAGGGTGAAACTTCGATTTCGGACAAACTCCATAAGCATTCTGAATATGTTTTTATCCGGAAGTAGTCTCAACAGCTTGCAGGTAAGGCCACGGTGCCAGACAGTCTCATAAGCAGCTGTTAGATTGACAAATATGGCACCGGCCTTCTTTTTAGCCTCAAACAAATCCTTGATGCTCTGGGTTAGCAGAACAACTTGATCTACGGTTGACTTTCCGCGTCGAAACCAAACCTTTTCTTTAGGGAGCAGTGGATCATTAATGGCTCAAAATTTGCATAATCCTAAGAGCAATGCCGTCCAGAGTTTTTTCAATTCCTCTCAGGGCTACCCACCGTTGAACCATTAATTGATGGGTAGTCTTAAGAGGAGTTGAAAACTCTAGACAGCATTACTTTTAGGATTTTTAAAAAGCAAACCCCTCCACCACGCTAAGGTAGCAATTTATTGGAGAGAAAAAAACAGGATTAAGTTTATCCCCGCAATTCTATTGCACACGTGGTTTCTAGTGTGTATGGTATATTTAACGTACAGTGATATCGGTTACTATAATCAGTTGTTATCATAAATCTTTAATGTCAGTGTTCGACTTCTCCTCTTTTTATTATATACATGGACAAGATTAGCAGAGACAGTTCCTCCAGTAGTGACGTCACATTTGGGGAGTGTAATGTTAGGCGCCTGCTGTTTGCAGATAACCTAGGATTGTTAAGCTCGAACAAAGTGATTTTCAATATGTACTTGATCGGTTTTGTGATGCATGCTTGGATGGTGGAATAAAAATTTGTACGGCTTAAACTGAGATCATGTTTTTTTTATCTCTATATTTATCCTCCTTACGCGCAGGAAAGCGCCGGAGGCGCTATACACAGGGCAAGCGATTACCCCGGCCTGCTTCCGGAGATGCCAAGATATTGCTGTCCGCTTGAAATTTTAATACAGATATGACTTTAATTTAGAACTGCTTGCCAAGACCACCAAGCAGAGAAAAGTGCCGTAAAGTGTCTTTCCCAAGGACACAACAGAATGACGCGAGTGGGTTTTGAATAGAGACCGTGTTGATTGCAATCCCGGAGCTTTAACCACTTGACCACGCTGCTGACATATGTTTTTCAAGGCACCCTGTCCAGTGTTTCTTTCGAACAAATGAAGTAACTCTTAAGCAGACGAAAAAGTTGAAATATCTTGGAGTCACATTATCGAGTGTTGGTACACAAGATAACGAACTGGACACACGTATTTCAGATCAGTTTTTGTTCCTTTCCTCACCTTGGTCATGAGTGTTAGTTAATAACCAAAAGAGTAAAATCCCGAGTACAGGCACCGAAATTGTTTTCTTGCAAAAATTAAGAGATCTTTTCTTACTTGACAAGTTTAACATTAGAAGGACGGGACGCGTCAATTAACGCATTATTTACCTTTGCGCGTCTATGATTTTTAAACCGTATGGATTACAACAATCATATCCCCTGACTTTTTCTAATTTGGCCAAGCCGACATGCCTTGAAATTTTCATGTTTCTATTTTATCAGTAAAGCGAAATGGAGTGGCAACTACCTAGAAGGACGGCGTGCGTCAATTGACGCAGCACTGTTTTATTATTGAAAACGTACGATAAAATGCATAGGATGAGCAGCTGTTGCCATGTAAGGTACGATGCAAATTCATCTAATATATGCCCAATAAGCCTGACAAATTTGGCCTAAAGTTTTGGCTTGCAGTTGATGTAAAAAAAAAATACTTATTCAACGGCTTTTTTTACGTACGAAAAGACGATATAAGAAGCAGTGACATCCCTGTGGCCACAGATGTTGTGCTGAAATCATGGCTCTGCTTTTCCAACAGGGTTACAATGTCACGTGTGACAATTATTTTACCTCAATTGGTCTTACTTTAAAATTAGCAGAGAAAAAGTGCAGTCTTTTGGGACATTGCGCTAGAATAGAAGAAAAGTCCCGATGGAATGCAAGAAGAAAAAGGAACTGCATGAAACGGAAGTGTTTAGGTAGATGGCCAAACGGCAATTACACTCATATCCTACCAGTGCAAAGCAACAAAAAACTTGGCAGTTTTGAGCAGCTTGCACCCGGATATCCTTGTTTCAAGCAACGAAAACTCAAAAAAGGAATCTGATTTAGTATTGTACTATAATAAAACAAAAATGGGAGAGGACCATTACGACCAAATGACAAGGCTTTACTCGGTGAAAACAGCATGTAGGCGTTGGCCTGTGCATGTATTCTATAATTTAGTTGACATGGCTCTTATAAAAAGTTGGATTCTTTACAAGCAGGTCTTCCAAAGCAGTATTAGCCGTAGAGAATTCATACAATGGGTAGCAGAAGAGGTGACTGGAAGTGCGCCAACCGTGTCTCGTAAACGACGTGCTGAAGAAGTTTTTAGTCCCAATGACACAAACGCTAGTTCTATTGTGAAACGCCGCCTTACCTACTTAACTTCAAAATGCAGAAATCGGACCACTGACATGTGCCAAGAATGTAACAAACCAGTGTGCGCACGATGTGCCACCAGAAAGTGCAAATTGTGTGCATAAATACTGTCAAGTGTTTGAGCAACAATGACTTAGCCTTCACTGGTTGTCAAAAACGAACCCTTATTTTTTGAGAGTGATTGCTTTAATTCAATAAAACGTCAAAACTATCATCTGATTAAAAAACATTTTTAGAGTTAGGGTGCCTTTTTGTGCAAAATAAGTTATTTTTGCAGCTTTCTGAAATTTTGTGTCAATTGTCGCTCTCCGTCCTTCTAGGTAGGTAAAAATTGCCGTCCTTCTAGTGTTAACCCTAATTTACTTAAGGGGGGATCCTCAAAGAACCCCCCTTATATAAAAACGATATAACTCGTAAAGTTTGGATGATAAAAATCTGAAATTTTATGACTTTTCCTAAAATTTATTCCTGATTATTTTGGTATTTTACTTGAGCAAATCCGTTGGGTAATTTTAGTGTAGCAAGCAATTTTTTTGACTTACCTCTTGATTTTCGTATACTTTTTGTGTGCAAAAATCATGAGATAAGTCAAAAAACGTTTTGAACATCTTGCTGTGTTTGTCAAGATTACTGTTTCAGGTAGTAGTTATTTATTTTTGCAGCAGACTGTGACTAATCCGACTATGTCACAAAACAAAGCAATCAACGAAAATTTGAGGACCTTCAAGTTTATGCAATATAAGAAAAGACTAATATCAAATATATTAAAAGTAAAGACATTTGACTAAACTAGAATAAATGTTTTTCAACATATCAAAAAATCAATTGCGCAGCTATTGTCTATTAAGAGTATTGGACATGTAAACTTAGGATCCTCCGAGGACCCTCCCTTAGGTAGTCAACAGAAAAAAATAGCCTAGGTAAATAAGGGTTAAAAGACTGACATTCGTCAATCTCTCAACATCGAACCGCTGCTACCCCGCATAGAACAGTCTCAACTCCGCTGGTATGGCCATGTGACACAAATGTTGCACAAGCAAACAGCAATACAACTAATGAATGTTCTTCCAAGAGGCAAGGCCTAGAGGGAAACCGAGAACTCGCTGGCGGAATTATGTTAAAGACCTGGCCTGGTCACGTTTTGGAACTCTACCACAAAAATTTCCGCTAGTTGCAGGAGATTGGGATGCGTGGATATCTCAACTTGAGCTACTACCTTAGGAACACCAATAGGACAAGCGGGCAAATGAAAATACACTGAACTAAATCAATGTTTTCCCTGAAAATGATGATGATGAAAAATAAACTAAAGACAAAATTTGATACCAAGACAAAATTCGACATTGGCTCACACGCCGACCGACCGAGTTAAAACAAAATTTTTTTTTCATATAAAAGTGCTTGATTAGCATATTTACTTGTGTATGTAGCATCTTTATTGTTTTTGTTTACAATAAACGTTTTTTAAAAGTTTAAATTTGTCGTTATTTTGTTTTTTCCATATTTTAAGCAAATTTCTGATAACTCAAAATTCTTATGCGATAAAAGCATTTCAGATTTGAACTCTGCGCCCCAAATTAAATCCGAAACTCATGAAGTGATTTGAGTCAGCGAGATGCGCCAATTTTTTTATGAAATCGTGAAATTGGAGAAAAATTCATTGACAAGTTAGAATTTTTGTATGAAGGAAAAAGTATTCATTTGTGTGTTATTATTTTAAAGATGCGACCAAAAGTGCAAAACACTCACTTTTAATCCAATTTTGTTTGAAGAAGCAGAGCTGTTATGTATAGAAAACGATTTATTTCATTTAATGTTTCAAACATTTGATAATATTTTGAGTAGAGAAGAATAAAACTGAAAAGTTGGATCCAAAAAAAAGATTTTTCAAATGCTTGATTTTGTATGTCATTCAATTATACCCTTTACGCTAGCTGTTCTGTTAATGAATCAAATTTGTTAATTAGAGGAAGGCTTGTTCTCCCTTAAAAAATTTTGACAATTTCATTTAAAAAGTGCAATTATCCCATCGGAGTTGCTATTCTGATCAAATAAGTCCATCTTTAAATTGGATAAAGTTAATGAACCAGCATTGGATTTGGTATTCCAAAGGATTTAAAATAAGCAAATGAGAGCAAATGACCTCCAGTTACTACGCTTTCTTGCCGGAACTCTAAAGTGAGTATCAAAAAAAGAAAGACTAAATATGAAGTTATAAAGACTATTTATAAAGAAAATTTTTTGAACTGAGCAAAACTACTTTTTTAAGTTCTTTCAAACAATCTTATTTGAATAAATTTTTGTTTACGCGAAACTATAGAACAACCAATGGAATAACTGACTCTAGTTATGTTTCCGTCCATTTCTTTAGTTATTTTAAAACAATTTTATATTTTTATCTAAACTTACAGTAATTTTTATTTAACTTTACTCTACATCAGGGGTGGCCAACCTTTTGCATACCATGCGCCATTTGTACTAAATATAAGAGCATATGCGCCAATTATAACATAACTTTACAATTTATCAAAATCAAATCAGTATTTAACAGATCAAATAAACTTTATTTATACGAGTATTAGTGTGATATTTGACTCTGTTTCGACTTTGCCAGTTTTTGAATATCTGGAGATAAATTTGTAACAGAGAGTAGCAAACAATTCTTCAAATTTGAATCTGTGAGTTGCGACCTCATTTTGCTTTTAATCAAGTTCATAGATGAGAAGGCTTGTTCACATCTGTAAGTTGATTCAAAACGACATATAAAGCTCTGAGCAAAAGTTTGCAGTTCTGAGAAGCTTTTATGAGGCAATGATCGCCAAAAATTTATTGTGTTTCTTACATTTTGAACTAGATGAAGCTCATCAAATTTCGTTTTTAATAATGAATTGGTTTTCAAATCAATAAGCTCCACTTGTATGCTACTGGGTAGCTTCATTATATGTTCATCATGCAGAACAAAAGGGTTTGCAAATACGAGCAAAGAATTTTCTTCTTTTGCAAAATCTTGAAAACGATTTTCAAATAAATCATGCAATAAATGGATTTTATCAACATATTTTGTCAGATTTCCAACATCAACAGCAATTTCTCTCTGCTCTTTCAAGTGTGGAAAGTGGCTCAAATCCTGATTTTCTAACTGAGAAACGAAAAGTTTTAATTTCACCTTGAATGAATTGATGCTATTTACTAGGAATGGGAATAACATGTTTTTGCCTTGTAGCTTTTTATTTAAATTATTGAGATGATTAGTAACATCAACTAAAAACGCAAAGTCAAATAGCCAGTTTTTATCAACTAATAAAGCTCTTTTGTCTGGAAGCTCATTGTTGACTTCAAGGAAATTGTAAACAAGATTTTTTGGTTTTCAAAACCTACTCAAACACTGCCCTTTGGAAAGCCAGCGCACTTCACAATGAACATACTCAAAATCTAACAATTGACAGTACTCTTTGAATTCTCGTTTGTTCAATGCTCTTGCCTTAATTTTGTTAGCACATTTCAAAACCGGTAACATAACATGCTGCATATTTAAAGTTTTGCCACATATTGCCTCTTGATGTATAATGCAGTGATATTTTAATATGGAATGATTCAAAAAATTTTCAAGCCAAGTTGCAGCCCCAGCCACCTTACCTACCATTGACGGGGTACCGTCGGTACACACACTGACAAGTTTACTAAAATATAATTTCAAATTCTCTAGGCATGATTTTACTTTGTTAAATATGTCTGATCCTCTTGTCTTCCCATGCATCGATTCTAAACTAAGAAGCTCTTCAAACACGTTGAAATGATCATCGATCCCTCGAATAAAAATGCCTAATTGTGCTACGCCACAAATGTCAGTTGATTCGTCCAAGGCTAATGAGAAGAAAGTACAAGATTGACGAGATCTTCCAATTGCCAAGATACATCTTGAGAGAGTTCTTTTGTTCGTCTTGTTACGGTTTGTTTTGATACAGCAATTTCGTCTGTTTCTTCTCAATACTCTTTTTCCCAAGATGTTTTGCAAATATTTAAAGACATGCCTTAACAATTTCTTCTCCATCAGAAAAAAGGCTTCTTTCTTTTCGCCAAGTGTAAAGCAATTTCATAAGACGCTTCTGTCATCGCCACGTCTTCAAAAATTATCTGACCAAAGATTTTTTGTCGTCTTCTGATTTCTTCCTTCTTCTTGGTAACATATTCTTTACGTAACTTAGAACCAAGCTTGAGCTTCTTTTCATCTTCAATCGTAGTCTGGTGTTGTGTTTTATAGTGTCTATTAAGATCATGTTTTTTATTGCAGGAAAGAGTAGTTTCGTAAACAATACGAAGTGGTTTTCCACTGGATTCGCTATAAATAAAAAATCATTTTTCCACTCTTCATTAAATTCACGCTTACAGTCATTTTCTGCTTTTCTTTTACTCATTTTATTACGCACTGTAATAGGTAAGAGGAAAATAAGAAATAATTATGAAAAAAAACACACTCAAAATGTTGACAAAAGTCACATACAACAAGACGACAACCGCAACAAGCAAACAAGCTACAGCTCAAAGCACACCTACTAACCACCTGTTTTTTTTTGGCAAATCAATTGAAATACTACTCCTGTATAATAGAAGCAAAAAATTAAAATGCTACGTAAAAAACATATGCATTTTAGCTTATATAGCTTATTAAAAGTTTTTTACAAAACCAATTATATACAAAGAAATTATTTTTTTATTTAGCAGAAAAATTTTTGAAGCAAACTTCTGTAAAGAAGTTTCAACAAAAAGCCACAGCAAATTTATAGAAAATTAATCAGTAAATCCATTGCGAGGTACTAAAATTTACCTATAATACCAAAATCAAATTTCTATATTACTTTATCAACTGCCACAAGTATAAT
The DNA here is from genome assembly GCA_963680785.1 of Diplosoma virens. Classification (NCBI taxonomy): domain Eukaryota; kingdom Metazoa; phylum Chordata; class Ascidiacea; order Aplousobranchia; family Didemnidae; genus Diplosoma; species Diplosoma virens. The sequence continues at coordinate 36,909,100 of OY796893.1, read as the reverse complement.
GCCAATCACAATTGCTTTTCTTAAATCACAATAAAAAAATATTTTGTCAGCATCAATGACAATGCACTTTTCCTTAATTGAAAAAAAATCAATGGATAATTAAATTAAAACTATGCAACTGTCATATTTTTACTTTACTAACTGAAGGTTTTTTTTATAAATATCAAAATATATTCTGGAAAAGCTCTAAACAACTGCTGTAGTTCTAAACAACTATAATACAACTATACTATGTACAAAAATTACTGTTAAAATCCATAGAACAATAACAGTAAAAATTCCTTTTATCATTATAATAAAATATAAAAAAGCTAAACGTTTTCGGTTTAGAACAAACCCTTTTCAAAGCATCATCTGAAATTTTTTAGGAAATTTAAAACACTTAGAAAACTTTTAAAACAAACATTATTAAATTAAATACATTTACTGTTAGTAGATGATGATTGATTAATTAATTAGAGACAAAAATGTCCGCTTGATCGAAATAAATTTCAACAAAAAATATCACAATGATTTAATTATTTTAACACAAAGCAAGTTAATCAGTCAATTTTAAATAAAATTAATTGATATACAGTATATATAACTAGATATAAGTTGTAGAACATTTTCATTTGAAATATTTTTACCAACTGCAATGCGCCATCACTAACCGTCCAATGCGCCACGCGTGCCGCATGCGCCGCAGGTTGGCCACCACTGCTCTACATATTTACAAAAATTTATCAGAAATTTATTAAATATTCAGCAGCTGCGCTATTGCACAAGAAAAATCACCTTCAATGAAAAAATAAAAAAAAGTCACCGAAATTATGTAACAATTTGTATTTCTGTAACACCCTACTTTATATATATTGTTAATGTAATTTTTAAAAAATGTTTAAATAAATAAAAAAACATGATTAAATCTTTTTTACGGAGCTGCAAAAATTAATCAAATACTGCATAACCTATCGGTTTACTTTTAATCCTTTAAATGTGCTTAATATATGCTTTTATAAAATACTATGCTCTAAACTACATGTACATATTAAAAAAACAACTATTATTAGCCTACATACTTACAATTAATCTTGAAGCATTTTTCTTAGATGACAAAATTCCCAGAGTTGCAGCAATTACGATCTATCCAAAATAAACAAAAATTTTTACACAATTTTGTAATCAATCTTCAACTTTTCACAACCAGTATTAAGTTAATAAAATTTATTTTTTAAGTGTTATTACAAAAACTGTGTCCTAAGTTTTTGACCCTAGAATTGTGTCTTTTAAAATAAGGATTTTAATATCAATATACAATAATAGACGGCCTGATACTGACGAAGAAATCAATCTGACTAATGGTGGTTTGAAATTTTGATCTTCCAATTTAGCGATTAAAAAAAGCATTTACCAAACTTAAATATAAACAGTCAAACTATAAAAGCAACAACCAGTTTCATCTAAAATTCAACAATCAATCAAAATATTTAATTCTTAATTATGAAAATTAATGCGTATCTTTCCAAACTTCTAAATTTTTAACACTAGAACGGTCGCTACGGTCATTTTGACCGTTTGGGAATTTTAAGGTGGCTTATTTTTTTTTTACGAAAATCGCATTGGTGTAAAATTTCTTGACTTTTCCTAATTAATTGGTAGGAACTGTAATGCTGAATATCAAATCGAAAACAGATTTTACAAATATTTTATAAGGTGGTTTACCTCCAACGGCCATTAACGGTCATTTTGACCGCTATACGAAAACCATTATTTCTGAACCTCCTGCTGTACTTTATGAGACCGTATCGTCTCTATGACACGTATGACTCTTTTTCAAACATTGTCTTTCTATTTTCCGATAAATTGATTTTATTTGTGACATCATAGAGTCACCAGAAAGAAATGCAGAACTCTGAAAGCAGTTATAAAAAATTTTTCCAATTATCAGTTAGCATTGAAAATATACTGACTTCGGATAATGAAAGAGTTTGTAAAATAAAAATAGGTTATAAAAGAGTTTATGAAATAGATTATAAAAGAGTATATGAAACGGAAATAGGCTATTCTATATTTTTGACAACTACCGGCTTTCATTGACTTTCAGCCCACGATAATTGTCAGATATTCTTCCGAAACAGCACCCATCCCACTTACTCAGGTAGAAAAAGCAGCGGAACACACAGGCAATTAGCCTTTAGCATAAGTTAGTAAGTTGATCATCATCTTTTGTAATAAAAGCATGATGTTCATGCCCAATTAGTGCTAACCTATTCTGGTTTCACAGGTGAAGTAAGCTACTTGACTAACAAGTATAACATAGTAAAATCTATTAAATCGTGTCTGAAAGACCAAGAAGTTTTACTGAAGTTATTGCTATGCACATCTATAGACATCTATTCACATCTATAGACAAGGATGATTCTGGAGGAAAAAGTGAAACTGAAGAAGGCGACGTGTTAGATTGACAACTATGCTCCTCCGATGAGATGAGCGACGATGAAAAAACTGAGCAATTTGATGATGCACAACCGATTGTTCGTATAGGTGATTTACAAACTTCTGGTACTAACGTTGAAATCTATTCTGCTACATGTTATAATGATGATTCTGGTTCGGGTGCTGCTGAAAGCTCGAGCACAAACGAGACACAAAGAGATGGCACAAAATGGGAATTTATGGAATTCGGTCTAGAAGCACGAGGAAGGCGTGCAGCTCAGAATGTCCTAACTGAGCAATCAGGTTTATCACGCTTTGCCCTTAGAATGGCAGACTCACCTGTTAGTGCTTTTCAAATTATATTTGATAACCATATGCCCACATACATTCAACAATGTACCAATGTGGAAGCTCGAAGAGTCTTAGGCAATTGAAGAATGGAAGGTTTCGGTTTGTGAGCTCAATGCGTTTATTGCTCTGCTATATGTAGGAGCAGCGTATGGTGGCAAAAACTTTCTCCTTTACAATTTTTGGAATGAAGAATGGGGCATATCATTTTTTCAACAAACCATGTCAAGAAATCATTGTCGTAAAATTATGCGTTTTCTACGGTGCAATTGCGTAGCAAAAAGTCAGCACGCTGGCAAACTAATAAATTTGCTCTTATTTCAGATATTTGGAATAGGTCTGTAGATAACAGCATCAGTTGTTACCAACCTGGAAAAAATATTACGATTAATGAGAAGCTGTTTCCAACAAAATCTCTTTGTAGGTTTATCCAGTATATGCCAAACAAGCCAGGTAAGTTTGCCATGAAGTTCTGGTTAGCGGTTGACGTGGAATCCAAGTATATCTTAAATGCCATTTCATATCTGGGCAAATACAAGTCACGTCCATCCACCCAAAGGCTTAGTTAGTGACAAAGTTGTCATGACTCTCATGGAACCATTCATGAGAAAAGGTAGAAAAGTTACCACCGATAACTTTTTCACGTTGTTTTTACTTGCTAAAGAACTGAAAAAAAAGAAAGCCAGCTTTGTTGGAACTGTGAACAAGGTTAGAGTTGAGCTGCCTGCATCTGCAAAATGCTTGCAACAACGTTATTCTAGTAAGCTCATGAAGACAGGCAATATGGCAATTTTAACAGTATATCAGTGTAAGGCCAAGAAAAACGTTTGTGTTATCAATTCTCTGCATTTGTCTGTTGAACTTGGCGAATCTGAGAAAAAGAAACTGGAAAAAATGGAATTTTATAACAAGAGCAAATGTGGTGTTGACGTGGCTGATCAAATGGCCAGGCAGTATTCAATCAAAGCAGACACCCGTCGGTAGCCTGTTGCTGTTTTCTACAACATTCTGGATTTGGCAGGCATCAATGCATTTGTGCTCTATAAAAAAACAAACAGGTGACAAGGTTTCAAGACGAGATTTCTTGTTCAAGTTTGCTACAGAACTACGTGAAGACTACATTGTTGAAGATCAAGCAGAAACACTACTATTGCTAGACCTTTCCGACTATCGACAGCTCCTAAAACCACTAAAGCCGAAAAGCGTAAACAATGTCAAATAGCTGCAAACTGCACTCAAAACAAACCCAGCAAGCAAGTGTAACAAAACTGTATGTTGCAAGTGTACCGCCTCGAAGATTTTCGAATGCGTTATACAGTGTGTGCGACAACGCAAATATAAAACATTTTTCAATTTTATGTCCACTTTGTGCTCTTTCCTTCAAGTAAAACAGTTTTTTATGGATAGATTGATTGAATTATGTTACCTGAGTATTTGTTCAACACTTGAGTTGCATCCACACCACGCATATACTAGTAAAAATGCGTTTTTGGAGAAGCGGTTAAAATGACCGCTGCTGGCCGTTGAAAGCTTAGCGCAACTCTGGCCGTTCTAGTGTTAAAAGTTTTTTTGATTTATTTTAATTTGTTTTCTTTTTGTTTATTTCTTTTTTTGAAAGGTTGTATCTATTAATTGGTTGTTCACAGCAAATTTTTGCCAATTTTTTAAGAAAATAATAAAAAAAATTTTATAGAACTAATTTATAAAATCATTTTACAAAAATAAACACTAAAATTTTTAAAAATAAATTTTATGTCAAAAATGTTATTAAGCTTTTAATTCTAGAAAAAACATAAGCATACTGTAGATTTGGTAAACATTATAACAGGTTATCAAAGTCAATTAATTACTTATTCTTGATAAAGTTTATGCACGAAAAATTTTCAAAAATATTTTTTCTGTTCATCTTATTATACTTAATCTTTTCATTTTAACAAGTTTGTTCTTACATTAGTCTGCTTGCTTTAAAATTAAATAAACTACGTTAACTATTTTTTATTGTTTCGGTCGTAACGCAAGAAATTTATTACTCTATTCATGTATAATGTGCATTTTTTTTGCATGAGTGTGTCTGTAATTCATTTTTTTATTTGATAATTATACATAATATAACTCTTTTGAAACATTAGACAAATAAAAGATAATTATGTGCAATATAATTATATAAAACTTCTGTTATAAATTAAAACTTACAAAAATTTTTTTAACGTAGACTTGCAAAGTAATAGCAGCCAATAAGTAATACTGAATGTACATCTATGTACGTGCCTACGAACAAGTAAATGGATATACGTATATGTGTGCAAATTGAAATCACGCATATAGAAATTATTATTGGAAAAAAAATTATTGCATGAAAGTTTGTAAATGCATAACCTTCATAAAAAATTAGTTTCGTTTATGAAAATTCTAATTTTGATAATGTAATTGATAGTTATTATTGTTGTTTTTGTAGTATACTGATATTTATCATTAAATTCACAACTTGTTTCTTAATTAAGATGCAAAAACTTATATTTGTACGGTTAATAAATGAGTAAAACTATTTCCAAAGTTTTATTTTTATTTTTAATTCATAAGTACATTTAGTCATATCTTTATTATATTTTCAAAAACGAGATACGTGATTATTAATTGTTTCTTAATTTTTCATCGTATTTTCCTTTTCTTTTATAACCGAACAAAAGATAAATTAAAGACAATAATACTAATTAATTTTACACGGCGTTTCACCAACGTTTACTTCTACTAAAATTTAGAAATTAAAAATGGAATACAAAAAATATAATTTCAATTGATTTGTTGCCAACATGAATTTGCGCACTTTTAATAGTTTGTCAGTTTTCTACTTTGAATAAAGGTACAAGGATAAAATTAATAAAATATAAGTTTTAACAAATTCAGCTGGCTATTTGTGATGTATTGAACCTACTCAACCAAACGCTGCTTAATCAACGTCTTTAGTATTTTGCCTGAATTACTGCGTGCCTTTTTTAGTTGGTTGTAACTGCGTTAAGAAATTCCTTTGTTGTATTCCATTTAAGCAGTGTTAGTTTTAGTTCAAGGTTTCGTTCTGTGTATTTAAATTCACCTCTATAATATTAATTTGTATCTTTTGTTTATAGATTTTTAGTTGTATTATTTTATGTGATTAAAGCCTACTTTACTTCTGGTTCACACTATTTTTGTTTTTTCTTAATAAAAAAATATATATTCAATCGACGCATGAATAATTATGAATGCAATTAGTTTAATTTAAGCAAAAAGCAAAAAAGGTTATCAACGTTCTTACCACCAAGCCACACCATAATCCTTCGCCAAAAGTGAAGCGGTATCTCGGAATGCCGTAGCTTCCAATCGTTCCTGTCACAATGATTCCCAGTATCATGAAAATCAAACCAAGGAAAAGCTCTATAAACTGCAGTCAAACAAGCAAACAATTGATTAAAATTGATTTGTTTTATGTAAATTATAGTAATCATCGTATTATTCAAGCAGAATTTGTAATTTTTTAATAATTTTGGCTAGTTTTTTAACCGAAAACTTTCAGTGTTTGAAGCAAATACATTTATCGTGTCAATCGCAGCTATAATATTTTGACGCCTTTTTGAAATAAAATATTCAAAAATTTTTGCACGCTCAGAGAAATTTGTTCACATTAAAATAAGCTCCGGTGAAATCGTTGATAATTATAATTGAAAAGTTTGAAAGTTTTTTGCATTTCACCTTTTTAATGCTTTTTAAATTTTTCTGTTTAATTTTAGTTTTGTTTAGGCAAAATTTCATTTTTTTATAAATAATTAGTAACAATTTTTCTCAATGACATCTTTATAACATTACAATATTTATTACGGAACCAGAAGGCAAATTTTTTTTCTTATTTTTCTCCATTTCAAATTTTATTATATACAAACTAAAATTTTTTATTTGGTTATCCCCTATGTTAAAAGAAATCTTTTAAATGACTTCCGCCCAGAGGTTTGTTTGTTTTTCGCGAATAAGTTTATTCGCGATGGGGCATTCATTACTGCTTCTGTATAAAACTTTAATAATCAGAAGCTTTTAGCTTTAAGTAAGGACGTTTTGATTGTATTATAAAATTTGCTTAAATCAGAAAAACAACGATTTGTTTTATATATCAGAAACTCGATTTATGTTTCGAACATCTCTGACCACCACATATAATTCAATATTTTAAAGTCTAGATTTGTACATAAAATCGCTTCAATTTGTTTATAACAAAATTCGTTGATTTTGTTAAAAAGTTTCAAAGCTAGTTATTAATAATTCTCCTAAAAACTATTCCTGGGTTTAAAAAGCAAATAAACTTGGTACTAGCATTCAGAAACGGACTAAATTTCGTTTTCGATCGTGCAAAGCAGCCACTACAAATTGAATGATGCATAAAAAAAAACACTTTTATTCATGTTTCAATTTTTTGAAAGTTTGTTTGCGTTTAAAGTTATAGAAAAATTTGATTTAAGCGCGATTAAAATCTATTGCTGAAAGTAAAGTACATATTAAAACAAACTTTGTCAACCCAGATCATCATCACTTTTTTCCACATTCTCTGGGCTTATGTTAATGAATATGCTCTTCTTTTTGAACTTAACTGCAAAGAAGTTGTTTTGCTGTATATTGGCTTTATTGAAAAAACACTGAAAAATTGATTGTTTTAGTATTTTGTGGAAAAAACATAGTATTTGTATCTCTTTTGTTTATATTTTGTGTTCAAAATGTTTTGGTCTGTTTATCGGCTCAAAATAAAAATTTTTTGTAGTTATTGGATGTTTATTCAATTATGTATTCACGTAAGTTATAAACATCTTTTAAGTAATAAGAAAAATTTAATATGTTATTAGCACTCTAATATTAACACCGAAGGTCGCGAGTTTGACATGCCTGATGCTGTAGCTACTCATTAAAAAAATAAGTACAATTGTACACATAGGCTACTTCTAAAAATCAAGACCATTCAAAATAATTCTACTTTTGAAAATGCACAATGAAGAATTTTGAACTAAATATTGAATATATGAATAGAAAAAAATGAAAAAAACAAATCGTAGCACGCTTAATTTTGTGTTTAAATGATATAACTTCAACTTACAGCTAAAACACGGATTATCGATTTATATTTTTTTTCTAGATTTGGAAAAAGAGCTGCATCTTGTTGAACAATTGCAGGTTGTGTTGTCCTCATAAATTGTTGTGGATGCATTGCATTGGCATTAAATTCAATTTTATACTTTTAAAAGCTTACCACATGCAAGTAACTCAAGTATTAACTTTTTTTCTTAAGTGATTTGTGCAAGCTTGTAAATCTTCATTAACACTATGGATATGCTAGCACATAAAAGAATAAAAGAAGAGCCATCAACAAGTTTACAGTGCTATTTTTTTAGTTTTAAGCTTTTTACCAGTCTTTACAATTACCAAACTTTTTGTTTGTTAGCATTTTGATTTAACTCAAAATTATTTATCACAAAAATTGTGTCTTTCCTAAATCATTTTTTCAATCATTAACTTTTATACTGTTATTGATTATTTTTAATAAGTACATGTATTTATCAAATACCAGCTCCTGCTGCTTATTCCATAACAAAAAGTTCATTGTTGTTCTATAATGTGACGAATTTAACTAGTTATTTAACACAACTCTTAACCCTATTCTCCTCAACAGCCGGGCTTATGAAGCCATTTTGTAGATAAAATTCTGGAATTTCTTGACTTTCCCTAATTTGAATTGCTGAATGATATGGTACTATTTTTTGGTGTGCCTGAACAAGGGTTAACCGGTAAAATAGACGTTTTTAGCAAATTTGTGAATTTTTGCTGGTTTTCGCAAGCAGAGCGTGGAATTTCAATTCCACGCTTTTATTAAGTGACATGAATTTTACCAAGAATTGGTTTTGCGTGACGAAGCGAATTACGTCATTTGCGACGTTGAAATGCCTTAGGCGATGCAAAACTTATTTCATGTAAATCGCATTTTTTTTTAACTTTTGGCGATTGCTTGGAAACCATTTACACATGTACATTCTGTTGTATAAAACAATTGTTGTTGGACTGCTTGAATACCAATCAAGTGGACGAAATTTGATCTTTACACTAAGCATTTGTATAAAACTTTCTTATAACTATTTATTCGTGCGGAAAAAAGTTAAATTAACTGGTTCACATTTTAGCTCTTATGCTGATGTCTTCAGACAATTAAACAACACCTGACTTTTTATAATTAACTTTTTATTTATATTTCACGTTGCACTTGAAGTAACAGCCCGTTTTTATGTTGAAATTATCCTTGCAATGAAAAATCTGACGTATTTTCTATGTATAAGTTTACTTGTTTAAAAAAGTTTTGTAAAAAAGTTTATAGCTGTTCGATGTGGATTTTGCAAACAGAAAACATAGAATAAAAACAAGACGTTTGATACGATTGAATTTTAATGAAACAGGGGTTTCCAACTTGTATAAATTCATGCCAGTTCTAAAGTATGAAATTTACACAAATAACTTCTTTCCTCTCAAAAAATTTTTGTGCCAAAGTTTGAAAAAACAATCCTTACTTATTGCAAACTGTTTGATAAATTTATTTCGAAAGTTAAATAAAGACCAAAAGAGCTTCATCCTTGAAATTCGAAAAGAACTTTTCATCTAAATGGAAAGATCATTTATGGTCTTTATTTTCCTTTTGCAATAAATTTTATGTTTGAACTCAAAATGTCGCTTTAAAAAAAATTTAATATGGCTTTTGATCTAATATGATTATCCTATTATATTCCGACGTCTTTTTAGTTTTAACCCTTAAACGTCAAATGTTAACTTGAAGCAACAAACTGAACTTTGAATTTGTTCTCACGTTTTCTTCTAAATTCGTGCGAAAGATCGGTGTTAACCCAAAACAACATTTGTACTTGTTATGTTTCTTGAAACAGTTTTAGTATATTTTTAATTTTTGATCACGTTTTATCAAGTTTTTTGTTCGGTAGTCATAAGTATGCGGTTTTCGACTAGAATTTGATTTTCACAAGCAAAATTTGAAAGCTCGGTCGACAGTACAACATCAATTTTTTTTTCATCTGTTGAAAGATTAACTGCTTTTTCAAATTTCACACTACTGTAGTTGAACGTTTTTTAGTTGAAATAAACCATCACTTTGGAACAAAAATTTGTGTTTTTGTGACAAATGTTGCTTTGAGTTAACAAAGCTAAAAAAATTCTTATGAATATTAATATTCAATTTTTTCCTACATTTTGTGCTTCATAGTGTAATTACAGTCTCGCGTAGATAAGCAAAACATTTTTTTTATCAAAAGAAAAAATTTGGTCCTTTACGGGTTAAATGAGCCACTAATTGGAAAACTCTGAATAAAATCAGCTTAGATATCTTAGTTACGGATGAGCTAGGATGTTTACAAGGGTTTTTTGACGTAAAACCAAATAAAGCTCCGGGCCCTAATTTTATGTGCACAGAGCTTATAATCCATGTTAGAGCTGTTTTGAATTCTTGATTACATAATTTTATCTTTTCCTAATTGCGTCAGTTCCAATTTTAAAAATCTACGGAAGAGCGCTTGTAGTCGCGATTCGAAAAACAAAGAAGGTTGTACAAGACCCAAAAATTTATTGACAGATTTATCACTTTACGTCCCCTGGGAAAAATTTGAGACGCTTACCTACGCCGTAACAGGACAATTGATGGTTTTAATGCAAAAAGTCAACCGTGGATCAAGTCGTTCTGTTAATACGAATCATCGACAATTTTTTTGAGACTAAGAAAAATGCCAGTGCTATTTGTCAATCTGACAGCTGCATATGACACTGTTATTTCATTCAAACTTGACTTTAACTGCAAGTTGCTGAGGTTTCTGCTAGATAAATGCGTGGTTCGAATGATTATAAAACTAGTTCACAACAAAGGTTTCACTATAACAGCGACAGTAAGCAAAATAATCTCGGGTGTCAGAGAAATATTGTTCTTCCAAAATCAATCACAACTTTTTTAAAATTTGAATGCATAATCTGCTTTCTACAATATACAGATTAAGAAAAAATGTGAGCTAAAAGTTTACAGTAATCAACATTCACGATTGTGTTTGGTTCCGATTTATCTTGAAGTAAATCAAGACAAATCACTCAAGTTTTGTCACCACCGTTTGACATTGCACAAAAAACATCGCTGTCCCACTGTTGAGGTAACGTGGGGCCTCAGAGCGGGTGCTGGTGCCAAAATATCATTTACAGCTTTCGTATTTTTTGTTTATTCAACAGTCTTGGAGTCTTGTTTGTTCTCGTAGCACTTGGTTGATATTTAGTGTTTTGAATGACGCTTTGCGCGTAGTCACTGGATGCTTCCGTCTCTCTCCAACGGACCACTTAACAGTTAACACTTAGCAGAACACCTGGACCAGGTAAACAGCTAAATTTTGAACGCTTTGAGTTACCTGAAGTTTTATTTGGCTGTCATAAATAACCTACAAACTCAATCTAAACAGAAAAAATAAAGTGATGACTTTTTTTTTTCATTTGAAGTTACCCATTTTCGCATATCGTGCACAATCAAGCCTGGTTGAAAATTGATCAAAAAAAATTATCAATTTATTAGCAGAGAGTTTTTATGATCACTAAATAAAGGTTCATATGAAAAAAAGCGTTTAAAATTTAGTAATGACCAAAAAAAGGTCTTGACATTACACAATGAGAAGTATTTTATAATAATTTTTTTAAGTTTTTACGTTGCTACTTCAGAGAAACATAACTTTATCTCTATTTCAAAGAGTATGTTTCTCGTTTTTCCGCAGCATATGAGTTGCAGAGCACTGCTCTAGATCCTGACAATGGTTTATTTATCTGTTATCAAATGCTTGTCGATAAACACGAAGGTCTAAACACTTGCTTGTGTCTGCTGCGCAAAAACTTGAACAATTTTTCTGAATTAAGCGCATCCGATCTGCCCATCATATAAATCATAGATCCAACACAAAGTACTATGAAAGTATATATAGCCTCGTGCTTTCATTACCAGTGCCTTGCCTTACCCGTTCGAAATAACGTGCCCGGAACAGTTTGAGTTATGCTTAAACGCTTTCAAACGGGTTAAAGACAACTGGACGCAGCCGATTGGTCGCAGATTAACTAACCAGTCGACTGCCTCTATAGTTGTCCTTAAAACATAGCCAATTTCAAATTCTTTCATCAAAAAAACATATTTTTTGTTTTTTTATCCTTTTTTTTATAAAAAAGCAGCGATAGCTACTAGTAACTGCAAAAACACGCGGACAAAACATATGAACAAATAATTGAAACTGGTCTAAAATAATTTCCATACTTCGATCATTTAAAAAATGAAACAAGCTTCTTTAGCTTCTTCATTGTTTGTAATTGTCGTATGCGTTGACGTCACTCTTTAGGTCCATTTTTTAATTAAGTTTACGACTGTTACATTAGCAAATCCATTACAATCGCATTTCACGCTAGTTAAATGAGTCTCTAAACGTCAAAACTGAAGTGACCTTGCTAAATTGCAATTTTGCATATTTTATCAAATGAATTTTCAAAAAATTTTTTGCTCTAACAAAAGTTAAATAAATGATCTTTTCTCTACTTCAATTTCATAAAGATAGCTTAAGTAGTTTTTGAGTTATAAATCGTTAATTTAGTGGGCTTCTGAGCCCGGCCACTGAGGAGGCAATAGCTCGAAAAAGGTTGAGGAGAATAAGGTTAAGGGGTCAATATTACTTTTTTTTTTACAAAAAGAAGTGTTTTATTATTACAAAAAATTTAAATATTAATAACTGGATTTTCAAACTAGTAGCTTTATTTTTACATGCCGCTGTCTAATCAAAAATGTTGTAATTTAGCTATATAAAAAAGCAGTGCTTATTGTAAAAAGCGCTGATTGAAATGGGCTTTTGTCTAATAATTTAAATAGTGAAATACAAGAAATTACTTACTTAACCCTTATCGGCGCGCTAAAATTTATATACGTTAAGGAGCGATTGACTACATTTTGTAATCACGCTATTTTTATCGCTACCGCTATATATTTTATGACCAATGCTTATTGTTTGCTGCCATGTTATGCATTCTTTCATTTTTACTTTAAGGCCATTTTCAAGCAAAAAATTTTTATTTATCTTATGATAACAAAAATAAAGCAGCACGAAAGTTTGAGGCCATTTTTTGACCTTAAGGTCATTTTCAAGCAAAAAATTTTTATTTATCTTGTGATAACAAAAAGAAAGTAGCAGGAAAGTTATTAGTTTTTAGTCACTAACAAAGTTTTGGTATTTGCATATTTTTATAATTACAAAATGTTGCGTGCAGATAGGTAAAAGCGTTGTGATTGTAAAATAACATGATTGTAAATAATTATAGGTTCAAAACCTACAATTCAAAATGAACTGAAAAGTTCGAAGCAAGCAAAATCGTTTTCAACTTTTTTTGTTTAAAACAACTCTAGTCCTCACTTCCTTATTTTAAAAGTCCAGTTTAACTGTCTGATCTTATACGTATACAAACAAACAAGCTATACGTCTGTCAAGTAATGCATGAAAATATTATAGTTGAATTGCAATGATCTGATTTACCACTTTTTTCTTTCTATCATTGGTTGAAAGCAAACTCATCTTCTGGAAAACATTTAGACGCGTTTATTGTGCAAAATATTATTTGCTGGCTGCATTACGTATTTCATGCTTAGTTTGCAAACAATCGCAAAGCTTACTTTCTCAGACCTTAAATCGTAAATTGTTATTTTTACCAAGCTTAATTTGTTCTATTTCTTCCCTTTTTACGCGTTGGTTGGTTGTTAACTCGGATTCGTGGTGCTTTTATTGTTTGGTTTATCAGGCTGCTTATTACTAAGAAACTTCCAATTGCTTATTATGAATCTTGCAATTTTTATCTAGAAAAAAGGTAATCGTCACCAAAAAAAAAAACTAAATCGCTTGTTTAAATGCCGTAGCTCAGTTCTGACCCCACACACAAAGAATCAGAGATTTAGACATATCAGGCAAACTACCTGAGACGGTCAGACTGATCCATCATTGAGAATCTTCAATTCCGTGCTTTTCGTGCTGTGATTACTGTTGTGCTGCAAATTATTTTATGAAACTTATTTTTGTTACAAACGAATTCAAATTTGTTAATTTGTGTGCCAAAACGAACTGGCTACACTATCTATGTAGGTCTAAAAATCTCCATTTACTAGAGTTATTTTTTACAGAAGGTTAATCAATTTTAACTACTTTTTTTACGAAGTGTTTTGTTGTTTTGGCCTGGTTTATAATGTTTTGCAATGAACTTGTTTATTGTCTTTTTTTAGTAGAATAAAATGACTATATTTTGTAGTCAAACGCTCCTCAACTTATTTTTTTTGAATTACTCAAAACATACTGAAAGAAAAAAAGCTAATTTTTACACCCATAAAACAATCTATAGAATATTTCATCATAGTTGATGTAGACCGGTATAGCTCCGCCACCACATGAGCGGGCAGACTACAAAATCCAATAACTACACAATGTAGTCAAATGTCGCTTTAAGGATTAAAAACGACTGAATACTCACGACAAACTAGGATAATTTATAGCACATTTCAAAAAAGAAAATAGTTGACAAATAAAACAAAACTTTTCTTTCGGGTTTGTTAAATCACGTTTCACTACTGAAGGACTAATAAGATAATTCAAAAGCTGGTTTTTGGTTGAGATTATTGTGCATCTAAACTTATATATATTTTTGTTATTGTTGTCGTTATGTTAAAAACTTTGAATTACTTTCTTTCAAGACTAACGTTTAACAAAATAAAACTTTTATAAGCACAAAAACTTAAAGTATATTAATTGCAACAAAGTTTATAATTTGTCCAAATGACTTAAATTTTTAATTTTTTTTACAAATACGCTACTGTCAAAGAGAGCTTTTAAAGATAATCGGAAACAAAATATTTTGATCAACAAATTTAAAAACATATTTTTACATAAAGTTATAAACGTTTTGTTCACATCATAGCTATAGTTGACTACTGCATGTTTAACTTTTTAAGGTGATGTTTTTTCCTCTACTGCATATTTAACTTTTTAACGTGACTGCTGCATGTTTAACTTTTTAACGTGGTGTTTTTTCCTCTACATGCAAATCTTGCCACAGGTTTGTGCAAAACTGTTAAAGACCTCACGCTCCGTTGTTATTTTTATCTTAAAGTTAAACAAACCTTCCGGTGCATGTTGTTGTACTTCTCATGGCAATATTTAACGATGTAACTACTTTTTATGAATTTTTAAAAAATTACTTTCTATATTTAATTTCAACATATCGAACTTTTTAAAATTAGGCCACACTTTATCGAATTATTAATTGCTTTAATTGTGCTGAAAAATGTAAGTAAAAAGAGTTCCAGATTTAATCTTTTTTATTTATATAACTAGAAATCGCCAAACCGATCAACAAATAACTATCAAGAATTTTTATGTTCTTATTTTTTGATATACGTAACAAATGCAGGTAACAAACCCAGCCTCTAAGGTTGTTCAAATCAGAGCAGCCTTGGTTCCAATCCCAAGCCTAGATAAATGGGGAGGGTTGCAACAGAATGGGCATCCTGCCTAAAACACAGGGAAATATTTTTCAATGCGCGTTGTAAAATCTGACTTCATACCGGATTGGTCGAGGCCCAGGAAAACAACGACTATGTCGAGACCCAGGAAAACTGTTGTGTACGTTCTCGGCAAATTCCACCGGAGAAACTTTCATTAAGTGTTTACCGTGGTGAAATTTAAACTACTTAATAAATCTTTCGTTGAGCATTTACAGTAATAAAAAACGTAAATTTTAATTCTAATCCGTATTCATATAAGCCTAACCCTAATCCTACTGTGCAGTTGATCATAGTGATATCTAACCTTATCCATAATCCTAACTCCCTCCTTTCCATGGTGGAATTACTGTATAATCGTTATCTGAATGCTAACTTTAAGCTTATGTTAAAATTCAATGTGTTGAAATTTACCGGTCACCGTGGTGCCATATGTCATCAACGTAAGTGACCAAAAAAAATTGTATTTTCCATGAAGTCCTGTTTGGACGAACTGTTTTTTGGACGTAATGTGTTGGTTTGACTAACAATTGCTATGACAAAATCTGGTTTGATAAACGGTTGTTTGATCGTGTATTTTTCAATTGATTGTTAAATCACGTTATGGCATATTGCATTTTAATAAATCTCAAATGCTTTGAAATAAAATGTTTTTATTATACTGAAATATAGTTTACTAATTTTTGTACCATATAACCGGAAAAACAATGTTAAAGACGCTAATTTAAAAAAAGTTATGTTGTAGATTTTAAAGTATAAAAAGCAAAAGGATAATAAATGGTTCTAAATAAGAATCGCGGCGTTATCAAAATGATAAGTTTTTATAAACCAATAGTTTGAAGTTTTAATTATAAAACAAAAAATTTTCTTACCCCGCATGCTATCGGGTAGAGTACAAAAAGCATCAAAATGATTGCCATAATAAATAGCACTGCTGATAAAACGGATGCAATTATACTAAAACCCATATGACAGTTGATCTGAAATACAATGAAAGCTTTACACTAAGGTCTTTTTTTAAGAACAATCTATTTATATACGTATTTTAAGAGTTGATTGACGGTAAAAAACTTTAAGATAGCTTTAAAAAAGGGTGTTCATTCCTCGAAGACTTTTCTTGTGACATTTATTTGGAGGAATTGTTAAAATTAATTAGAAGCGATCCGATTGTGCTTAATAAAATATAAGAGGGATTCTGATTGGTTAAGAAAGCGACCAATTGAGAAAAGAAGCGAAAAGAAAATAAGAAGGCTTCTAATTGGTCAATAAAAACAGTCAATCAAAGGAAAAAAAAGCGTTAGTTAATAAGTTTTAAACTGTAAAGACATTTCTTGTGTCAGCACAATATAGGTTGGAAAGATTTGATATAAGTAGCTTTAAGAGCAAAAGGTCGAAGGAAGTACACCCTCGGGCAATGATAGAAAATTGGGTGTCACTGTATTGACTGGCACAGAAAAGGTTTTCCAAAAAATGCTATCCAATAGCAGAGTAATGGGCGGTAATTTAAAAGATGTTTTTTATCTTGTAAGCACGGGAAAGATTAGAGTGGTTTTGGAAAAAATGATGGTTTCTGCTTGCCTGGAAACGTGTTGTTTACCGCTAGCTTTGCCGGCTTTTTTGTACCGTATTTTCGATTTCGATACATTTGTAGTTTTACGTAAAAAACGCATGAAATTTTTCTTCAAATTATGCTGTTATAGTTACTTAAAATATGATTTCGATCAAAGGCGTAGTTATGCGTTTCAGCATGGGGGCGCAACTTAGGGGAAAAATGATAAACCTGGATTTGCCATTCAATTTCAGATAAACAATTTTGGATCTTTTATAAAAAGCCCCCGCCAAAAAACACCCCACCACCGGTGAACGGTAAGTGGGTGGCAGGGTTGTTTTTCTCAAATCTCACATTTTTGCATTAGTAGCGGGGGCCTTCTACAAAAGATTCACAATTTTTTCTTAGGTTTTTTGATATTCACTTGCATTTTAAAGATAAAAAAAATAAAATGAACCGAAATTTGCCATCTAACTTCTGTGATGACTTTTTTTCGGTCTTGTCTTAGATTTTGCTGATAAAATATTTTAAAAAAGAAAGCATGTGTGACTATCTTAGAGAAAAAATATTTTAAAATTTAGTACATAAAAGCTAAAATTTCATAACAGCCTGAAATGTCGCTGTAGACGTGGCCATCTATATAGACAAAACTCTTGATAAAAGAGGGAGCAGCCTTGAAACAGGCTGTTTAAGAAAACTCTAACGTTTTTGTGTAGCTCTCATCAGAAGAAATCGCTATAATGAGTAAAGAACTGAAATTTCGAAATTATATTGCATAGATTGTCGTTTCGCCGAGTAAGAAATTACACAGAAGCGCAGTTGATTAGAAGCATCAGCCATCAAGCGGACAAAAAGTAAAAAATTTTGTCGTTTCGTCGAGTTAGAAATTTTTTGTGAATAGGAATTTAGGAAAATATAAAGTATTATTAGAGTGAGATGTGGTAGGGTAGTTGTGAATTTGGCGGGTTGTAGTAAAGAAGGAAGAAACATAATCGGGCGGTGTTTTTCGGGAGTGCTGGTGTATAATTTTAGCGATTAACGATTTACAAGTCTGGTAATTTTAAGATTTTTAGTTTGTGATAATATGGCGAAACGGATATTTTTGGTGAAATGTTGAAAATTATACGAATGGATTTATATTAAAGACATTGAAGTTTTTTAAAGTAGGATGGAAACGTACTTTCCTAGATTGGTAGAGCATACAATAGATGAGAGTGTATCAAAGAGAAATAAAGAAGTCTAAGAACAGATAACGAAAAAATATGTAGATGGATGGATTCTGCAGATGGTACTTTTCGTAAAGTTACATTTACTTCATCTGAGAAAAGCTAGCACTGTGTTTCAGCGTTTGGTTCGTACACCTGCAAAATGCATAGTGACCGCTCCTGTAGCCTAAGCTTAAAGAGACAAGCCCTTCCTCAGAGTGGGATCCAGTCAGTGACACAGTGGGCCAGGCAAGAGCTTTCAAAAATGGCTACCCCTACCTGAGCAGACATGGTTACATCTACAGCTGAGTAGAAAAGTTTCCAGCCTTCATTTAACTCAAAGTACCATATCCAAGACATTTGGTAGAGGAAACTCCAACAATATCAAAATGATACTGCTCTGCCTCCCAAACCAGTTTTTTTCCATTGAGTTAAGTGACGTTACAGTTGCCCATTCAAAGATCCCGATGTTTGGAACCAACTCAAGTACAAATAATGTGCGCTTCCTACAATAGTTTTCCAAAAGCGTAGCGAATACATTGATGGATTTCCAGTAACGGTCAGCTTTTGGGGGAGAATATAGCTTACTTTTCAAACGGCCCCTTTTGCCTAAAGCACGAACGCGGACCTTTTTATCCTGCGCGATGATCAATGCAGTATGAACATTGTTATTCGGACTATACATTTTACTACATTTGTTAGATTGGTTTTAGCCTGTTCCTCACTTTCGACCTTACCGCTATGGGTAGTCCTGAGAGGAGTTAAAAACTCCATACGGCATTGCTCTTAGGATCATGGAAAACCCCTCCATCACGCTAAGGTAGCAATCAATAGGAGAGGAAAAAATAAAATTTTAAGTTGATCCCGCTACTCTGTTGTACATGCTTTCTAGCGTGTATGGCATATTTTTAACGTGCAGTGATATCGGTTGCTATAATAATTTTATCGATTGCTATAATCGGTTGCTATCATAAATCTTTTAATGGCAGTGTTGAACTACAACAGGGCTGTAGTCTTTCTCGTCTTCGGTTCATTATATACATGGACAAGATAGACAGAGACAGTTTCTTCAGTAGTGGCGTCACATTTGGGGAGTGTAATATGTTTGGCGCCTGCTCTTTAAAGATGACCTTGCATTGTTAAGATCGAAAAAAGTGGTCTGCAATATGCATTTGATAGGTTTTCTTATGCATGCTTGGATGTTGGACTAAAAATTAGTACGGCTAAAACTGAGATTATGTGTTTTTCAAGGCGCCCTGTCCAGTGTTCCTTTTAAAAAAATGAAGTAACTCTTAAGCATACGAAGAAGTTCAAATATCTTGGAGTCGCATTACCGAGAGTTAGAACACAAAGCAACGAACTGGACACACGTATTGGAAAATCAAGTGTAGTAATGCGACAGCTTTACCGATCGGTTGTACTAAAATGAGAGCTGTGTACAAAAGCAAAGCTTTCTGTTTTCAGATCAGTTTCTGTTACTATCCTTACCTATGGTCATGAGTGTTGGGTAATGACCGAAAGAGTAAGATCCCGAGTACAGGCGGCCGAAATTGGTTTCTTGCGAAAATTCAGAGATTTATCCTTACTTGACAAGGTTAAAAGCACTGACATTCGTCAATCTCTCAACATCAAACCGCTACTACTCCGCATAGAACGATCTCAACTGCGCTGGTATGGCCATGTGACACAAGTGTCCCACGAGCAAAGTGCAATACAACTAATGAATGTTCTTCCAAGTGGTAAAAGGCTTAGAGGGCAACCCAGAACTCGCCGGCAAAATTATGTTGAAGACCTGGCCTGGTCTCGTTTTGGAATTCCACCAGCGAAATTGCTGCTAGTGGCAAGAGATCGGGATGCTTGGATATCTCAACTTGAGCTGCTACTTCGAAAACTTAAAATAACAAGCGGGAAAAGGGAAATACACTGAACTAATTTAATATTTTTCTTGAAAATGATTTTGATGAAAAATATACTCAAGAAAATTAGGTACCAAGAAAAAATTTGAAAGCGGTTCGACCGAACGAATTGAAATAAAATATTATTTTCATATATAAATACTTGATTGACATATTCACTTGTCTATGTAGCATCTTTATTGTTTTCCTTTACAATAAAAGTTTTAAAAAATTTGAATTGGTCGTTTTTTGTTTTCTTCCATATTTTAAACAACAAATTTCTGATAACTCAAAATTCTGTTGCAATAAAAACATTTCAGATTTGAAGTCTGCGCTCCAAATTGAATCCAAAACTCATAAAAAAATGATTTGAGTCACCGAGATGCGCCAATTTTTTATGAAATTGTGAAATTAGAGAAAAATTCACTGACATGTTAGAATTCTTGTATGAAGGAAAAAGTATTCATTTGTGTGTTATTATTTTAAAGATGCAACCAAAAGTGCAAAACAGTCCATATTAATCCTATTTTGTTTGAAGAAGCAGAGCTGTTATGTATGAAAACAATTTATTTTATTTAATGTTTCAAACATTTGATAATATTTTGAGTAGAGAAGAATAAAACTGAAAAGTTGAATTAAAAAATTTTTTTTCAAATGCTTGATTTTGTATGTCATTCAAATTATACCCTTTATGCTAGCTGTTCTGTTAATGAATCAAATTTTTTCATTAGAGGAAGGCTTGTTTACCCCTAAAAAATTTATGACAATTTTATTTAAAAAGTGCAATTATGACATTAGAGTTGCTATCCTGATCAAATAAATCCATCTTTATATTGAATAAAGTTAATGAACCAGCATTGGATTTGGTATTCCAAAGGATTTAAAATAAGCAAAAGACAGCAAATGATCTCCAGTTACTACGCTTTTTTGCCGGCACTCTAAAGTGAGTATCAAAAAAAGAAAGACTAAATATGAAGTTATCAAGACTATTTATAAAGAAAAATTTTTTAACTGAGCAAAACTACTTTTTTTAAGTTCTTTCAAACAATATTATTTGAATAAATTCTTGTATACGCGAAACTTTAAAACAACCAATGGAATAACGGACTCTAGTTATACGCGTAGTTTCGTCCATTCTTTTGGTTATTTTAAAACTATATCATATTTTTATCTAAACTTACAGTAATTTTTATTTAACTTTACTATACATATTTAGAAAAATTTATCAGAAATTTATTAAATATTCAGCAGCTTTGCTATTGCACAAGAAAAATCACCTACAATGAAAAAATCAAAAAAACTCACCGAAATTATGTATCAATTTGTATTTCTATAACACCTTATTTTATATACGAGGGGCATTCAAAAAGCAATGCACTCAAGTGCATTGCTCGTACAGGATTTTATCAATCTTCTTTATATTTGGCACAAACATGATAGGACACACCTTTTTGCGATTGTTATATGTTTTTCTTTTATTTTCAGATTTTTAAAGCTTAAACTAGTTTTTTAAATGGATGCCCCTCTTGAAGCTCGTCAGAAACAAAGAGCTGTAATCGAATTCCTTGTTGCAGGGGGAGAAACCCCTCTGAGGATTCATAACCGGCTTAAAAATGTCTACAAGGATAATATCATAGAATATAGTAATGTAAAAAAATGGGTACAGCAATTTAAAAAAAGTACTGAAGACCATGAAGAGGTGGGTAAAGTCAGCATAGCCGATAAGCCACGTAGTGGTCGCCCATCCACCTCCATCAATCCTGAAAACAAAACTTATGCTGATGAGTTGATAAGAACTGACAGGCGCATTACTGTCGAGGAGCTGGCATCCAAGCTTGATGTAAGCATAGGCAGTGCCCATTCAATCGTGGCGTCCCTTGGGTATTCAAAAGTGTGTGCCCGTTAGGTACCCAGACAGCTGACGGAGGACCACAAGACAGAAAGAGTTCGCTGCTGCACTCAGCTTCTGGAACACCACCATGGAGATCCCACCTTTCTGGAAAGAATTATTACTGGAAATGAAACATGGGTATACCATTTTGAACCTGAATCCAAAAGGAGATCAATGGAATGGCGTCACCCAACTTCATCTTTTTTTTTTTTTTTTTATATATACTTTTAGTTATAACACAAAAACACAACTCAATAAATACACAATACAATAAAAACAGATGTGTAAACTTTGAAAATTATGGTGAGTATATTGGTTAATACATATGAGGCAAAACATAGACGACAAGCGAATAAACTAACAGTGTAATAAGAGTAATAATTAAATTTTTAAGCATATTTTGGTAGACGAAATGAACACAGTAATAACAATAAATAGCGTATAGAAAGAGATTAGTCAGGAGCGAAATGTGCAAGACGCAAAAATAAGATACACTTGACAATAATAGTTTGTTTGCTATGTGTAAAATAGCAAGCAAGAAAAAAAAAAATATATTAAGTGGAAAAAAAGTACAAGTGTGCGAAGAGGAAAAAGAAAAAAAAAAACACGTAATATTGAACAAAATATTAATTTGTTCTGATACAGAACATAGCAAGGCGGAAAGAAATAAAATAATATCAATAATAATAATGGAAAGTCAATTGGATAAAAAAATTTTTTTTTTTCAAATATTTGGATTGACAGTTTAGGTAAGCCTATATGAAATTGGAAAAAAAAACTTTCTAAGTACTAGTAAGAGAGAAAATATATATGTAAAGGTAAGAAAAGGGATAGAGGAATTTATTGTAAGTAGTCAGGAAAATTTTTTTCTAGAAAGGCTTTAAATTTTGTTTTTATTTTAAATTTTTCTTCAATAAGGGTAGAAGTAGGGATAGGGGTGTTAAAGGAGGAAAAACTATTTCTTAGGGTGTATAGGGAAAGTCTAATCAGTGAAGCGAGTTTGGATGTAATAATATGTACCAATTGAATTTGTGTAGTTGAAAAGTAGTGTGTCTTGTGTAAGAAGGGTGTGTTTTTTTAAAGTGGAAGAGAGAAGGGGTTCTAGAAATGAAATTAAACTGCGGGTAAAGGAACATTGGGAAAAAAGATGGTGAGGATCATCGGAAGAAGTAAGACAGATTTTGCAAAGAAAGTCATTGGGATTACGGGGTTTGAAATTATGCTTGGAAAAGAAACATCCCCAGGTAAAACCTTTATAGGCTGTCCTGAAGGATATTTCCTTTTCCAAGTTGGTGAAAAGAGAAGGACGGGGTTTTATAAGGGTCAATCGGAGCCATGTATGGGGGATAGTGTTGTTTAGAAGAGGAATAGGGTTAGGATCAGGTTGAAGGAAGGTTAGGTAGAGGGACTTGAAAGTAAGATGTTCAATTTCATGAGGGGGGGGTAGAGATCTTTTTGAATAGGGAAAGAGTTTTGGACCAGAGAAGGTTGGGTTTAGGACGGTGGGGTTGAGAGTTGGAATAAAGTTCAGGTTTAATAGGTATTATTTTTGTTCCAAGGTTATATATCGCATATGTCATCCAAAAATAAGAAAGGGGGTTGGGGGTTTTGAGAAGATAGATAAATTTCCATAGAAAAGCAGTAGAAGTTTTAAGTCTAATGTTAGGGAGGGCAATGCCACCGTCGGGTTTGGGTAGATATAAGGAGGATCTTTTAATTGGTTCAAAAGGGGAGAAGTTCCATAGGAATTTGAAAAGGAGGGTGGTTAAGGATTTAATCTGTTTAGGAGTAGGAAGAATGATTCTTGAGAGAAAGAGGATTCTGGGTAAAAAGTGTTGAATTAAGGAGATGGTTTTGGAGTAAAGAGAGTCTTTAGGATTTAGAGTAGCCAAAGAGGTATGGGGAAGTGAACGGATGAGGTCATCCCAGTTTTTGGACAGGTCTTCTTTGTGAAAAGAAAAAGTTATTCCAAGGATTTTAGTGGAGGAAAGAGTCTTACCTTGGGGAAAAGTTGAACGAAAAGATGATAGTAATGTTGAGGAATTAGAGATTATAGAGGTTTTGAAGTGATTAATTTTAAGACCAGAAAAAGAAGAAAATTCTTCGATTATCTCACGAATTTCTAAAAAGGATTGGGGGGATGATATAAAAAGGGTCAGATCATCAGCATAATGACTGACTTTGAGTGAAGAAGTACCAATGGAGATTCCTTGGATTTTAGATGAAGCAAGTATTTTTTGGGTTAAAGGTTCAATACCAATTAAGAATAAGAGCATACTAAGTGGGCATCCTTGGCGAATGCCACACTTAATGGAAATAGGATCTGAAAGATAGCCGTTTAGGTTGAGTCGGGCTGTTAAGTCAGAGAGAAAAATTTGAATCCAGTTCAGAAGAGTAACTGGAATTCCTATTTTGGAGTTGGTAAAAAGAATGAATTTGTGAGATATTGTATCGAAAGCTTTATAAAAGTCAATTTGGAGTATAGCTAATGGTTGAAGAAAGTCATTTGTATAGTTTATAGCGGATAGGATATTTAGGTGGTTATTGAAGATCTGTCTATTTGGGAGACCACATTGTTGTTCTAAAGAAATGACAGAATTCAGTAGAGGTTTGAGTCGGGATGAAATGATAGAAGAGAGGATTTTATAGTCAGTGTTTAAGAGTGAAATAGGGCGCCAGTCTTTAACAGATATAGGGTTTGGGATTTTGGGGATTAGTTTTATGAGGGCAAAAGATTGAGAGTGTGCAAGTTTTTTCTGGAGGTAGACATTATTAAAGGTTTAACATAGAATAGGTATTAGAGAAGGAAAAGAGCTGTAAAGTTTTGGGGTAAATCCATCGAGACCAGGGGCAGAATTTGGGTTGAGGGTTTGAATAGCTGATCGAATTTCATTACATGTGATTAAAGGGGAGGAAGGAAGGGTTTGAAGAACCTCGTGAAGAATAAGGAAATTTAGTGTATCAAGATATGTAGAGGGATTTAAAAGTGAAGAAGAGGGTTTCCAAAGATTTTTAAAGAAAGAGAGAAAAGAGTGAAAGTTAATAGAGTTTAGTTTCTCTGTAGAGATATTAGGAGGGGGGGTGTTAGAATCAGTTGGAAGGAGGGATTTGGATTGGGTAAGGTTTTCAATAATTGGGGCTAAAGGGGATGGATCATCTATACTTGAGAGAGGGGGAAGGCGGGACCTAATTTGAGCTCCGTTTAGTTTATTTTCGTAAATTTGATTTAGTTTAAGGGTTAATTGCAATATTTCGTCATGTTGATTATATTGTTTCGCTTTAATTAAATTGTTTCTTAAGGTGTTATATATTTGTGAGTTCTTTTTTTGTTGAATTTTGGAGTATAATATTAATTCATATTTGATTTTGGTTTTGAATAGGTCCCACCATTTAAGGGGATGCTGGATAGGGTTTATGGGGTAAGTAAGGTTTTTAATAAAAAGTTTGGTGTAGAGAAGGATAGAAGGAGAATCTAGAAGAGAATTATTTAATTTCCAATGTGAGGATCTGTATTTTTGATTAGAGGGTATTTTAATTGTAATGAGAGGAGCTTGATTATGATCCGAGAAGGAAATACTGACGTAGGTGGAAAGAGAGATGTTTGAAAGTAAGGGTGAAGGGGTGTATACACGGTCTAATCTAGATATGGGTTGTGAGCGAGAAAAGGAAAAAGTTTTAGAGTGAGGGTATAGAAAACGATAAGAATCAATGAGGTCAAAGTTGGTGAGAATGGTTTGAAAGAGTATTTTGTCGTTTGTATTGGGTGAAAAGTGTCCAGTTCTGTCAATTTTATTTATTACAAGATTAAAGTCTCCGGCTATGATTAAATACCTGTTTTTGAAATCTAGATTGTGTAGGTATGAGGAAAGGGTTTTAATTGCTTTTATTCGGTGAGAAGTTTGGGAGGAGGTTTTGCCGGACGGAAGGTAACAGTTTATGAGGGTATAGTTTTTATCTAGAAGAGAGAAAGAAAGGGATTGAATATAGTTGGGGAGGATTATGTGAGAATGGATTGTTTGTGTATTGAGATGTATTTTGTTTGAATTTAGAATGAAGAGGGTTCCTTGTCTATGTGAAATTTGTGTGGTTAAGGAAAGATCAGTGTTGGGGAAGACTAAAAAATTGTGTTTGTGTGAAAGTGTGACAATTGTTGGTGTTGTATTGTGTGTGTTTCTTGTATACAGGTGAAGTGAATGTTATGGTGAGTGATAAATTGTGCAAGTTTGTTATCCGATTTATTAAAGCCGTTGATATTAATGGAGGTAAATTTTATTTGCATTTTGTTTTAAAGTTAAGAATTTATTTGTGTGAATGATAGAAAGGAATAAAAAAAATAAAAAAAAGTAATAATAATAGAGTAGTGTATGAAGGGAAAAAAAAGTGTAGTAAAAAAAATTTTAAATGTAAGAAGAATAATTGAAGAAGCGAGCACGTGAAGTAGAAAATGTGTAAAAAAAAAGACCTGGGAGTCGAACCCATGTTTTAAGAGCATGTGACGTGTGTAAGTTATAGTGAAGTACGTATGAACAAAAGAGTGAAAAAAAAGAAAAAAAGACGGGAATCGAACTCGTGCTTTTAGAAGTATATAAAGTATGTAATTGAAGAAGAATTGTAGATAGAAAAAAAAAGCATGTAAAAAAAAATGACAAGGTTTCGAACTCGTGAATTTGAATAAAGTGAAGTATTGAGATGGAATAGGTGCGAATGAGAGAATTAAAAAAAATAAATGTGAGAAAAAAAAAACAGTTTAGGAATCGAACTCGCGCGTTTCAAATTTGAGTGTGTATGTGAATAAGAATTGAAGATAAAAAAAAACTTTGAATGGGAAAAGAAGGAGGTGCCAAGGTTTTGAACTCATGGATTTGGATCATGTTAAGTATTTAAGTAACGTGAATCGTGCTGGAATTGTGTGTCTGAAAAGAAAAGATGACGTGTTGAAAATACTAGAATGTTGTGCGATTACCAAATATGGTGTTCTTTTGAACAAAAGATTGTGACGTGATTATTGGGTGTGGTTCGAAGTGTGACTTTACGGAACAATGGTAGGAGAAGTAACATAGTTTTAATAGAATAAGAATATAAAAAAAAGAAATGACTTACCTTCACTGTCAAATTCATAATATTTATAACACAAAACAGTAAATATATACGAAAAATAAACAAACATAAATACAATTTTACACTAAAATAATTTGGATTTTATTGCAAAGGTAATTAAATACTATATTTTCGTTGTTTTTCTTTTACGTTGGTTTTTTTCTTTCTTGGTTTTAAATCAATGCTAATGGATGATGATTGGGAGGAGGGAGATAATTTTCGTTTTTGTATTTTGGAGTCATTTAGGGAAGAGGGGGTTTGGGGAGAGTTTGGTTTTGAGGAAGGGGGCTGGGGCATTTTAACAAATTGAATATTATCAAAGGATTTGATTGCATCTTCTTGACTGATATTAAGGGATGATAAATTTGGATTGAGGTTTGAAATGTTTTCTTTGATTTTGGAGGTGGGGTTCTGATTAAGCGGGGGAAAATTTTGGGTGTTTTTTTTTATATTTTGTTTAACTAATTTTGTTTTGGTTGAAGGGTGAAGGATAGGGGGGTGAGGAATTTTTGGGGTCGACGTTATTGTTTGGGCATAAGTTGGTTTAGGTTGGGGTAGAGTGCTGGGGGGTTGGTTCGTTTTGGATTGGTTTTTAATTGGACAATCTTCAATCACATGGTCTGTTTTCTTACAATAATTGCATCTGGATTTGTAGAGTTCTCCATCAACGTTGACAGCAATAAAGCGATTTTGAAAAACAATTTGATCCGGTATTTCATTACGATTAAAATTTTCAAAGTATAAGTGTAGATAAGGGTTATGTATTAAAGGGCATTTTTTATGCTTACCAAATTCATAATGTTTTAAAATGCCCCATTTATTTGTAAAGGTTTTTAATTGTTCCGTATTTATGTCAAAGGGCATCGGATAAAGTGTTACTAATTGTCTAAAACCAAGTGGTCTGTTAATTTGGATTGTGCAGTCGACTTCATCTTTAATAGTAATTTGTTGAGGTATTTTAAAAGTTTCGTACAAGTCTTCAATTAAAGATTTTGGAGTTGATTCTTTGAAAGTTACATTAAATATATTCAAAGTAAAATTGTGCGTAGCTATGCCATAGATTTCACTGAGATAAGATTCAAACAAACCGCCTTCTAAGAAAAAATCTATAAAGTCATTTATTTGGAATTCTTTTTTTTCGTTATCTAAAGTGACTTTAAACAGAAGAGAGTTCTTTTTTGTGGTCATCTTAAAAAGAGAGAAAGAAAAATTCCTACCTTATTTACAGTTTTTTAAAAAAAAAACTTCTTGAAATCAATCCGCTTGTAAAGTAATATATCCGGAAATGTTAGTCCAATTGCTGTTTCAAGCTTAAAGTCTTCTTGTAATAATCCCACTGCAGCTCTAATGTCTTGATCACGATATATTCTTGTTAATCCAAAAGTAGGCAATTTGAACAAAACAGTATCCAAAGAGTTTACACTACAACAAAATTTAAACACTACACGAAATTTCTTATCTGAACTTACCTTATTCAAATACAATCAAGGACCAAAAAGTTCAAGGCCCAAAACTCTGTTGGCAAAATTATGGCAACGGTTTTTTGGGATTCTCAAGGTGTAATCCTTGTGGATTTTTTGCCGAAAGGGGAAACCATTAACTCTGAGGTATACATTGAGACGTATATTGTTAATGTAATTTTTAAAAACTGATTAAATGAATAAAAAAAACATGACAAAAGCTTTCTTACGGAGCTGCAAAGAATATTCAAATACTGCATAACCTATTGTCTTATTTTTTAATCCTTTAAATGTGCTTAATATATGTTTTTATAAAATACTATGCTCTAAACTAAATGTACTGTATATATTAAAAAATAAATATTATTAGCTTATATACTTACAATTAATCTTGAAGCATTTTTTTAGATGATAAATTTCCCATAGCTGCAGCAAATACAATCTATACAAAATAAACAAAAGTTTTTACACAATTTTGTAATCAATCTTCAACTTTTCACAAGCAGTATTATGTTAATGAAATTAATTTTTGTAAGTGTTATTATACAAACTGTGTCCAAAGTTTTTGACCCGAAAATTGTGTTTTTTAAAATAAGGATTTTTCTTTCAATATGCATTTATAGACGGCCTGAAACTGACGAAGAAATCAATGTGAATAGTGGTGGTTTGAAATTTTAATCTTCCAAATTAGCGATTAAGAAACGCATTAAACAAACTTAACTATAAACAGTCAAACTATAAAAGCAACAACCAGTTTCATCTAAAATTCAACAATCAATCAAAATATTTAATTCTTAATCATGAAAAATTAATGCGTATCTTACCAAAGTTCTAAACTTTTAAAAGTTTTTGGATTTATTTTAATTTGTTTTATTTTTGTTTGTTTCTTTTTTTGTAAGTTTGTATTTATTGATTGGTTGTTCACAGCAAATTTTTGCCAATTTTTTAAGAAAATAAAAAAAAAAATTTTTATAGAACTAATTTATAAAATCATTTTACAAAAATAAACACTAAAATTTTTAAAAATAAAATTTATGTTAAAAATGTTAATAAGCTTTTAATTCTAGAAAAAACATAAGCATACTGTAGATTTGGTAAACATTATAACAGGTTAACAAAGTTAATTAATTACTTATTCTTGATAAAGTTTATGCACGAAAAATTTTCAAAAATATTTTTCCTGTTCATCTTATTATACTTAATCTTTTTATTTTAACAAGTTTGTTCTTACATTAGTCTGCTTGCTTTAAAATTAAATAAACTACGTTAACTATTTTTTATTGTTTCGGTCGTAACGCAAGAAATTTATTACTCTATTCATGTACAGTATAATGTGTATTTTTTTTGCATGAGTGTGTCTGTAATTCATTTTTTTATTTGATAATTATACATAATATAACTCTTTTGAAACATTAGACAAATAAAAGATAATTATGTGCAATATAATTATATCTGTTATAAATTAAAACTTACGGAAATTTTTTTAACGTAGACTTGCAAAGTAATAGCAGCCAATATATATACTAAATGTACATCTATGTACGTGCCTACGCACAAGTAAATGGATATACGTATATGTGTGCAAATCGAAATCACGTATATAGAAATTATTATTGGAAAAAAACTATTGCATGGAAGTTTGCAAATGCATAATCTTCATAAAAAATTAGTTTCGTTTATGAAAATTCTAATTTTGATAATGTATTTGTTAGTTATTATTGTTGTTTTTGTAGTATACTGATATCTATCATTTCATTCACAACTTGTTTCTTAATTAAGATGCAAAAACTTATAATTTTATGGTTTATAAATGAGTAAAACTATTTTCAAAGTTTTATTTTTATTTTTAATTCATAAGTACATTTAGTCATATCTTTATTATATTTACAAAAACGAGATACGTGATTATTAATTGTTTTTTATTTTTTCATCGTATTTTCCTTTTCTTTTATAACCGAACAAAAGATGAATTAAAGACAATAATACTAATTAATTTTACACGGCGTTTCACCAACGTTTACTTCTACTAAAATTTAGAAGTTAAAAATTGAATACAAAAAATATAATTTCAATTGATTTGTTGCCAACATGAATTTGCGCACTTTTAATAGTTTGTCAGTTTTCTACTTTGAATAAAGGTACAAGGATAAAATTAATAAAATTATACGTTTCAACAACTCAGCTGGCTTTTTTTGTTTCTCCTTAATAAAAAAATATATATTCAATCGAAGCATGAATAATTATGAATGCAATTAGTTTAATTAAAGCAAGAAGCAAAAAAAAGTTATAAACGTTCGTACCATCGAGCCACACCATAATCCTTCGCCAAAAGTGAAACGGTATCTCGGATAAAAGTATTGAAAATTGCTATTGAAGATGCAAGTAAGTGAAGTCTGGGAATGAACTTGGGGTAAGGTTCCAATCGTTCCTGTCGCAATGATTCCCAGAACCATGAAAATAAAACGAAGGAAAAGCTCTATGAACTGCAGTCAAACAAGCAAATAATTGATTGAACTTGATTTGTTTGTGTTATTCAAGCAAAATTTGTAATTTTTTAATAATTTTGGCTAGATTTTTAACCAAAAACTTTCAGTGTTTAAAGCAAATACATTTATCGTGTCAATTGCAGCTACAATATTTTGACACCGTTTTGAAATAAAATATTCAAAAATTTTTGCACGCTCAGAGAAATTCGTTCACATTAAAATAAGCGCTGTTGAAATTGTTGATAATTATAATTAAAAGGTTTGAAAGTTTTTTGCATTTTATCTTTTTAATGCTTTTTTAATTTTTCTGTTTAATTTTAGTTTTTTTCAGACAAAATTTCACTTGCTTATACAAAATCAGTAACAGTTTTTCTCAATTACATCTTTATTACTTCACAATATTTTTTACGGAACCATAAGGTAAATTTTTCTTCTTATTTTTCACCATTTCGAATTTTATTATATACAAAGTAAAATTTTCTATTTAGTTATCCCTTATGTTAAAAGAAATCTTTTAAATGACTTCCGCCCAGAGGTTTGGTTATATTTACAATAAGTTTATTCTTGGTAGGACATTCATTGTTGTTTTTTATATAAAACTTTAATAATCAGAAGCTTTCAGCTTTAAGTAAGGAAGTTTTTGCTTATACAGTATTATAAAATTTGCTTGAATAATAAAAACAACGATCTGTTTTATATACAAAAAACTCGAATTTATATTTCGAAAATGTCTGATCACTACATATAATTCAATATTTTAAAGTCTAGATTTGTACATAAAATTGCTTCAATTTGTTTATAGCAAACTCGTTGATTTTGTTAAAAAGTTTCAAAGCTAATTGTTAATAATTCTCCCAACGACTACTCCTGGGTTTAAAAAGCAAATAAACTTGGTACTAGCATTCAGAAAAGGACTAAATTTTATTTCATTTTCGAGCGTACAAAGCAGCCACCAAAAATTAAATGATGCATAAAAGAAGCACTTTTATTCATGTTTCAATTTTTTGAAAGTTTGTTTGCGTTTAAAGTTTTAGAGAAATTTGATTTAAACGCGATTAAAATCAATTGTTAAAAGTAAAGTACATATTAAAACAAACTTTGTCAACTCAAATCATCATCACTTTTTTCCACATTTTCTGGGCTTATGTCCATGAATATGCTCTTCTTTTTGAACGTAACTGCAAAGAAGTTGTTTTTCTGTATATTGGCTTTATTGAAAAAACATTGAAAAATTGATTGTTTTAGTATTTTGTGGAAAAAACATAGTAAATATTTGTAACTCTTTTGTTTATATTTTGTGTTCAAAAAATTTTGGTCTGTTTATCGCCTCAAAATAAAGATTTGTTTGTCGTTATTGGATGTTTATTCAATTATTTATTCACGTAAAAGTTTTAAACTTCAAAGTTATAAAAATCTTTTAAGTAATAAGTAAAAATTAATATTGTATTAACACCAAAGGTCGCGAGTTTGACATTCCTGATGCTGTAGCTACTCATTAAAAAAATAAGTACAATTGTGCACATAGGCTACTTCTAGAAATCAAGACCATTCAAATTAATTCTACTTTTGAAAATGCACAATGAAGAATTTTGAACTAAATATTGAATATATGAATACAAAAAAAATGTAAAAAAACAAATCGTAGCACGCTTAATTTTGTGTTTAAATGATATAACTTCAACTTACAGCTAAAACAGGGATATCGATTTGTATTTTTTTCTAGATTTGAAAAAAGAGCTGCTTCTTGTTGAACAATCGCAGGTTGCGTTGTACTCATAAATTGTTGTGGATGCATTGGCATTAAATTCAATTTTATACTTTAAAAGCTTACCACATGCAAGTAATTTAAGTATAAAATTTTTTTCGTAATTAATTTAAAAAAGTTTGTAAATCCTCATTAACACTATTGATACGCAAGCACAATAGAATACGCATAAATAAATAAAAGAAGAGCCATCAACAAGTTTACAGTGCTATTTTTTTAGTTTTAAGCTTTTTACGAGTCTTTACAATTACCAAACTTTTTGTTTGTTAGCATTTTGATTTAACTTAAAATTATTTATGAGCATATTTATCACAAAAATAGTGTTTTTTGCAAATCATTTTTTTCAATCATTAACTTTTAAACTGTTATTGGTTATTTTTAAAAAATATATGTACTCTATTAAATACCAGCTTTTACTGCTTATTCCCTAACAAAGAGTTGATTATTATTCTATTATGTCACGAATTTAACTAATAGTTATTTAACGCAATTCTAAAGGGATCAATGGATCAATATTACTTTTTTTATACAAAAAGAAGTGTTTTATCATTACAAAAACTTTAAATATTAATAACTGGATTTTCAAACTAGTAGCTTTATTTTCACATGCCGTTGTCAAATCAAAGATGTTGTAATTTAGCAATATAAAAAACAGTACTTATTGTAAAAATCGCTGATTGAAATGGGCTTTTGTCTAACAATTCAAACAGTGAAATATTAGAAATTACTTACTTAACCCTTATCAGCGCGCTAAAATTTATATACGTTGAGGAGCGATTGACTACATTTTGTAATCACGCTATTTTTTTATCGCTACCGCTATATATTTTATAATCAATGCTTATTATTCGCTGCCATGCTATACCTTCTTTCATTTTTACTTTAAGGCCATTTTTGAGCAAAAAATTTTTATTTTTCTTGTGATAACAAAAGAAAGCAGCAGAAAAGTTATTAATTCTTAGCCACTGACAAAGTTTTGGCATTTTCCTATTTTCATAATTACAAAATGTTGCGAGCAGATAGGTAAAAGCGCCTTGATTGTAAATAACATGATTTCGGTTCAAAGCCTACAATTCAAAATGAACTGAAAACTTCGAAGCAAGCAAAATCGTTTTAAATTTTTAAATCGAGCCAAGCGTATTTATTCCTCCGATTTTTTGTTTGATAAAGAAGTTAGTATGTTAAAAAAGATGTTTTTAAATAATGGTTATCCTCTAGCGTTTTTTGATAAAATTTTTGCGAGCTTTCAATCTTCTAACAAATTTTCTCAAAACATTAGCTTTGAAAATAGTTTTTGTATACCGTATTTGGGTAAGGAATCACATCACTTTGCAAATTGTCTTTCTGCATTAATAAAAAACAAGGACAATTTAAAAATATCTCCTATCTATAAAACTTTTAAAGTAGTCAATTATTTTCAGTTAAAATCTAAAACTCCTGTGGTTCTTTGCTCAAATGTTGTCTATAAATTCTCGTGTTCGTGCGATACGAACAAGACATACATCGGTATGTCCTCCAGACATTTGATCACTAGAGCCCGGGAGCATCTGAATTTCAAAAGTCTACAGGATGGCGCAATTAAAAATCATATTTTATCGTGTGAAAAGTGTTCTAATAATCGGTTTGATGAAAACAATTTTGTAATAATACGTAAATGCAAATCAGAATTTTGTTTCAAGATTCACGAAGCTCTACTCACAAAAAAGTTAAGTCCAAAATTAAATCGACAAATGTTCGCAAACGGAGGTTCATATTTATTGAATATATTTTGATTGTAATATTTTCCTTTTTTTCTTCAATGACATCATAATCTAAAATTTAATTTGTATCAATTTAGTTTCTCTCTCGTTTTGATTTAAAATTTAGCCTGTTAGTCAAAAGTACAGCCTTTTTTAAAATACGAGCGTATACATTGTTTTTTTGCTGTTGTTAATTTTTTATATGTGTGTGTAAATTTAAAGTCAATTAATATTACTAAAATTGTAGAAACCTGATGAAGGCTGAAGCAAGCCGAAAACGTTCGTCTTTAAATAATAATTTTTTAATGTTTGTTTAATAAATGCTGAATCCATTATGGCTGCTTTTTTCAATTGTTGTCTAATTTTTTTTATTTCGAACAACTCTAATGCTAACTTGCTTATTTTAAAAGTCCAGTTTAACTGTCTGATCTTATCTACAGACAAGCAAGCTATACGTCTGTCAAATAATGCATGAAAGTATTAGTTGAATTGCAATAACCTGATCTACCACTTTTTTTTCTTTCTGCCAATGGTTTGTAGCAAACTCATTTCCTAGAAAATACGCATTTATTGTGCAAAATATTATTTGCTGGCTGCATTACTTATTTCATGCTTAGTTTGCAAACAATCGCAAAGTTTACTTTCTCAGATATTAAATCGTAAATTGTTATTTTTACCAAGCTTAATTTGTTCTATTTCCTCCTTTTATACGCGTTGGTTGGGCGTTAACTCGGATTCGTGGTGCTTTTATTGTTTGATTTATCAGGCTGCTTATGACTAAGAAACTGCCAATTGCTTATTATGAAATTTTGCGGTTTTTGTCTAGAAAAAAGATAATTGTCGCAAAAAAAATAATAACTAAATCGCTTGTTTAAATGCCGCAGCTCAGTTCGGACCCCACACACACAGAATCAGAGATTTAGACATATCAGACAAACTACCTGAGACGGTCAGACTGATCCATCATTGAGAATCTTCAATCCCGTGATTTTCGTGCCGTGATTACCATTCTGCTGCAAGTTATTTTATGAAAGTCGTTTTTGTTCTCAATTTATTATCTCAAGTTATTTTATGAGATTTGCCACAGTTCTAGGTCTAAAAATCTCTAATTACTTGAGCTGTTTTTTCGGAAGGTTAATGAATTTTAACTACTTTTTTTACAGAAGTGTTTTGTTGTTTTAGCCTGCTTTATATTGTTTTGCAATGAACTTGCCTATTTTCTTTTTTTTAGTAAAATAGAATGACTACATTTTGTGATCATACGCTCCTCAATGTAACTTTTTTGAATTACTCGAAACGAACAAAAAGAATCAAATTTATTTTTACGCACAAGAAACAATTCATAGAATCTTTCGTCATAGTTGATGTACACCGGTATAGCTCCGCCACAGCATGAGCATACAGACTACAAAATGCAATAACTACAGAATGTGGTCAAACGTCGTTTTAAGGTAAAAACGATTGAGTACTCACGGCGAACCAAGTTAATTTGCAGCACATTACAAAAAAGAAAATAGTTCTTAAACAAATCCAAACTTTTTTCTCGCGTTTGTTAAATCACGGTTCGCTACTAAAGGATTAAAAAAGCAATTGAAAACCAATTTTTTGGTTAAGATTAATGTACCTCTAAACTTATAAAGGGTGTCCCACAAAAAAGTTTATTTTTAAAATTTTTGTAACGCAAAAACTTGTAAAGATAAAGCAATGAAAGTTTCACCGTGCATAAATAATGTGTTGGAGATTTGTTTGCCATCAAAATCGTCGTTATCCATTTTACTTAGCTGATGTTACTGGAGCATAAAAATAGTCATATATTTTGATGATGCTGCTTAAATAACATGCTCAATGTGATCGCCATGGCGCAGAAGGCATTCCCTTACTCTCACAGCAAAATTCTGAATTACTGCTTTGCATGTGTCAGCGGAAATGGCTCTCATGAACGTAGTTATTTCTTGTTTAAGTTCGGAAATAGAGGTAGGCTTATTTTTATAGACATTATCTTTTGCGTAACCCCACAGAAAAAAGTCCAGTGGGCTAAGGTCAGGAGAGTGTGGAGCCCAGATGTGGGAAGCTTTCAAGGAAATCAGCCTGTCTTCAAATTTTTCAGACAATAATTTTCGTGTTTCCACTGCAGTGTGAGGTGTTGCCCCATCTTGCTGAAACCATAATTTTTTCAAGTCAAAGCGACGACCACGAAGACAAGCAGTAAACTTTTTGATGACGTGGCGATAGTTTTCTTGATTAACCGTCACCGCATTCTCAGCATTGTCTTCAAACCAGTTAGGCCCGATGATTCCGTCAGAGCTAAGCGCACACCAAGCTGTGCACTTCCTGCTGTGGAGTGATTTGGTGGTAACAACGTTTGGGTTTGGACCAGTGATTTAGTTTCCAAATAGAACTTTACTATTTTTGATCGCTGCTCAATTGTGAAAGGCATGATTAAGATAAAGGCTTCAAAATTTCAGGTATAAAACTCCTATTACCATAGAATAAAACCTGAAAAAATAAAAGAGTCAAATGCTCTAAAACAAAAGTAGTTAAAAATTAAAAAATAAACTTTTTTGTGGGACACCCTGTTATATATTTGTATTGTTGTTGTCGTTACGTTAAAAACTTTCGATTGCTCTTTTTTTAGGCTAATATTCAACAAAATAAAACCTTTATAAGCAAAAAAACTTAAAATATATTGATTGCAACAATGTTGACAATTTTCCAATTACTCCAGTTTTAAATTTTAAAACTTTTAATTTCTCTAGCTTAAAGTTTTACATTTTAAATTTAAATTTTCTAAATTTTCAAAAATTTTACTTGTGCAATTTTTTAGTTTCCAATAATCGCTTGCAGATATTTGAAACATAGGTTTTCCAATAAACTACTTCCCAAAACTATTTTTCATTTCAAAAACCGGAATTAGATGTATAACAAAAAAACGCGGCAACATTTAAATGAGTGTCTAAACGTAAAAATTGAAGTGACCTTTATAAAATCTAATTTTATATTTTTCTGTCAACAAAATTTCAAAAACATTTTGCTCTAACTAAAGTTAAATAACTAACTTTTACTTTGTTTAAATTTTGATACAACAGATAAAGTATTTTTGAGTAATAAATTGTGAACTTTGGTGGGCTTCTGAAGCCCGGCTGTTGAGGAGACAATAGCTCAAAAAAGGTTGAGGAGAATAGGGTTAAGAAATGATTTGCACATGGAAAAGTTGATCGTCTACTCATTTCTTCAATGGTATTAATGTGCAAGTATTGTTCGCCTGATTTTGTATTATTTTACGTGTTAACAATCTCTATTTGCTTCCCATAGTTTGTGTAAAGTTACTTGCAAGTAATTTTTTGTGACATAATACTTTTTATCTTGCTTCATATTACACGTTTAAGATAATATATCAAAAAAATAGAATTTTTGAATTTTCTAAAATTAGAATTTATGGTTTTTTTCTTGCTAACTTATAACTAAAATGAAAAATAAGGTATTGTTTGTAACTTACTCTAAAATAATTGACCATAAACTGCTTTCCGATAGTATTTTTTTGTTGGTTTGTTTTATTGCTTACATCCACAGGAATATACTGTAGCATAATATTTTACAAAACATTAAAATATAATTTCTGAAGAAAAAATTTGAAGCTATAGATAAAAACCTATTTAGATTTAAGAAGAATAAAATAATTTTTATTTTCAGCCAATTAAATCATTTCATCGCCAGCTAGAATAATTTTATTTCAGCTTTTTTAATGGATGATATCAATTTTGGGGAAAACATTGAATTAATTCAATGCATTTTCTTTGCCCGTTTCTCTTTTTAGGATTGCGGGGGTAGCAGCCAAAGTTGCGATCTCCTGCAACTAGCGGCAAACCGCCAGTGGAATTCCAAGACGCGATCAGGCCAGGTCTTCAACAAAATTCCGCCAGCAAGTTCTGGGTTGCCCTCTAGGTTTTTTGGCACTCGGAAGGGTATTCATTAGTTACTAGCTGTTTGTTCGTAGGAAATTTGTGTCACTTGCCATACCTGCGCAGTTGCAATTCCTCTATGCAAAGTAGTAGCGATTTGATTTTGAGAGACTCACGAATGTCATTGCTTTTCACTCTGTCAAGTAGGAATATAACTCTGTCTTTTTAAAAGAAACCCATTTCGGCCGCCTGAACTCGGGAACTCACTCTTCCAGTCACTACCCAACACTTATAACCATAGGTGAGGATAGGAACAAAAACTGATCTAAAAACAAAAAGCTTTGCTTTTGTACACAGCTCTCGTTTCACTACAACAGATCGGCAAAGCTGGCGCATTACTGTACTTGCTTTTCCGATACCTGTGTCCAGTTCGTTGTCCTGTCTACCATCTGTGGAAAAGCATTTTTATTGCGGAAAAGCATTTTTATTTCAGATAAAAATGAATTCAAGAAGTTCAAGCACATGTCTTTATAAGGAGCAATCATCAACATTGGTTCTCTTATCAATTCTCAATCAGGCCATAATCTTCAAAACAGTTTCAATCTCTATCAAGAAAGAGTGTATGCCACACAAGAGAATTGGAATCAATTGATATAACAAATTGAAACCGTTGAATGGATAATCAATCTTATTTTTAACTGATTATTCAAATCAATTTACACAGATGGCATGTTCTATTCTTTTCTAAACTTTATACTTCTTCATTCTCTCTTCGAAATGTGTATATATATAAGTATATTTTGTTTTATTTCCATGTTTGTGTATTTGCAGTGCATCCAGAAAAGGTTTCCGGACCTGGTGAGGTTTCTTTTCGGGAGGTTTTCTTTACTCACCATGCTCAGTTGAGCTAAATTCATAGTTAGCAATATAGGGTGGTTGTGCCTCCCAATGATTTACATAACCGTTCCTGCACTGCAAATTTTTATTTTTATTATTTTTTTTGTCATTTTTTGTCTTTTTTGTCTTTTTAAATATTAATTTTTAGTTTGAATTAGGTAACGCGGCCTTGCTTCTTATTTTTTCTCTTTCTCACTCTCTCTATACTTTCTGCATGTTTAACGTTCGTCGTTGTGTCGCGTTTCTTTTTCATGCTTCACAATACTGTACAATGCATATATTAATAATGTTATTAAGCATGAATAAAATATCATCATCATCATCATCATCATCATCTATACTTATATTTCTTCGTCTTGTCGGAAATTTACTCTATTTTTTTGGAAAGGGACACAGGACAGGAAGCCTTGACATACATATAATTTCAGTTTTAGCCGTACTAATTTTCATCCCAGCATCCAAGCGTGCGTCAGAAAACCGATCAAGTGCCTATTGGAGAACATATTGAACATATCATATTGGATATAGCAATCTATAGGAGATGATAAATTATTTAAAATTAAGTTGAATAATGGACTAATAATTTGAAAGACACACAAAATTAGATTGAAGTAAAATAAATTTTGTCATATAACTTGTAGCGAAAATTCAAAACAATATTCGCGACCATTAGTACAGTATACTTAGGCATGCTAGTGACTAATCATAGGCTTTAATTTTAAATATACTCTTACAGTATATATGTTATATGTGTAGTTAATCGAATTAAATATACAGACAGTTACTTGCGTGAACAATCTCAATGCCGCTATTTTTGATTAAGCAATATATCGGTAGAAATAAAAGTTCAGTTTTACACAAAAAATTTGGAATACTGGAAAATGGTTTTAAAATTAAAATTCAAAGAAGGACAGCTTGCAATGCAGTTTGTCATTCAGTCAAGTAAGGTTTTTAGTGAACCTTTATGACCTTTTGTCTTGTCGACTCAATTCAATCAAAAATATCTTTTGAGGAAAAAGCTTATAATTTAAATCCTTTTTTGAACTCAGTTTGACTTTTAAGAGAAAAAAATTCAAAAAATATATTTTTTTTGGGTATGGTTTGAATTAAAATTTTGGATTCATTTAAAAAAGTAGTTTGCTTCATGTACTCTTATGGTTTTATAAATTAACTTTATTCTGCCTCATATGTGTTTACTACTCATCGACAATCAATATAGACTTGAATGGGTGATATCTTTGCTTCACTTATCTTTCTTGCAAGATATCATATGTTTCAAACCCTTTTAATAAAACCCTTAAAAAATATATATTTTAAATTACAACTTCCATAAAACAGGCAATTATGCAGAAAAACTCTTTTAGATAAAAGTTAAAATGTATCTATTAAAAAAAACACAGTTTTATATATTCTACTTATTTCGGTGTAAAAAAACAAAACAAACAAGTTTTGATTCTTTTCTATAAATAAAAAACTTAAAATTCCTGTAAAGCTTCCTTAAAGTTAAAGATTTCGTGAGTTTAATGTAGGCTGTTTAGTATAAAAGTAAGTAAACTGTAAACTTTTTCTAAGAATAATAAAAAGTATTTTATTTTAAATCAATTGTAATTCAATATAAACACAATGTTTAATGCAAATGTTGTTACTAGGTTAACCGATTATTTCCTGGAATTTTTTTTTAAGTGATTTTTTTTATTTTAATATATAATAACCATATATATTATACATTTGAAAATTGAATCTTATTTTTTTGTCACACTTATAATTTACCAGAAATGAGGTGGGTCCATATGGCGCAACTAGGAGAAAAAATGAAGATTTTTGATCAAATTGACATTTACTAACATCTTTTGCCTAAAATAACAAATAATTTGGTAAATTTTCTTTTTACAATACAAATAGCATATTTCAACGAAGAAAAATAATTTCTATTCCAAATTATTTGAAAAAAGTAATAATACTGAATATTTCATCAAACATTCATTGGGAAAATTATTTTGTATAGTAAGCTTTAAAAAATCTGACACAAAGTCCTACATTGCATTTACTGCATTCAGTTTTGCCTTTAGATTTGCTTAATTCATCAGCACATCTTCTTTTAGAATCATTGGCAGTTGCCTGAACATAATGATGCAGACCATCAAACCTAGAATCTGTAACCCCTGGCAAATTCATTGGTTTTCGACCAAGTTTCTTTGGGGGATTTTAAAATCTTTTCTCATAAGATATGGCAATTTCTGTTTTGAAATTCAGCTGACTAATATTTTTACCTACTTGACGTGATAAGAACCAAGCATTTTATATGCTAACGTCCACTAATCAGGTAAACATGCTCCATTATCACTTTTTGCATCTAATACTGATTCTGTAGTTGTTTATGTTTTCATCCATTATTTCTGTGCCTCCCATATACATATACTTGTTGTAAATTTGTATGGAATGAGGAATGCTAACTTTGATGCCTTTCTTTGCTGCCTTGCTCCAGCAATTAACATCCCCCATTGGCATAGAACTATAGCTTGAAGAAGCAACTGTGATCACTGAATTATTTTTCCACCTTGTTAGAAAGCGTTTTTTATCATCCACCAAGGCACTGATGGTTTATGCATAACCTCTCGGCTTTTTGTTAACACTAACTTTGTAAAGCAATGGGGCTTTCTTATCAATTCTATTATCTTTCATAGTTCCCGTTCCATTTTTATTGCTATTCATTAGCTCAAACAAAAGAGGTATTGACGTGAATAAATTATCCATAAAGATATGGTACGGAAGATGTTTTTTGTCATTGCTATATTGATGTAAGAGATGTAAAACAGTTGATGCACATTTTCCAAATCTAGTTTCCATTTCTTCATTTTCTTTATAAGTTTTACCTTGATATAAGTCAAAAGTTATTAGATACCCTAAAGGAGTATTCTGGAACCACACTTTATATCCAAAACGTGTTTGCTAATTTCTAATTGCCTGTTTACATAAATGTTTCGCAACGTATTCTACCATAGCTTCATCATGGGATATATAACTTGAGGGAACAAAATGGGACATGAGTTTTTGTTGTAGATGAGCTACCAATGGACGCAGTTTACAATACTTATCATCTTCGTCCAAATTATAATTAGCATGAAAATGAAGATATTTTATAATGTCATCAAATCTATCTCGTCGCATGGCATTATATATTGCATTATTTTGAAAATCGTCCCCTGTTGCCCAGTAATGAGCTTTGCTCGGTAATGGATTGTACCCACTAATGATCAAAATAGCAAGAAACACTCTCGTTTCTTTTTTACTTACTTAAATGTCTTTAAAATTTTTGCTTACACCATATATTCTGCTTTGTTCTATTATATGATCTATAATTGAATCATCAAAAAAAAGTTCGAATAATTCTGCAGGGCTAAAATCTCTGTATTTTGAATAATCACCTTCTGGAAAATAAAGGGCTACGCTTGTTGGAGATTCTTTTAATTCCCATTTGGTTTGTAAGGTTTTCTGCTTTTTACAAGGGGGTTGCTGAATTATTTTATCATCAGATAATAAATCTATCTCGGTCTGAGCCAAAAGCTTATTCCGATTTAAATTGTGTATTCCAATCGGTACATCTCCTTTTTCGTCAGCTGAATCTTCATCTGTGAGTTCATCAACATCAGGTGGACAAATAGTTATTGATGCATCAGGGTTGTCAAGTTCTTCTAGGTAGTCCAAAACTGCATTCAAATTCATGGGCCAAAATTATATATTATTTGTATAATATACATATATATATATATATACGTATATACATGTATATATATATATATATATATATATAAGGTACAGTGCTAACAATTCACTTTTGACAGTGTTCAATGATTTGAAGATCAGAGCAAAATTATCAAATTAAGTATAGACACTGCAAATAAAATTTATTTATTAAAATTCGCGACAGTCTGTTTCACCGTAAAAACGGCTATTTGAATAAGAATAGAATTCTATTTGAATAAGATAATCGCCTGATGAGCCGTTTTTACGGTGAAACAGACTGTCGCGAATTTTAATAAATAAATTTTATCTGCAATGTCTATACTTAATTTGATATATATACGCTCGTATATTAATGAAAGCACTAAAATAGATTAAAAATTAACAATTTAAAATCCACGACAGCCTGTTTCATTCTAAGAATCGTCAGGTGGAAACTAGAAAATTAAAAATGCAGTTAGTTTTAGTAAAAATAATACGTAGTTAAATTAGTCAAGCAAATAATACAATTCCTGTGGCGTCATAGAAAAAAAATATAAGAAATGCAAGTATGAAGGTTTGCATTCATTTAAAAATGAGGGAAGGCGAGTTTGATGTGTTGAAAAAGGTATAAAAGTAAGAAACTCTATAAAGCAATAAAAGTAAAAGGGGGAGCACTGTTAGCTTTATGAGGTAGAAAGGAAAAGTGAGTGAAAGATAGTGCGAACGATAGTGAGAGGTACAAGCGGATTAAATTGGACAAGAGAGTACACAAAAGAGAGGGGCGATTCAAGTGCACAAAATCAGGTGGGTCATTTATTTAATATAAAGTGAATTTGTTTTAGTGACGGCATATATCTTGTTAGTTTGTAATTAAAAACCTTATTCAAATAGAAAAAAAAAATAAAAAAAATAATAAATAAAAATTCCATTTGAATAAGATCTCCAACTACCCTCTGACGGACCCGGAAAGGCAAAACAGTCTGCGGGAATAAATAAAATAATGTGAAAGTATGGTCTGAAATTCGATGAAACTGCTATGACCTGGCGCCACAGAGCACTTCTCTCTGAAGAGCACCGGCCAAAAAACTATGTATGTATATATACATTATATTTATTTAACACTACACTTTATAAGTGAAAACCACAACAGTCTGTTTCATCCTATTGAATCGTCAGGTAGTCATTTATTGATTTATTGACCACCTGACGATTCAATAGGATGAAACAGACTGTTGTGGTTTTCACTTATAAAGTGTAGTGTTAAATAAATATAATATACTTGCTCTAACCGTGTGTGATTGAGCACTGTACCGGAAAGGTGAAGCATCACTGGATTACGTAAGCGCTAAAATAGATTAAAAATTAAAAATTTGAAATCCACCGCTGTCTGCTTCGCCAAAGACGGCTCATCAGATGGAATTTGTGAAGTGAAAAAACATAGAATGTAAAAATATATAAAAGGCGGAAATATTTTTATATTGACTGTCACTCAATTTATTCACTAAAACAAATAATCCTCTAAGAAAACGTCAACAGTTACACACGCAAGTCGGCTACGTCCGCACTGAGCATAAACAACTTGGTCTGATTTAAAACAACAAGGAAACACATAACA
This sequence comes from Diplosoma virens, assembly GCA_963680785.1. NCBI lineage: Eukaryota > Metazoa > Chordata > Ascidiacea > Aplousobranchia > Didemnidae > Diplosoma > Diplosoma virens. The sequence goes on along the minus strand of OY796893.1, from coordinate 36,864,512 downwards.
CTGCATAAAAAGGTCATACGGTAGAAATCGTAAAGAAACAAACAGGTAGGAGTAAGGTTTGGTCAGACGACACAGAAAAGAAGTGGGAAGAGTAAGTCAAAAAGATTCAACTGAAATTGCGTAATTTAAATTTGTTCATATGATGACATTTTCCGTTGAGTTCCGTTCTTTTGTTGAGGGTTGAGCTTGTATCTGCCTGTAAGATTGTAAGTTTTTCTTTGAGGCATAGATTTCAAGACTTTGCCCCCGGATTATATGGGGCTGTATGGGCCACGATACTCCATTTTATGCGGGGCTTTTTCTTGCGTCCTTGGCCTGCCAAAAAGCTTTGGAGAGTTCGGTGGCGTTACTCTTTCTCCGGTATTTAAAGCTTTAGTTATGGTTATTGAAACGGGCTTTGAACTCCGTTTCACAACAACCATAATAATTGTTGCAATCGCCGCCATGTTTGGCATACAGCTGTAACTTACTTTGACGTTGAATTTGTTGCAGATCTTGTGCAGTAGGTGATGGAGAGGGAAGTGTTTAGCAAGCAGTTGCAAGAATTCCTTGCCGATATTAGTTTTGACATACTCGCTAAACGGTGGGTTAAACCACATGATGTTACGTTTCCTCTTCTTCTTTTTCTTGGAGTTAAGGTTATCTGCATACTCCAGCTTACCAGTGTGTCCGCTTCGATGCATAGCCTCTTCGTACTCCGGGACTGCATTGGAAAATTCCTTGCTGTCGCGAGTTGCGATAGGCGAGTAGCGAGCATTAGTGGCAGTTGCTTCTTAATGACTGGCGGATGTTTAGATAAACGGTGTATATACAGAGGTTGGTCGTTGGGTTTGCGGAAGGGCCAGTATCTTCCCCACCTCAGGTCTAAGGTGACATCGAGAAAATTAGTTTGGACGAGGTTGGTTTCTGCTGTTCTTTTTAAGCCGTGGTGTTGAAAGAAGTTTATGATCCGTTTTTTAATGCGTTCTGAGCTTGGACCAGAGGCATTTTTCAGGATCGCCGAACCGTCGTCTCTGTAGAGGCCGATGTTGTTGCTCCCGACAAGCTGCGTTAAGTTGTTAAAAAGAAAGAGACCAACCAGTTCGCATATTTTGGCTCCATCAAAAGAACCCATCGCAACGTCAAATAGAGAGCCATTCTTTTTTTTCCAGGCACCATCGCTGCCCTTTTTCAACACACCAAACTCGCCTTCCCTCATTTTTAAATGAATGCAAACCTCCGTACTTGCATTTCTTATATTTTTTCTTTTATGACGCCACAGGAATTGTATTATTTGCTTGACTAATTTAACTACGTATTATTTTTACTAAAACTAACTGATTTTTAATTTTCTAGTTTCCACCTGACAATTCTTAGGACGAAACAGGCTGTCGTGGATTTTAAATTGTTAATTTTTAATCTATTTTAGTGCTTTCATTAATAAATACTGCTCTAACTATTTGGTTATTGAGCTTTGTACATGAAGTAAAGCAAACAGATATATATATATATATATATATATAATAATAAAAGTGGCAGATATATATATATATATATATATAATAATAAAAGTGGCAAGATTGTGGCTTTTGTAATTTAATATATATATATATATATATATGACACTGTATGAAAATCAGATCTTTTAAAGTGCTCGATAACAAAGTTAGAGCTTGAATTAAAATTAACAATAGCAAAATCACGGAAATAAAAACAAAGCTAAAACCCAACAGACTGTTTCACCCATAAAAGAATCATCAGGGGTATCTAAAAAGTAAAATAAAATAAAATAAAGTTAAGATAAAACTGCCAGAAAGAATTGAAAACTGTACACTAAAAAATCTTATTGGGGCCATGTGGCCCCACTAAGATTTTTTGAAATTCAAAAGATTATTGGGAAGTTAATTAAAGGACAATTAAATTCGTTTTAATATGAAGTGAAGAGTAATTACTAATAAATATTTTGTTATAATAATCATACGTTTGGAAATCGAAATAAAGGAAATAATAGCTTACCTTGTTCTTTTGGTTATTGTGAAATCTGATTTGTAATTAAAGGTCACTTCAAAAGCCTCCAAAAATCTTACTAGATAGAGTTGGGGATATTTAATTCTGGTAATTTATGTATTTAGGTTTAAGTACAATATATCACAAGATAAAATAAAAAATATCAGAAAAACAATACATAAAATTGAATAAAGTTGTATTTGAGTTACCTGGGTCCATACGGCCCCACTAGGAAAAAATTAGTTAACATTACTGTCGGATGCTTTTCCAAATATTTGAGAAAATGTAATGGCTCTAAAAAAGTATGGAATTTTATCAAAACAATACGTAAAAAAATCAAACAAATTTTTTTCGCCACATGGTTCGGAATTGAATGCAAGTAAAAGCAAACCAATTGCGAACATAAACAACATGCTTGATAAAACTAATTCATCAATACTAGACCGCATATGGCAGTAATCTAAAACACATTTAAAAAATATTTACAAACCTATATTTTGAATTTTCTAAAAAGAATAAATATAAATAGATACTTTAGTATTTTAGAGCCATTATTTCTAGTTTTTACTTTTTTAAAAAGAAGACATTCTAAATTTGTCATTATCATTATTATTTTTATTTATCCTTCGGACTTACAGTGCTACTTCAGGGACATTAACGCTTCGATTACTCCAGCGTACTTTTGGAGATACCGAGATGTTGCTGTTTAGTTAAATATTTTTTATACCTGTGTTTTTTTTACTTTTTAGAGTGATATAACTGAAATTAAAAGCTACTGAACAAAACCACCAACCAGAGAAAGGGCCGCAAAAATCTTTTCTAGGAATTCAATAGAATAAATTAATAACTTTTTGATGTAAACATACTAATATTAATCGTTCGACATGTTGCAAAATATACCAAGTTTTGAACTCTTTGTGTGTTCCCCGCTTACTTTGTTAACCACGCTACGCAATGATTACTTTGTTTTTTTTGCCTTTTTAAGTTGAGCCTTTTCAGTAGCATATTGATTTGTAAAAGAATTTGTTGGTATGCGTAATCTTATATTTATCTTGTTATTTTATAGATTTCATGGCGGCGTTTTTAGTTAATAAAGGCAATAATTGTGTGCTTAAAGTCAACCTTTCAAAGGCAGCCTTAATTTTGTAACATAGAAGGCTACGTGGGATCAAATTTGACACCATAATACGTATAGTAGACGACAATCAATCGTGCTTTAGAGTTTTTTGCTTAAAACAAGTTTGTAATTAATACAGAAGTCAAAACACAGACAACTTCCACAAAACCATGCTTTTTATGACGTCAAAAAAGCTTCATTTTTGTTATTGATGATTCAAAACTAACAAAATTTTATTATAGTCAAGAGTTTTATTCAAAAAAACTGGTAAAGACATTACCTCAAGAGTTTAGAACTTAGCCCAAATATTTAGTTATTTAGATTCTTTCCCCTTTGCGTTGTGGATTCTGCAAATATCACATACATGTTTATGTTTATATAGTCCTTGCCGGTATACAGTGCACAATTGTTCGAAAAGTCGACAAATTGTTCGTTTGAATGAGGCTTGTGATGTAATAACTGAGCAAAAAGAACTTCAAAACAGTGAAAACCTCTTGCCTTTTCACTTTACCTGGTGGCAAACAAAAGTTTAACTTATGCTTCAATATTTATTCCTCGGTTGTAGTAAGATTGAAGACAATGCTTTTGGCGAGAAAAGCAAAATCATCAAACCGATGTGGTCGAAGAAGGCCAAGATTGCGTCTATATTTCATTGTCTTTTTCTTTGCGTTGATTAATCGAAGCAATATATCTGCATTACCAAAATAGGTCAAAATACGACAGAAATTTCATAGCTTTACGCCAAACTGAGCGGCTTTACCGTTTCAGAAACGCGATCAAAAGCGGTTCTTCTCGATGTTATCACTAATGAATGCACGCTAAATGTTATGATTATGCCGAGCGCGCAACTTTTCAATCCAAATTTCTTAAACTTCAAAAATAAACGTTTTGCACGGCAAGTCTTTAAAAAGGCTGTTGTAGATATCAAAGTGCGAATTTTTCCCCGTGTTCGACCCACGAGTTTTACAGATTACGTTGTTGGTTGCTATATCTTTACAAAACCATTTCAGCAAGTGATTTGTAGTACAGAATTAGTTTTTCCAAAATAACATTGTATCAATTTTGAATCTATTCTAATTATCAAATTCAATGAACTTGGAAACCAAACCATATTTTTTAGATTTTTTTTTCTTGTTTTGCTTGACAAGTTGCATCTTCGTTTGTGTTGGAAAGACATTTATTTTGATTATGGTTAACCTGATAAAAATGACCATAGACGCTGACAAGTTAAGCAGAAAAAGAATAAGTCGATTTTTTGTTAATATTTCAGATAATTTGCTGTCGCAAAATAACCTTAATTAATAGCACTGGTCAAAAAAATTTTAATCAGAAATGGCTTCAAATGTTTTTAAACGAAATTTTTGGTAAATTTTAAAACTGTTTCTACTTTTTTCGTAGCATATTAGGTTTTTAAAAAATTTTTATTTCTTTTTTAAACTGACGTACTAAAACTTGTGCAGTGAAGATTCCATCAGCTTGTGATTTAAATATTACAGTACAGAAGGGATCCGTCTGTGGCTGACTTGATATACATAAAAAGTAACTTATAAAAAGGAGCGTTTTTCAGAATACGTGATGTTGTTTGTAAAGACTTTTGTGATGGGATTCAGGTTTTCAATGTTATCTAGTTTTTGTTATTTCAGTGAAATGTTATCTACTTGAAAATATGTTCAGGTACCAATTGCTTTTGTTTTTTCAAAGCTTATGAAGATTATTTTAGGCCTACTCTTTATCCTTAAATTTTATAATCATGATAGGAAAAAGGGTATATTTAGTTCAAACTTGTTTGGTAATGTGTGAAGCCACTTTATAATTAGATCTCAATAACGAACCGTCAAATCAACGTAACAGCGTAGTCGAGTGGTTAGAAGGCCGGTACTGTGATCGAAATGGTCTCGGTTCATGACTTACTCGCGCCATTCTGTTGTGCCCGTTGGAAAAGACATTCCCCTGCTTTGTAGTCTTGGCAAGCAGTTCAAATTTTTAGTCATATCTCTGTAGAACTAAAAAAAAATAACAAATTTCAAGCGGACAGCAATATTTTGGCATTTCCGGAAGCAGGTCCGGATAATTGCTTACCCAATGTATTAGCTCCTCGGTCGCTTTCCTGCGAGTCAGGAAAATAAAAATAGAGCCAAAAAAATTGAAAAAATATGACGATGCCTTTCGAAATTCTATTTGAATAAGATCCCCCTGATAAACCGTGCAGGTGAAACAGTCTGTAGGTTAGTTTTTTGATATGTTTTAATGTTTTAAATTAAAAAAAAGTGTGCTGAATTCTGTAATAATGTCTTTCAATGATCCATTGCGCGACCAAAATAAGTTGTGAGCATTCCATCAATCCGCAATAGTTTTTGCACTTTTTGTGATATAAAGAGAAACTACTGTAAAAAGACCACTTTCAAAATTGTTATTTTTTTCTTCGTAAATTTAAAAAATTTTAGCGTAAAATATAGAATAAAGAATGGATAGCCAATTTTAAAGTCAAAGCAAGACCAATACTTTAATGCCTGTACCACTTTGACAAATATGGCTTGGCCAATTATGCGGATGTAGTTGAGAAGTATTTCGATAAAGTAAGCAAGCTTCTATTAGAAGCCTTGCTATGCTTAGCTTTTTTTGTTGTCTCGCGGCAGTCTTCAAGGAAATAGTTATACTTGTGATTGACGATAGTATTTCATAACACCCGTTATGTTTTTTATTTCCAAACTGTGCCGTTTTTTTCAATAGCTAAGACTAATCTAATGCAGATGAATTCATAAATTTTTTTTTGCCATGCGCTTTTTATGAATAAATTTTTTTTTGTTTTTTTCACTCTAAATAATTTATATTTCTTTTAAAATTTATTATAATTCGCGTGATCTGTTTCTCTAAACCAACCAGCAACGTTGTTACTTTCGGTCTATTCCAATCTTTTATAAAACACTTTTTCTTGCAGTTTGTCATTGCCACAGTTTCTTCTGACGAGAGTTGGTCAAAAGAATTCAGAGGAATCAGTCTTCTTAAAGACTACCAAAATTGAAAAGTTAATGGTTCCGGTAACATCTTTGGTTATTTCACTATTTTTTTTAGTATGATAAAAAAACTTTGTAGGCTCTAGCAATTTTAATTTAAAGTTATATTTTTAAACCAAAAACAACAATTATTTGTTTAAATCTTTCACTAGGAGCATCAAAGATCAGAGAACTTACATTATTTTCTTATGGGACAAGCATCATTTTAATATAAATTTTTTTAATCCAGCATTAACATCAAATTTCGTGTTTAATGTTTTATTCGTGCAAATTCTTAGCATTCTGTTGGCAATGTAGTCAAACGCGTTTGAACGTTGTTTTGCGTAGAATGTAGCAAACAAAATAATCTTGGTTTACTTCCTACTGATTTTATACTATTTTGGCTCTGTGAAAAACACTAAGCTTCATTCTTCTTTTTGACAATCTTAACGATATGTTTTTATTTGCATTCTTATGGATAGATAAAAAACGAAAAAAACACTTTTAATTGCAGTGCAAAATCTTGACAGTTTTTTTTTAAAGTTGCTTTAAGAATAAATAATGGCACCTAATTGTCCTATGAGTCAAGAAGAATTAGAAGAAATATTTAGTGATGTGGATTCTACAAATGTAAATGAATTAACAGAAAAAAACATTTATTTTTATTTATAATATTTTAGCTTGCAAGATTTATTTGAATGCAATTATTTAACATTTTGATACAAGTATTTTTAAGGATTTTTAAAAATCATTGCAATATGTTTTTCCTGTATGATAATTGACTAAAAAACGTTTATAAGATAGGACAAGAATCAAAAACTTTTGAATAAAAAAATAATTTTATGGGGACCTACTTGTTGTTGATAAAAACAAGTTACCTTTATCAAATTGAAGATTGCAATCTCGCTTCAGTAATAATCTTGCTTTTTTTAAATTATCACAGTCAGTTATGAGGATAAAAACTTTGTCCAATTGACAAGCTTATTGCAGTTGGTAAGAAATCTTTTAAGTTGGTAATGGGTCCCCCAAGTAGTATAAAGTTCTTAACCGGAAATAAGTTGTGTAATCTAACTATTTTTAGTGGGCCATAGTGACGTTTTCTAGCATGAAAAAATTTCACCTTTTGTTTCTACGTTATAAAATAATTTCAGACCAAAAATTAAGCGCTTAATTTAAGCATGTTATTGAATGTTTTGCCAACGGTTTATATTATTACTTTGACTTTCCAGAAAACTATCGGGTAAGTTAAACAAACCCTAAAGTAATTACTACAGTTTGCCTTCTGAAAAACCAATGTATTTTGTCCCATGTTAAATTGTTGTTTTTGTTTTAGATTTTATAATTTAGAACTGCATTTTAAAACCAAAAATTAGATAAAAACATTCTTTAATGCTTTTCTTAATGACAAAATGACTGACGAGGATAAGTGTTGAACGGAGAATAAGTCAATCGCGGTCTCTTTCAAAGCAGCTTAGTATGCAGCAATTTATTGCCCTTTAGTTAAAGAGTAATTGTTGTAATGAAACATCTGATCACATGACAATTCGTGGTTGATAAAACTATTTTTATCAACAAATTTTAATCGTGCTGAACAAAACTATTCAACTGCCAAAAATGAATGCATATCCTGTGACGTAGATGACTTCGATGTGCATTTTGTTGCAAAATGTAAGTAAAATCTTATCAAATTACTGTTGACGTTTGAAGTAAGTTGCAAGCCGGAGATATTGCAATTTTTATATATGGATACTGAACCGATAATTGCATCCGAGGAGGAACCAAATTCACAACAAAATCAAAAAGAGTCTTCTACAGAACCAAAAATAAGAAAAGAAGATTACAAAAAAATTTTACTCAAGTTAGGGGTAAATACTTTTACAGATTATACAGAAAAATAAATATAACTTTGATAGCAGCCACCTGAAGTCAAACACAGTTTACCTTGTGTGTTATAATTTAGTTTGTTATACGTAAAGTAAAATTGTCATTAAAAAAACAACCTATTTCTAAGTGTGGCATTGATTGATGAAAACTTTTATAAACTGTGAGTTAAAAATGAATTGCAGGGATAGCTTGGTGTTTTAAAGAGTTACCTAACACTACAAGAAATAATTTGCTACTTTGATATTCAGAAATATGAATGATTTAGATTGTGCCTTCAGAAAAGACAAGAAAAACTTTTTGTAACTCTATTCAAAACAGAAATTTTCAACTTAATTTACGTCATTAAATTTTATTATATCTGACGCATAAAAAGTTGTCAACATCAAAATATAAAAAAAAGATATTGAAAAATTGGTCAAAAATAAAAAGATATAGATAAAAATTTGAGGTTATATTAAGTTCTTATCCAGTTATTTTTAAGTTTATCTGATTAGAATTTTTAAAACAAAGCTAGTTTAGAACTGGTTGACATTCTTCATAAACAATATTACACATAGCACTCTATTGAATTCTGTTTGCCCTCAAATCCCACAAATAGTTGCGAAGTAATTTCTAGTTTGTTAAATTGTCTACGAAATGCCGTGTACAAGACACTTTATGTAGAACTAGTGACTTAGCCCTGACTATTCTTTGACGAGTTTTTTGAAAATCTTCTTAATATTTAAATCAAATTTATTTCGATGCAAAGCCAACTAACTGTTTCACTGTTCAAGGTTTTTACTGGTGGCTTCCCAAAAGCGCTTCACAAAGCGGTGTTTGATAAAGGAGCTCAACAACAATTATATCAAAGGAAGTCTTATCAAATGAACTCGTCGAACATAATATAATTTATTATAATATTATATATTATATGTAGTTTATTATATTACAATTACATATGATAATTTTCAAAAAACAACCTCAAATTGATTGAATTTTGCTTTTTTACTCCATAAATTTTATGTAAAGGAAATATTAAAAAATTTCAAAGCTAATAAAACATTAAAACTGCATGTATAACGAGTTTTAATGGCGTCATTGTTGTAAATAAAAAGGTTGGCGGAAGCAAGAAAGATTTCTGTTGGGTCATTATCCGGCATGAACCAAGCTGCTAACCATAAAAGTGTCCGAGTTATTTTTTAAAGCAAAAATTTAACGTTTTGTAGAAAACTCTTTCTTATATTAGTTCTATCACATTATTTACTAAACAAATTAATAATTTTTTAGATACTTGAAATTGTCCTTGGCTTCATTTGCTTCATAATAGGGTTTGTTGTCATAGGAATTATTGCCAAGAAACCTCGTGTTACTGTTACAATTTTCGGTCCGGGCTACAATTATACTTATGGGTTTACCCGCATTACGATTGGATCTGGGATTTGGTGCGGCGTTTGGGTAAGCCATAATTATATAATGAATAAAACTAAACAGTTGGAAAATAAAAAATAATTAAAAAATTTAATTTATTGTTTGCTTTAATTTATGCAAAATCATTTTAGACTTTGTTTTTCAACCCCAAGCCCGTAGACTTATGAATGAGCCATTTGATTATTCACCTTCCCGTTTGTTCGATACTGTTTTTCCATTTAATATGACGTCATATTTGCACCCGTAAATTCTATTACGATTATTTAATTTGGATTCATTTTAAGTATTTTTTATAAAATTTAGAAATTTCGCACATTCTTTGCGATGTTATAAATAAAAAAAAAAATATTAAGAAAGTGGATTTATTGTTTAAAAATCATTAGTTTGAATGGTTTGTGTTTGTGTCTGTTTGCAATGTTGACATTCATTTCATTATAAAAAATAAGCAAGATTTGTGAGTTTCTTAAAAAACAAAGATAAATTATTTCAGTTGTTTATTGTCTTTTTCACTGAGAAAATCTTATTTTTTTCTCTATATTTATCTTCCTGACTCGCAGGAAAGCGACGGAGGCGCTATACACAGGGTAGGCAATTACCCCGACCTGCTTCCGGAGATACCAAAATATTGCTATCCGTTAGTAATTTAGAAGAGATATTACTGTAATTTAGAACTGCTTGCCAAGACCACCAAGCAAGGGAAAGTGCCGTAAAGTGTCTTTCCCAAGGACACAGCAGAAAGGCGCAAGTGAGTTTTGAACCGAAACCATGTTGATCATCAGTCCGGTGCTTTAACCACTCGACCACGCTGCCGACAACCTAGCACCTACCATCAAACAAAATACAATACAAAAAAGATCTTGTCATACTTTTCAAAAAGATTGTAACTATTTTCAATTTTATTGCATGTTGGTTCTTCTACTTTCATGTGTTTCTTGGCTTGTGTAAGGAAATGAGGGTAGGACACAATAGGCTTTAGTTTCAATCAAGTTTTTGTTGGTTTTCAAGAGTAAAGGTTGCTGTCAAATAAGGTTGTTGGTTATCAAGAGCAACAGTTCGACTTGCTGACAAAAGGACATAAGTTTAAGGCTTAGTTTAACAGATTTCTTTCGTCCCCTAAAATACTCTTTACGAAATTTTTTTACATAGAATCAAGCTGGTTACCTACAATAGTGATTTTCCTTAAATTGCAAAATTTCGTGCAGGACTATTAAGTTATATACAAGAAAGCTAATCTTCGAGATAAAATCGGCTATTTTTGAAAAGAACAAAAACATTTATTAGTTGATCGTTTAAGTGGCGATGAACTGTAGATTGCCAAACAGTTTTTCTTGGCTGATTTTAATCAATGATGCAAGCCGATTGAATTGTCCTTTACATAAAAAAAATTAAGTGTAGCTTTATTGGGAAACATCAATACAATCAAAACTAAACTAAGATTGTTGTTAAATCAAATAAACAATTGGAAGTTGGTTGAAGTTTTTTTAGCATTGAACATCTTTTTGAAAAATAATGGAACCGATTTACAAACAATTTGCGCTTTTCTATTGAGCTCCTTTCTGCATTTGTTTCTTTCTAAACTTTATAAACAAGCAAAAATCCTTTTGCCATTTCTCGATTGTATAAAGATAGTTTTTTACCATTGGTTATGGTTAAAAATAAGTACTGTAACAAAATTCGAACAGACAACCATATCGGATATGCATTAATGACTATATTTCCTGATTTCTATAGGTAATACTTTCTATAAAAAATTATTAACTTCATTAAGTCAAGTCTAAAAAACTCGAATGTTTAAAATATTATGTGAAGAAACGGAAGCCAACTACCGGACATAATTGATTTTACACAAAGAAAACAAGACAAGATTGTTACTTTTTATAACCAGCATGTCACAGAGAAAATGTGGTAAGAATTTTGAATTCAGCAAAAGATCGGTTTACCACATCTTGAAACAAAAAATAGAGAGTGAAAAAGTTGAGATTAAAATAAAAAAAAGTATGGAAGTAAACGAAAAACATGCAAACTTGATGATATGACACTTTTGCGCAACAGCAAAATGCATCAGCAAAAAATCGGTGAGAAATTGAAAAGGAATTTACATAAAAGTGTTTGCATGTGTCTTCATATACCGTTTTGTGGCAATTGTTGAAAGAAGGAAGAGCAAAACGGCCAAGGAAAAAAAACTGCTGACAGCCACAATGAAGAAAAGCAAAGAAGTACCAATAATGGTCTGAAGAGATTTGAAGCAATGTCCTTTTTTTAAGTGAATGTCATTTCATTGTGCAGGTATTCAACCCCAAGTTTGTACGCTGCTTACCAAAAAAGAAGCTTCGAGAAGAGCATTTTGTTCAATTCGTAAAGCATCCAGACAAAAAGATGTTTAAGAGATACTTTTCTGTAAATGGCCCTGGAGAACTTGTGCCTATTGAGGGGATGATGAACAGCAGGACCTTTTTGCCCATAATAGAAAGAAGAATCTTCAGTGAATTGGCCAACCTCCACCCTCAAGCCATTTTTCAACAAGACTCTGCCCCATGCCACAAATGCCCTATACCTCATGCTACAAAGCCAAGGTTATTACTAATTGTTTCAAAAAGATAAAAATGAAAGTTCTGAAATGGCTCGCAACTTGCCACACCTCAATCCTATAAAAAACCTGTGGTCCATTGTGAAAAATTGCTTGAGGAAACAGGAATGCAATAAAAAGTATAGCTGATTCAGTCGTTATACACAAATGGTTTCGCAATCATAAATAAAAAATATCTGTAAAAATTTTGTACTGTCAATACAAAAACAAGTAGATTTGCTTTCACTGGGAAGACATATAAACTAATTGCATGAAAATAAGGTGTGTTTTCTTCATTTTCAAATAAAAACTAAATACTTAAAAATTGTGTGTTTTTCTCAACTTCCCAGATTAATTTGCTCAAAGGCTTTTGTCAAATAGAGATAAAAGTAAATAGAAAAAAAAAAGAATCGATACTTTACATATCAAACTTTACTGTTATTTTGAAGTCATATCTCTATAATCTCTATAGTTGAATAGTGCTGCGTAAAGAATAAGAAAACTTGCTAATCCCAATTTTTCACACAGTTATCGCTGCTTTAGTTTCAGGATGGATTATCAAAACTTGATTTGCCATGTCTAAAGCGTACGTTGCAAAACGTTTCGTCCCCCGAAAAGTTTGAAAAAATTTGAAAAGTTTCTAAAAAGTTCAATACAATCTTTAAACTTTTCCCGGAAAGCAGTTAAAAATACGAGTAATAATTGAAAAAGCTGACTCATTTATATTTAAGTTTTGTTTTTGATTTTAAAATAATGTGTAAACCAAAGAAAAACATTGTTTTATCTCAATATTAAATTTTAAACTATTTTTGCAGATTATTTGTGGTGGAATATTTAGTTTCATAGCAAGTCGATCTTCAAATTCAAAAGCTCGGGTTTGTAAATAGTTCTTGAAAAAATGATTGAATAAAATGTATTACAAAATTTTTAAACAAACAGATAACATGTGCCTTATTATGTGTAGGTATATCTTTGCATGGTTTTTAGTATCGTTGGATCAGTGTTTGCATTTTCTCTCTGCGCTATTGCTGCTGTTTTAGCTGTAACCAATGATACCACCTACTATGAAGCTTACCGATCATCAGTAAGTGGTTTATTAAAAGGTTTAGAATAAATTTTTAAATTGTCTTTTTTTTATATTTTTCCATTTCAATGATCGCCTTTGCAAGTCAACATTTTGTTTACCCTGTGTTCTCATCTTCTTCTATCACAATCTTATCCTTTATTATTTCTATTTTCAAACAAACTACTTGTAAGCCTACACATTCAATTGTACCACATTCCTATACCTCTTTTTTACTTTTTTTTTGTTTTCTTGCTTTTTAGCTGATCATAAGAACATTTGCTTTTTTGTTTTAATTTCTTTTGTTTTTACTAATGATGTTTTATTATCAAATTCAATTTTTATTATTTTATTATGTTAAACACTTTTTTAATAAAATTTTATTTAAAAAAAATTCTTGCTGTGGTAACTTTTTTAAAATCTAGGAATTTTTCTATTTTGATTCTAATTAGAATAATTCTTGAGCCTTGAATCTACTGTTAATTGGATTTCTTTAAAATGATTTAATGGTTTTTCAATTAACAATAGATATTTTTTAGTTTTCCTTATTTCTAATTATTGCTGACTGATATGCTTTTGTCAAAAAGTATCTTAATTTAATAACCTTTAAGACTCTTCGATGTTTTTTAATTTTGGCACTTCTAATTAGTTTTTGATTTTCATTGTTTGTCAAGCTTGTTTTCAAATGTGTGCAAGGTAAAAATAAAAATATCTCTCTCTATCTTTCTCCTCTTAGTAAAAATAATTCACTATTTTTTTACTGAAAATATGCAAACTGGAAAAATCTGGTTATAATTTTTTTCCAACTTTAAAACCTTTGCCTTTCTTTTAATATTATCATTTTTAATCGTATTCATTTTTTGATTTTCTAAAAACGATTCAAAGCATTTTAATTTCTTCCACCTCTAAATCGAGTTGCAGTCTTTAAGTGAATGTCATCCATGGTCTCATTTTATGAATTGCAATCGCTCTTGATATCTCGTTATGCATATTTTTGCTGTTTGAATTTTGCAATGCTGTTAACTAACTCAAATTTTTTTCACTTTTTCAATCCTGTCTATTCACTATAGCCCAAATTTTTTATTAAACTTTGTCTATAACCCAAATTTTCTTCATTTTTTTAAAAATCTTTTCTATCTCTAATCTTCACTCTTTTTTCTTCCTTCCGTGTTTGATTTTTACAAATAAAACTTATTGAATTTAACAAAAAAAATTTAAAAATATTTCACTGCGAATAGAACCGAGTACCTGTAGCAAATCGAACCAAGTACCTATAGTCTTCAAGAGACAATATTGTCTCCTGCGTGGAAGACTGCAGATAAACATCACTGACGAGCTCTAACAAGAGCGAAACTTGAGTCTGGTGCTTCTCATCTTTAAGCGTCTTGTTTTAAATAATTGTAAATCGTCATCATTCTTTAACCTTGTTTTAAATAATTGTAAATCGTCATCATTCTTTAACTACAAAAAAATATGTAAAACAAAAAATAGAAACAACAAAGATTGCACCGACCCAAAATGCCAAAATATTAGTTTTAACCAGAAATTTTTATTTTATTTTTTAGTCATTCAACTTAAAAATATTTCTGTAATAACTGTTTTAGAACGGCTAAAAAAAAGAAAAGGGTCTTAAAAGTTATTTTTCAAAGATACAATAACATAATTATTAGTAGATAATCGATTAAAAGTTAAAAGCTGTTAATTAAAAACCTTATTTTTAAAATATAAAATAATAAAGCTTTTTTTTTTATTTAAAAATTTAAGAGTTTCTTTTTCCAATAAATCAATCATGTTCTATTCATAACTGCTTCAATTTCTCGCAAGCTAATATGATATTTATTTTTATGGAGTACCACTACATTTGTGATTTTAATTAACAAAGAACAATAGCACTTAAAACAAACGCAATTACTTCAAAGTAAATGCCAAGATTAACTGAGAGAGATTATCACTAAACAAAAGATCTTTAACATCGAATGTTCAGCTACAAGCATAAAACCTTTGCAAAAAAACTATCAGTGATGATGATTAATTTAGCGCTTTAAGACGCAAAGATATCAATTAGATTTTAAACTCTACACTTCAAAATTTAGCATAAGCGTTCAACAAATTACTAAATCATTACACATGCTTATTCAAAATACTGATTGGAAAATTTTCTAACGTATGTGTAACCTTTAGGTTGGTCTGACCATTGGGTATGGACTCATGAGTTTCCTTGCATTCACATCCTGCGTCCTGCTAACAATTAGCGCAAGTGTTTGCTGTCCCTTAATTGGATGCTGCGATGAGGTAATTTTTATAGTTTTATAACAACAGTGAAAGTGTGTAACTTGTTTTAATTGCATTGAAAAAGTACTTATTGCATTACAAAAAAATAAAAGACAGTCTATACCTACTGCGGTCATACGAGTTTTATCTATTCTTTTATTTTAATGCAATGAAAAAAACGTTACGAGCATGATGGTTGAAACGTTTCAATATTTTTATAGGAAAAGAAAGAGCCAATACTAGGGTTATCATTTTATTTTAATTTTAACGTTTCGATTATTATACTTTTATTATGGTCAAAAAATAATAACAAAATGCATTTCTTAGTATTTTAATAAAAAAGCAGAAAGTTATTATTGCGTAATAAACAACATTTGATGATTTTCTAAATTCGTGATAAAACAAGTACAAAGAGATTGAACACTTATCAAAATTTACCCATATCATTCTACGTCAGTAACTCTACCTCTATATAATAGCAATTTTCCTTAGTTACTTTGTGCTAAAACAAAATAAAATTTAGTTTACTGTTACTAGCATAAGTTTTTATAGCTTTTTCAAAAAAAGTTTGATAAAATTTTTCAGTACCCTCAGTGTTATTATTAGTTTATTTCAACAAATGCCAAAATTGTAAACATATTGAAACAAATTACCGAATTTTTTAAATAATGCAATAAAGCTTGAAGCGAACTCATTGCCGCAAACCGTCTTTCGCGCATGCATTTGCTTCAATTTTGTAAAGTTTTCCGGGAATGCATTTTTCCACATGTTATATTTCGCTTGCGTAGATTCAACTTGCAGCACTTTCCCGCTCGCTGCACAGCGCTTACCTGCTCTTAAGACTACTGCATGTAATAACTTTGCATTTTTTAGTATTTTCTTTATGTACCGCCTTTTCGTTGTTCCTTCCCCCCAACTGATCGTTGGCTGATCGCGCCATCAATACCATTTGTGTAACTATTATCATTCTTCCGCCTTTTGTGTAATCATTACCAACACACCGCGAACAAAATATAGCTTGACGATGTGATCTATCGCCTCGTGATTTTACCTGAAAAAAAGGGTCAGGCGTCGTAATAGTAAATCTATAAAATTATTTTGACGTTATATATACTCGCTGGACCGATCGCCGCTCAGAACAAGACAGAGACAGAGACGGAGCGAAATAGAACGAAACTGACTACTAACCACCGAATTGATAAAGCGACTTCTGAAGCTTAACTTAATTGAGACTCATAGTTTTGCAACGCTGCGGAGTGAAGATTTATATTTGAAATAGCTTTGGAATTTTTATACCATTTTGTCTGTTTGTTTGAAATTCGTGTCCCTTCTAATAAAAGGTGTTAAAGCTTGCTCGTGTGCCAAAAATCACCCACGCCGCAAGCTTTTTGAGATTGTTAAAAAATGTACCTGGACTCTTTAGCTACCTACCAAGTCAGTTCTTAACTTTCCAAATAATTTGGTGTTTGTATATAAGAGGTTTTAGAACTTTCAGTTTAAACCGACGTAGGAACAGATGGGTAGGTGTAAATGTATTATTAACAATCTAAAACAAGAAGGTTGTAGAAGATGAAACGTATGTAGAAAAAACAATACTCGAGGAGATCCCATGGCAGCTTTTTCATAGTCTTAATTTAGCCTGCTTCAATAATAATATTGTTCACAAACTATCTCTTTGGCATTTTCTCTTAGATCTTATCAATGACGCACAAAAAAGCAAATCTTGACAGAGTGCAACCTCAAGAATTCTACCTATCAAACAAAAACTTATCGTTGCGGCGACATCAATATTGACATGCGAAAAGATGTAAAAACAAGAAGGACGCAAAAACAAAAGGATGCAAGCAGAAAGATTAAAAAAAATCACCTTATTAATGCATTATGAGGATGAAACTATAACAAAAATTTTCTACTATCCACAGTTGTGACGTACATATTGCTTCTAAATTAACATAGGTAAAATGTTGTACTTGTATGAACTAATAAATCACTGTGCAATCAAACAGGTGATGATTGATTATAACAAAAAAGTATTTCTTATATCTTTACATATCTTAAAATTATTAAAACATTTTATAGTCTGCGGAGTATGAAATAACAAAGTTTTCAAACAAACAAAAGGCTGAAAATATGTATTAATTTTAGCTTATTCATTTTCGGTTGTACACAATTTAAAATAAGAATGGTATTGACGGAAACATTATTTTATTTAAATTTTGGTAGTGTTTAAAAAAACTGTTTTCTTTAGAATTCTTTTGGTAAATTCTTGTCAAAAGAAAACGTTGACAATAAATTTCTTTCAACGAGAGTTAGCTCAAAGAATTATAAAATAAACAATCTTTTAAGGACAACCAAAATTGACAAAGTTAATTTTTCCATTAATATCATTGGTCATTTTGAATAGTTAACTATTACAATTTAAATATTTTCAAACGAAAATAAAAAAATTTTTTTTTTTTTTAGTATTTTAGTATAACTTGATGATAGTAATAACAAGTAATTAACCATCACGTTATATAGTGCCTTTTCCTCAAGAAAATTATATCTAAAAGGATTCGATTTATGACATGGCCAGAGCAGTAAGTTTTAGCGCAACATAAATACTATCATAATATACAGAACCAGACAAATTTATCAAACAATTTGCGAAAAATAAAATTTTCTTAATTGACATTTACGAAAATGTTTAAATGTTTATAAAGACCAAAAGAAACTATTTAACATTTGTTTTGATTTCCTTCAGCTTGTTTTAGAGCATCAATTTTCGTAAACATATAACTTAACAATTATTCACACAAAGTCTTAATGTCCTGTCTACCATCATTCAAGAATGTGACTCCAAGATACTTAAACTTTTCCTTCTGATAAAGAGTTACACCATTTTTTTGGAAAGAACTATTGACAGGGTGCCTTGACATACACATTATTTTAGTTTTAGGCGTATTAATTTTCATCCTAGCATCCAAGCATGTGTCAGAAAACCGATCAAGTGCATATTGGAGACTACTTTCGTTTGAGCTTAACAATGCAAGGTCATCTGCAAATAGCAGGCGCCAAACATTTGCACTCTCCAATTGTAATGCCACTCTTGGAGAAATATTCTCCGTCTATCTTTTCCCTGTATATAATAAACAGGAGAGGAAAAAGAACACGTTGCTTTTGTAGTCCAACTCTAAACAAAAAAGGCTGTGTTTTTATGCCTTTGACACAAACACATACTTCTGATTGTTTTTACAACTATTTGATAGCAGATAATAGCTAAACTTTCACGTCATTCTCCAACAGTACTGGCTAAAGCTTGTCTCTTGGAACAGGACCATATAATTTTTCAAGGTCTGCAAAACATTTGGACCCCTCTTTGGCATATTCCCACAATTTCTCAAAAACGTGCAGAAGAGAAAATATCTGGTCCATGGTGGATTTTCCAGGACAAAATCCACATTGTGCATCCTAAAGTTGGGATTCGACTATTTGACGACATCACTTTTCGAGGCATTTTGCATAGACTTTTCCAGGAAGACTTAACAAAGAAATGCGCTTGCAGCTATTGCGTTTCTTCTTGTCTCCTTTTTTGTAAATTGGTATTAACACACTGGTCTGCCATTGCTTGGGTACCTCATCAGTTTTTCAAGACACTTGAACTCACAAATAAGCCAATGAGCATCAAAGTTGTTTGTGGCTTTTAACATTTCGAGTCAAATATCATTTTTACGAGGGGCCTTAACAGCTTTAAAAGATTTGATTGTTGTGCTCACCTTTACTTTGGTTAGATAAATTTCTTGACTAATTTGTTCATTAGATGTTTCAAATGTTAGACTGTTACTGGATTTAAGAGCTTACAAAAAGTGTTCTCTCAAACAATTTAGAATGACCTTTTGATGCTTCAAAAGCAGATCAATAACATCCTCGATGAAGGTGGCAAATGGCGTTTGTTTGCCAAAAAAGCAACGTACGGTTCACCAAAATATTTTGTTTGCCGATCTGTAGTCTTTATCCGACTTTTGTCCGAATTCTCGAAATAACTTTTCAATAAACTGGTTGACAATCAAGGCAAAAAATTACGTGCTACAGCTACCCCAATTGAAGCTGCTCAGACGACGTGTTTGTTAACCAATCTCTAAACGCATTTTTCTTTGCACGGATAGCTTTTTTAACCCTAAGTTAGTACTCTCACAGTTTGAAACACTGTTGGTACCCTGGGGTGTTTGAACATTCCAATCTTAAAATTTATGTCCTGTTGCTTATCATTACATGATGTTTATTCAGCTTCTTTTTATAAGTTTTTATAGTTACCAATAAGTAAGAAAATTTCCGTTTACTGATACTAAAGAATACTTTGGTATCAGATCCGGTCAATCGCAGAAAATAGTTAAACTTTGACTTGCATCATACCTTTATAAGGATAAAGAAATAGAATCATAAATTAAGCATGTTTATTTTCTTCCATATCAACAAAGGCAATATTAATTAAAAATCATTTATAAATATGAACTTTAAAATAGCCTGAAATGTCGCTATAGACGTGGCCATCTATAAGAATAATGAAAAATAATAAAATAAAACCAATATAATTATGTTATCATAATTATATTGGTTTTGGTTATGATTATATTGGTTTTGGTTTACTTCAAATTACAACTATAATTTTGCTAAGTTAAACATCCAAATTCCGTCCAATAAAAATTGTTCCATTTCTAACTCGACGAAACAACAAAATTTGTCACTTTTCGACCGCTTGGTGGCTGATGCTTCTAATCAACTGCGCTTCAGTATAATTTCTTACTCGGCGAAACGACAATCTTCTGCAATATAATTTCGACATTTCAGTTCTTTACTTATTGTAGCGATTTCTCCTGATGAGAGCTACACGAAAACGTTCAAGTTTTCTTAAACAGCCTTTTTTCAAGGCTACCCTCTCTTTATAAAAGAGTTTTTTCTATATAGATGGCCACGTCTATAGCGACATTTCAGGCTATTTTAAAATTTTGTGCCACAAAAAATCTTTTTAAATATGAACTTGTATAAAAAAGCCGAAGAGAGAAAAATACAGAATTGAAGGCCCTATTTCTAAAAGTACCTAAGTCACATTTTCGAAAAAATGAGATAAACTCAAAAAATTGATGGTTTACTCGCCAGATATATTCAGACAAAAAACTTTTCAGGATAATGCACAGAAATCACTTTTTGAATAGCACAGAGGCTTGAAATCGTTCCATATTTTTATTCTAAAATACCGAAGTCCAACTGACTTATGTTAAAAATTCCCATAGACACTTAATAGCTTATTAAACCTATTGTTTGAAGGTTCGACCTGCAATGCAGTCTTACGTGAACAATTTTTTTACTTTTGTTAATAAAACTTGAAATAGGAGTTTTTGATAGTTTGTCAAAGGTTAATAATATAAGAGTAACGCAAGCATTATAAAGAAGTAGTAACTTTTATTTTCATTATAGGCAAGCTTTTTCAATAACTTATTTTTGCATTAAGTTTACCTGTATTATTATTTTAATCATTATTTTTAAATTAATTGGAAATCCTAACGTTTTATTTGGAGCTTTTGATTCCCGTCTATAATCTAATAATTTAGTTAGTCTACATAGCATTTTATTTGAGTCACGAAGCATCAACTCATCTATTGACATTCAGAAACATTTTTTTTTTAAATTTGTACTGAATAGCTTTATATTAATTTAGCTTTTAGTTAATAGATTATGGAAAAGTTTTTTTATGTTTTCTTGGTTTGGGTACGAAAATTTTCGCAAAATTAACTTCTCATCACTTGGTTTTTTGATTTACTCCAGATCCTAAATTTTTTTCTGATATGTCACTTTATACAAAATAGAATGCATCACTAGTCTACACAATTTTTGAAACAAAGTAGAAAACAGGTGCCCTTGGCTAACTTTGGGGCGCTGATTTCGAATCTGATGTCCATTATGTCATATCAGCCTTCATTTTTTAGTTACCTTGCACTAACCCCATCCCAGATAGCTCTAAAATGCCGTATAGTAAACACCAAGTCGCTGTTCGGATTTTTTTGATACTAATTGCAATTTTTTTGAAGTAGCATGCACATACCTGTTGGCAGGTAATGTGTATAAATCGACCACAACAACATTTCCTTACGAGAATGTAACAGTTCCTTTAAATATGCGCTCTGTGTTTCGATTTGTTTGGCGTTTTCCCAATGTAACATTTTTCGCTTTATTACCGGTATTGTTTTTCTTTCTACAATTTATCGCTCTTTCCAAACAGAATATTACATTGTTATGTGTGGTGATTTTCCCTCTTTACGTGTCACTTTATTAGTTGCCTTTTTCTTTCATTTCTTGTGCAGTGTTGGTGACGTCATAGGTTTTGCCTTGCATGTTTCTTTTTCGTTATTTCAGTTAATTAGCAATCATCATGGTGTCTGTTGTATTTCTGTTTGCCTTAAATTTAGTCTTTTAAAGCCTTAATAAAAGGTAATAAGTGGAGACATATTACAATTTAAAAGATTAAAAATGGCTAATGATGAATGGAGGTACTTGCAGCCAGAAAAGCTTACTATAGATCCCAATTCACATTTAGCTGAAGAGGAATGGAAATTCTGGCTTAAAACGTTTACTAACTTTGTCGAAGCTTTGCCTAGAGGAGAAAATACTGTAGATAAACTAAAGGTACTGACAGCTCATTTATCAGCTCCTATTTACAAACTTATAAGTGAAGAAACTACGTACGAGAGCACTATAACTGCATTACAAAATTTATTTGTAAAGCCAAAGAACAAAATCTACGCGCGGCACATGCTTGCAACAGCCAAACAAGACGCTGGTGAATCAGTTGATGAGTTTATTTTGCGTATTAACAAACTTAGTCAAAATTGTGACTTTACCGCTGTAAGTGCTCAAGAGTATAAAGATGACATGAAAAGACATTCTTTTATAAACGGACTTTCTTCAAACTTCATTAGGCAACGGCTACTTGAAAACAGGACTTTAACATTTACAGAAGCCCATGAAAAAGATCGTTTAATTGAACTGGCAAAGTTAAATTGCGAAACGTATACCTGCCAAGATACATCCTCCCGACAGATGTGCGCTCTCCAAAAAGACGAAACCAAATCGAATGAAAACAATGTTAGCGTAATAGCTTCAAAAAAACAATCTCGAAACTTTACGTGTTATTTTTGTGGAGAGTCTAAATGGCATCCCCGCAGTCGCTGTCCTGCTAAAAACGAAATTTGTGATTTTTACGGTAAGGTAGGCCATTATGCGAAATGCTGTTTAAAACGCAAAAATTCTTTGAACTTCGTAGATCAACCTTGTTTAGCTCCGACTACGGCTATGCGATCCACATTCTCACAACATGTCTTAGCTAAAATTACTGTGAATAACATATCCGGCCAAGCTTTGGTAGACACCGGCAGTACCAACAGCTATCTAAATAAAGAATTTATAAAGAGAAATAAACTTCCGTATAAAACTATAAAATACTTTGCTAATATGGCCGATGTATCTCTTAAAACTGAAATTTGCGGCGTTTCTTACATGGATCTAACTTTTCTTGAGCACCACTATAAAAATTTTAAATTTTACGTTATGTCAAACCTAATTGCCGATTCAATCATAGGAGATGACTTATTACAACAACATAAGAGTATAACTTTTGAATTCCGTGGAAAGAAAAAAGAACTTCACATTTCATCAATTATGCCGACTGCTCACGTACCATATCCTGATTTATTTCGCAACATTAACCGAAACTGTAAACCCATTGCAATAAAAACTAGAAAATTCTCTTTATCCGACCAAGCGCTCATAAAAGCGGAAACAGATAGACTGCTGAACGAAAATCGAATTGAAAGAAGTAATTCACCTCGGCGAGCGCAACCACTTGTCGTCGACAATGGGAAAGGTAAGAGAAGGATGTGCATTGACTACAGCCGTACAATTAATTTGTTTACAGAATTAGACGCCTACCCTCTACCAAGTATCGAATCAATTGTTAACGAAGTTGCCAAATGGAAACGTATGAGCACTCTAGATTTAAAATCGGCTTACCACCAAATTAAAATTCATCCAAAAGATCGTCCTTACACCGCATTCCAATCCGGATTAGAATTATACCAGTGGAAAGTTATGCCATTTGGCTTAACGAATGCTGTGCCTGCTTTCCAGCGCGTGATGAACGAATTTATCGACCGTTATAAACTAAAAGGAGTAAATGTATATTTGGATAATATTACAGTTGGCGGCATGGATCAAGCTTCCCATGATGAAAATTTATGCGCATTAAAGGAAGCTGCAAAAAAAGAAAATTTTACTTTTAATGAAAACAAGTGCCAATACAATCGTTCACAAATTCAACTTTTAGGCCATTTAGTGGGAAATGGCGAGATCAAGCCCGATCCAGAGCGCATTGCACCGCTGAAAGATCTAGAAGTGCCAAAATCAAAAAAAGAACTCCAAAGGATTCTTGGTTTATTCAGTTACTATTCAAAGTGGGTTCCTAATTTTTCAGAAATTATAAGGCCTTTAGTTCAAAACGAAGCCTTCCCACTATCAAACGATGCCATTTCTGCCTTTCATCTGATGAAAAACAAGCTTGCCGACGCCACTTTACAGCCGATAGATGAAGCTGTTCCGTTTACCATTGAAACCGACGCGTTCGATTTTACCATTGCTGCAACCTTAAATCAAAATGGAAAACCGGTAGCCTTTCACGCTAGGACCCTTTCAACATCGGAACAACGACATTCAGCCGTGGAGAAAGAGGCGTACGCTGTTGTCGAAGCGCTTCGAAAATGGAAGCACTTGCTTTTAGGAAAACATTTTACACTGATCACAGATCAGCGTAGCGTATCGTTTATGCTTGATATGAGGCATACATCAAAAACCAAAAACGATAAAATATTACAATGGCGATTAGACCTTGCCGCTTTTGATTTTACGATAATCTATCGACCGGGTAAACTTAATTTCGCTCCAGATACGCTTTCTCGCGCTATTTCCGCATCCATATCATTTCCATCATTGAAGTCGTTAATCAATTTACATAAATCATTGTGTCACCCTGGAATTACTCGATTGGCTCACTATGTCAAAGTTA
Organism: Diplosoma virens; assembly: GCA_963680785.1. NCBI lineage: Eukaryota > Metazoa > Chordata > Ascidiacea > Aplousobranchia > Didemnidae > Diplosoma > Diplosoma virens. The sequence goes on along the minus strand of OY796893.1, from coordinate 36,840,134 downwards.
AAAACTTGCCGTTTTCGTTAAGCGATGTCAAAAATGTTATACAAGCTTGCAAAGATTGCAGCGAAGTAAAAGCTTCTTTCCTGAAACCAGAAGACAAAATGAACTTAATAAAGGCAACTCAGCCTTTTGCACAAATTAGTATCGATTTTAAAGGACTACTTTTATCCGTTTCAAAAAATAAGTATCTTGCTTGTTATTGTTGATGAATTTTCACGTTTTCCTTTTGCGTATGCGTGCCCCGATATAAAATCAGCGACCGTTATTGAAAAATTTACTCATTTGTTTAGCATATTTGGCTTTCCTGGTTATGTGCATAGCGATCAAGGGTCTAGTTTTATGTCGTTTGAACTAAAATCGTGGCTTCATAATTTTGGGGTGCCGACAAGTAGAACAAATAGATACAATCCCGCAGGAAACGGACAAGTTGAGCGTTGTAACCGCACTATTTGGCAAACTGTGTTATTAGCTTTGCGTTCAAAAAAACTTCCTCTGACTCACTGGGAATACGTTCTAACTAACGTACTTTATTCTATGCGATCTCTGCTGTGTACCGCTATCAATTGCACACCACATGAACGTATGTTTTCGCACTAAGTCATTTAACGGTGTACCATTGCCTTCCTGGGTGAAGCCTGGGCCAGTTTATGTGAAATGTCATGTTTGCAACAAAAATGACCCGCTAGTTGAAGAAGCTGAGCTCATTGAGGCTAACCCGCATTACGCCCATGTAAAATTAAATGATGGAAGAGAAATTAATGTTTCTCTACGAGATCTAGCTCGAAACCCTGTTGCTGATGCTGCGAATGATACAAATCTTTCATCGCATTCTGACGATACCGAAAACACAATTTTACCGCAAAGTGATAATGAATCTACAGTAATTCGTTTTTGCAACCTGACATAACGAGCAGCGCCGGACGATACTGAAAGCATATCATCTGATGCACCTTGCGAAACTTCTAATTTACGTCGTTCTTCACGTATTCGCCGACCTATAGATAGATATGGTAATAACATTTATTTTTAACGGGGGGAGATTGTGGTGATTTTCCCTCTTTACGTGTCACTTTATTAGTTGCCTTTTTCTTTCATTTCTTGTGCAGTGTTGGTGACGTCATAGGTTTTGCCCTGCATGTTTCTTTTTCGTTATTTCAGTTAGTTAGCAATCATCATGGTGTCTGTTGTATTTCTGTTTGCCTTAAATTTAGTCTTTTAAAGCCTTAATAAAAGGTAATAAGTGTGAGACATATCTTTCCAAACAGAATATTACATTGTTATGCTACGAATATCCTCCCGTCTATAAACTAGCAGCTGTGATAAGGAGATGCTTTCCAAAATTTCTCAGTCTGCATAGGTTCACTAGAAGTTGGAAGGATAGCTTAATTAGATTAGCTTGACTGTATGAGTATGACAATATTGTAGGTGTTAGAGCAGTTTCCCCAGGATTTTACTTGAAACTCACAAGGTGAGGAGTTTCATGTTTTTTTAAGGCAATTAAAAGCTTTTATTCTAGCGATACTAGTGCTGTGTTAGGTACTATACTTAGCAAGTTTTACTGAACTGCGAAATTTAATATCATAAATATTGTTGTGCAGAAATTTATCAAAAGTGCTTTTATCTTAATCAGTATTTGAGTTGTCAACATTGCTGGTTAGAGGGTGTGTAAATGATCCAGAAAGTTTCTGCTACCTTTGAGGTCGGTTTGCAAGGAAAAAAGATAGACTAAATGTAACTCCATTAATAAAAAATGCTTACTACGCTTATTTTGGTGTGAAACGGGGAACCAACACAAGACATGGGCCCCACACAAAGTATGTATTAGTTGTATGTCGACATTCAGCTTGTGGATGAAAGGGAAAAAGCATTTCTCATTTGGAGTTCCAATGGTATGGCGAAAGCCTCAAAATCATCTTAGTGACTGTTACTTTTGTGCTGTCAAAACTACCGGTATAACATCTAAAATAAGGTCTTCCGTAGCATATCCCAGTTTGCCATCAGCAATTCAACTAGTTCCTCATAGTGATGAAGTACCTAAACCAACATTCCATGGTTTTCATCTCAGTGAAAGTCAATCTATATCTTCAAGTGAGGAAAGTGAACTATGTGAAGATTTTGTACTCGTTTATTAAAATGATGAACCGCAACTGTTCACTCAAGCAGAGTTGAATGACTTAGTTAGGGAACTTGATCTTCCAAAAATTTCTGCTGAACTGCCAGTATCACGACTGAAAGAAAAAAACTTGCTGGCTCCTGAAACCAAAGTCAGCTTTTATCGTTATAGGGAAAAAGGTCTTATGGAATTCTTTAAAATGGAAAAAAATTTGCTGTTCTGCAATAACATAGAAAAACTAATAACTGCTATGGGGACATCATACACTCCATCAGAATGGAGGCTTTTCATAGACAGTTCCAAAAGAAGCCAGAAATATGTTCTGTTACACAATGGCAATAAACTTGCTTCTGTACCAATAGGACATTCGATACAAATGAAGGAAACATATGAAAATATGAAAAGCATTCTCGACAAAATCAAATACGCTGAACATGAATGGGTAATATGTGGAGACTTAAAGGTTTTATCCATTCTCCTTGGGCAACAAGGTGGGAACACGAAATACCCTTGCTTCTTATGCTTGTGGGATAGCAGAGCAAAGCAAGACCACTGGATAAAAAGAGAATGGCCGAGTAGAGAGGTATTTATACTAGGAGAGAAGAACATAAAGAACATTCCATTGGTGAATAGAGAAAAAATATTATTGCCACCACTGCACATCAAGTTGGGGTTAATGAAACGTTTGTCAAGGCTTTGGACAAAGAGGGAGAGTATTTGAAATACCTTTGTACAAAGTTTCCGAGGCTTACTTATGAAAAAATCAAAGCAGGTATTTTTGATGGGCCCTAAATTCGGCTTTTGGTAGAAGACCAGACATTTATTTCCACCATGAAGAAAGAAGAATTAAATGCATGGAAGGCATTTTGTAATGTGGTGAAGAACTTCCTGGGAAACATAAAACCCCCGAATTTCAACGAACTTGTGGAAAGCTTATTACAAGCTTTTTATAACTTGCGCTGTAACATAAGTGTTAAAGTTCATTTCCTGCATAGTCATTTGAGCTACTTTTTAGAAAACTTAGGGGCATTCAGTGAAGAACAGGGTGAAAGGTTTCACCAAGATATTAAAGTGATGGAAAAAAGGTATCAGGGAAAATGGAATGTCAGCATGATAGCGGACTATTGCTGGAATCTGATACGTGAATCTTCGGACTTTCAACACTCTCGTCAATCTAAAAAAAGGAAACTATTGCCATAAAATTTTGTTCAGTGTATTTGTATTCTTCTTTGTGCTTAGTATATTTCTATAACCACCCTTAGTATGTGATATTGTATGCATATAGCTACACATTAGTTTATGCCTTTCAATGTGTATAGCAAAAATTTTAAATCGTATTTTTTAAAAAATTTGACCCGTTACGGCAAAACTAATGACAGATTTGAAACCAGCGCCCTCAAATTAGCTAGACTGCATACTTTTCATTTTTGTTTCTGAAACTCGATCAAATTTTGTAGACCTGTGATAATTATCATTATTATTACATGTGGTTGACTTTTTCTGCCTAACTACACTATTAATTTACTAGAAAAGCCTTTGTAAAACAAAATTTGCAATAAAAGTACCTAAGTCCAATTTGCAAACCAAGCTTTAATTCCTTGTGACATCCTAATAAAATTCTAAAAAGTTGTTGAAATAGGGAGAGATACATAACCAATGTAACAAAAAACCATTTAAGTTTTTTCCATAATTACTCTGATTTGCCAGGCTTTTTTAAAACTTTCAACCTAATTTTCTCAAAACTGAGATTATGTGACTTGGTTACATTTAAAACTGAACCCTTCAATTATTCTTATTTTGACTTACATGTGAAAAAAGTAGTCAAACGCATACATAGATTATTTTAGTCTGATTCATCTCCTGACCGATTCACTTTGCATTTTGTGCAACTAACTGACAACTTTCTATGATCATTGCAGACGTGTTTACCACAACTTGTACACAATGTTTTGACTTTATGGTCAAGTGACCTGTCATAAAACGGGTGTTTTTTGCGCTTCGTGATATTGGTATCTCCCTGGTTGCTGAGGTTTCTGCACCTTTTGGCAACAATCTTTCAAATCCTGCTTTGAGATCCTTTTTTCGACGTATGTTCTGCATTCTCCTTTTTAAATTATCCTCAATGAGTTGCATACGTATACTTTTGATAAAAAATCTTAATTTTAGTTTGTTCTTAGGTTTGTGACAGTTTAAAAGATATGCATTTATTGTTGAAACATTTAGAATAGAGTAAAAAACAGTCATAGGCCAACGACAACTGTTTCTTGAGGTGTTACACTCTCCAGCCATTTGATCAATCATATCTATTCCAGCTTTTGTAGCATTGTAGAAGGTGGTAAAATCTGGCTTCTTATCATCACCAAAGGTTGGATCAATTTTATCATCAAGATTTATACTACAGAAGAAAACAATATTTTTTCTTTTTTTACTATCTGGGACATATGAAACACGAGTAATTTTATTTAAAAACCCAAACATACTGCTACGCCTATCCCTCTTTTTCATATCTACGAATTCCAAAAAATCTCACGTGTATTTTTTCTAAACGTTTACACTGCAATCAATTTATGGTCATCAAGTAGACGTCTTATAAGGGGATAAGTGTTGTACCAGTTATCAAATGCAACATTTCGTCGTGATCCAGAGATTTCAGAGATAAGTCTTGCAACTACACTAATTGATGAGTTATCTACCTTGCATGGGCCATCAGGTTGTTTGTCAGCAAATACTTTCATTTTAGAAACATAATAAGTTTTAGCATCAGCCAATGCCTGTATTTTTATTCCATATCTATCTGGTTTATTTGGGATGTATACTCTAAATGGACATTTTCCTATGAAAGCTGTAAGCATCTCGTCAATGGTAACAAACTCTGTTAAAATACAGTTCTTCAGACAGTTGCGACAAACATACCAAAAAGTTATCTTGTTATGGCTAGTATATCAACTTTCCTATTAGCAAGTCATGTTGCTTTGTAATCGAATCCCAAACAACATATAAGAAAACGAAAACGATGCAGTGACATTGTCAATCTAAATATCTCAACACCAGCGCCATCAGGATTTCATAGATCGTCAAGGTTCATTCTGTTGCTATGACATATTCCTGCTATGAGAACTAAACCAAGAAATGCTTTCATTTCCGTTATATCATTGTCTCTTGCTTTATTTGATTGCTTATAATCCAGCCTTTTTTCCTGAATAATAATATTAGTCTTCTGAACCAACAAATCAATTATTTCTGGAGAAATAAAGAATCCCAAAATTCAATAGGTGGCTTTGCATTCACTGCTAGTCCTTTTGGTACTGGTCTCTCTTGGAAAATATTATGAGGTTGAGTGCGAACTGCTGTTTTGGGTACCATCGCGTATTCTTACCTTTACCAAGCAATCCACACATTATAGCACTTTCATGGGTGGTTCATCTTGAAGATCATCAGAATCGGTTTCATGGCAATCAGAATCAGGAAAAACTTCATCGTTTTTTACTCAATCTGATTCATCTTCACTGTCATCTTCAGGTTGACTTTGAATGTCTTATTCTTGCAATATCCTCTGAATTCTTCCCATCTGTTTTTCATAGTCATTCATGCTGTACATCACAAAACAAAAATTATAAAAATTTTTGTTGATATGGAAAGTAATATTCCTAAAATTTATAAATACAAAAAAAAACAGAAAACTAATAACTAGATATGAAATTGCTTTGAAATAAATTCATCAAGGGTCATAAAGTTAGGAAAGGCAAGTTTCCTAGGTAAACATAACGCCAAAATCCAGAAAACTAATGAATGGCATGCTTAACACTGTAGCGTGAGTGACTATTGGCACACAAATAACCTTGACACTTTTTTATTAAGAAGGGGCACAACTTCAAATAAACTTTTCAGCAAATAAAAATATAAATAACCTTATTCAAACTTTCACTAGTCGCTGATATGAGTTTCTAATCTAATCTGTTCTGAGGCGACGAATCGGTCTAGCTCATATATGTAGTCGTAATGATTTTATGTCTCTATTATTGTGACGTTTGCCTTATTTATCGATAAAACCACATGATCAGGCTACGTCTTGAGAGCTGTGTGTTAAGAATGATCACACGAATGGCCTTGATCGTGCGATCAGCCAACGATTAGCTGAGGGGAAACAGCAGAAGGGCGATACATAAGCAAAATATAAATTAATGCAAAATTATCACATGACGGTTGTCATGACAGAAGATAAACATTTACAGCGAGCGGGAGGGCGCTGCAAGCTGAGTCTGCAGCGAGCGAAATACAACGTGGGAAAATACATTTGCGGAAAACTCTGCAATAACGAATAAACGCATGAACGCTTAAACGCTTGTCGGCAGCAAGGTCGAGTGGTTAAGGCGCCGGGCTCGTGATCAACACGGTCTCGGTTCAAAACCCACTCGCGCCATTCTGTTGTATCTTTGGGAAAGACACTTCACGGCACTTTCCCCTGCTTGGTGGTCCTGGAAAGCAGTTCTAAATTAAAGTCATATCTCTATTTAATTACAAGCGGACAGCAATATTTTGGCATCTCCGGAAGCAGGTCGGGTTAATTGCCTACCCTATGTATTAGCGCCTCCGTCGCTTTCCTGCGAGTCAGGAGGATAAATATAGAGATAAAATAAAAAATAAAAGACGGTTTGCGGTGATGAGTTTGCTACAACACCATGGGGTGATGTCACACTCCAAGCCACAATAAATGTTTCTAGCCGCAAGAAACGCATTGAGCTCACAAAGGGAAACCTTCCATTCTTTTTTGCCTAAAATTCTTCGAGCTTCTACATTAATACATTGTTGAATATTTTTGAGCGTATGGTTATCAAATATAACTTGACAAGCACCTACAGCGGAGTCTGCCATTCTAAGTGCAAAACGTGGTAAACCTGATTACTCAGTTAGGACATTCTGAGCTGCACGCCTTCCTCGTGTTTTTACGCCGAATTCCATAAATTCCCATTTTGTGCCTTCTCTTGCTGTCTTGTCGGTGCTTAAACTTTCAGCAGCACCCGAACTATAATCATCATCAAAACATGTAGCAGAATAAATTTCAACGTTAGTATCAGCAGTTTGTGAATCATCTATATGAACAGTGGATTGTGCATCATCAAATTGCTCAGTTTCTTCATCGTCGGTCATCTCATCTGAGGAGCAGAGTTTCCAATCTAAAACGTTGCCTTTTTCAGTTTCACTTTCCCCTTTAGAGTCATCCTCATCTGTGGATGTGAGCATAGTAATAACTGCAGTAAATCGTCTTGGTCTTTCAGACATGATGTACTACGTTTCACTATGATATATTTCTTTGTCAACCACCTTGCTTCATCTCTGAAACCAGAATAGGTTAGCACTAATTGGGCATGAACACAATGCTTTTATTAGAAAAGGTTATGATTAATTTACTAACTTATCCTGAAAGCTAATTGTCTATGCGATCCGATGTTTTTCTGCCTGAGGAAGCGGGCTGGGTGCTGTTTGGGGAGAATACCTGACATGCACCGTGAGCTGAATGCCGATGAAAGCCCGTACTCGTCAACAATGTAGAATAGCTATTTCTGTTTTATAAACTCTTTCATAATCTGAAGTCAGTCTATTTCCAGTGCTAACTGATAACTGGAAAAATTTTTTATAACTGCTTTCTGAGTTGAGTTTCTTTTTGGTGACTCCATGATCTCACAAATAAAATTAATTCATCGGAAAATAAAAAGTCGAATTTGATTTGAAAATTTGAAAATGAGTCATACGTGTCATAGAGACAAAACGGTCTTATAAAGTACTGCAGGAGGTTCAGAAGTAATAGTATTTGGACAGCAATCATGATGACCTTTAATGACCGTTGGAGGTAAAACACCTTCTAAAATATTTGTAAAAGCAGTTTTTGGCTTGATACTCAGCATCAGAATTTCTACCGATTAATTAGGAAAACTCAACAAATTTTACACCAATGAGATTTTCGTAAAAAAAATATCCCACCTTAAAATTCCAAAACGGTCAAAATGACCATACCGGCCGTTCTAGTGTTAAAATAGATTGCTTTATCATGTTAAAATAAACAATGGCATTGATGGAAAAATTAATTCTAATGGTTCCGTCAATATTATCGGTTATTTTAAAGTTCTGTACTGGCAAGAATTTATTTATCATGTTACCTATAGAATATGTTATTACACAATCTTTTTATTAAATAGGTGGTCTAAATACTTTTTTGTTTTAAAAATATTAGTGCGCAATAAGCAACATTTTTTTTATCAGCATTCTCTGTACAGAAACAAAACGTATTCAAGTTGACTTGCAGCTTGTTGTTTACTTTTTACTGTCCCTGTAAATTGCGACAATTAACGCTAGCGACAATTGTTATTTTAGTAATTTACCTGTAAAAAAACAACCATAACGGTTAGAAATATTTTTATAAAAAACAAAAATATCTAAAAACATCATTCTATTAATGTTTTTATTACAGCTAAAAAGCTAAATAACAAAAATATAATAAAGTAAAAAAATGCAATAAAAGATCACATCTATGGGTGAAGGTATCGCCTTGCACTGTATAGTAAAAGGGGTTTCACATGCTTATTGAGGTTGCTGATGCTTGCCCATTTAAAATTAAACAAGAATTTCACAAAAAAAAGGAGAATCTTTGTAATATTTTTAGTAGTATTAAGTACAAGCTATCTCTAGACCCATTACATCGAACCAATGAAAATAATTTTTATTTTATTTTATTTTAAAAAATGTAAAAATATTGACCTACTCAAAATTTGGATTTTTTATGACGTTAAAATTATCAAAAGTAAAATTTTGAAGTTTAAAGGATTTGCAGTCAATAGCTACTATTCAGAATGACTGCAATGACATCTATAAAAATGTTTGGTAACATCTTGGATTTGCTTTTAATTTTTTAATTGAAAGTAAACCTTATAATAAATTTAGGAAACGAAATGTTGTGGTGGGACTAGAAAAGATTATTATGGTGGACCAATATTATATGTACCTCAACAATTACAATATCAAGCAGGTATAGTCAACAAGATTTTGTTTTTTTTAATCGTATGGCCAGATATAACTATAATACTTACATTGATTTTTGTTTTTATTAGCCTAATTGCTGCTTTTAATTTCAATTAAAATCATCGTTTAAGGTTAACAATAACCTTAGGTAAAATTTTGTTTTTTGAAAGGTCTTGAGAAGGGTGAAACAAGAATAACTCAAGTATACTGAACATCAAACTTGTATTGCTCTGCTTGCGAGTTCGACTGTAAAACAAGCTATAATTTTGAATAAATTAAATATTTTACGAAAATAGCTTTGGGTGATAACACTTTGATTTTTGAACCGAAGCACAAGAGTTCGAAGCTTAGTAGACCCAAGTGAATTTCGTCGTGCCTTCAGGAAAACACACTTTACCTCAAATTTTTTATTGGGCCATGCTTCCTACTTACAATCCTAACTGAAAAAATAAAGCAGCAATTAGGTCAATATCCAGGCATTGCGCCGTCCTGAAAAGAACGTTTGCCGATTGGCAGACCTGCGCTAAACATCAGAAGGGGGTGGATACTTTTCCGTTTTGGCAGGTTTGGTTTCGTTCTGTCATCTTTAACACCAAAGAACAAACGTACTCACGGCCCTAGTTGAGCTTAATCAGAAAACACCTGCCATCTGGTTAAGCTCGACCGCCTGTGGACTGGTATTGGGCGATTCCATTCTTTTATGTACAGATGAGTCTCGCTCCTTCACCGAATTGCAAGTGTGACGCCTCTGAACAAACCGCAGACCAAGTTCTAGCAGCGTGCTCTATACATCGGGTCCACATGGAGCATGAGGTCTGACGGTTTTGAATAACGAAACCCAATGCTGGCTAAACAATATCACTACCAGCATCTGATCAAGGCAATAGAGCAGCCTTGATAGTAAAGGGATAAACCCTCGGCCAAAGTTCTGTTTGTGTTTGACCTGAACTTGATTCCTTTTCAAACGACAAAGAGGTCAATATCAATATTAGGCTGCTGCAGTTTCCCACTTATTTTTAACATTTCTTTAGCGTTTTTAGGATTGAAAGCCAAGTATATAAAAGAAGAATTCAAAATTTGAAATTCTTTACTTATGATTTAGGGGTAACACAATTACTGTTTAAACACTTAATTTAAAAAAAATTAATTTTTTCACAAAACCTTTCACAAAACGATTCCCCATTTTGTTTTACTTCAATAAAACACAAAACAAAAAAATTTAAACATAAATTATTTAAGTGTTTTTTAAAAATACTTTTCATTGCTGAAAACATGAAATAAATTTTTTAAGCTTTAAAAATAGCTTACTTTGTTTCAATTGAAATAATTATTTTTGTACCTTTGGATTTTACAAATCAACAACTTACGTATCGTAATGGCCTTACAAAAAGAGGCGGGGGCTAGTGCATGAAATAAAAGGGGATCACTGTAAAAAAGTTTACATTTAAAGTGAAGACTTTTTCTGTGACCTTTACTGTTTTTTAATGTTTTTTTTCGATTAGATGTTTTTCATCAGAATTAATTTTTTAAGTTAATAAGGTTTGAAACGATTAAAGGAATAAAAAAAAACATTTCGGTTTTATTAGAAAAGGTTGAGTTGCTTTCAAGACGTTTTTATGGGGCTTGTGCTGTCCTTCCGTTTTCTGCATACTAAAATCATCTTTGCTTACATATCATATATTGATTCTTTTGTGTCAATGCTATATAGTAGATTCTAATAAACTGAAAAATCATTATATTGGTATACCGCTTTAGACAAGCGCTTTTGTAACTTAGTTGTTTTATTGACAAGGTTAAAAAATTTGTTTTAGCTGTAATTAGTTATTGCAATAAATTCTAACAAGATTATCTAGGTTATTTCTTTTCCTGTCACGAAGCTAGTAAATTTGTGTTTTTGGACTTATCAAAGATTATTTTGCAACTAAAACCAGGCAGCAACTTGACTGTTGTCTAAACGGTTATAAAAATTTAGATTGCAAAAGTGCTGAAAAGAGGAAACTAAAAGTGATTCCAGCTGTAAAAAGATAGTTTAATAAAATAAAAATTCTATAAAAACCCTTTAAAAAATGAAGAAAAATATTGAAAAATTAAAAAAAGATTTATGTAAAGCAATGAAACTGTTGTGATGAATGCGTGGTTGCAGCGTGCTTGGCGTACACGAATCACGACAAAACGTTGGCCTTCAAATATTTTACCATTAATGAAAAATGAATAGGATAAAGCATTTTTTTAAATAAACCTAGATCAAAATGTTAGTTTGGTTGGTATGGAGAAATTTTGTATTGTCTATTAAATTGAAATTAAAATAAATGGACGAAACAAAAAGCTTGATCAAAATAAGAAAAAACATTATCCTATGCTATTTTGCAGAAATGTTCAGAAGATGAAGGCAACTAAACTTTGTATTTCTACCACCAAACAAGCCACATAATCGTGTTAAGAAAACGAATGATTTTTTATTTTATAATAAGACACATAACTGGATATATTCCTTTGAATATTTTTAATCAATAAACTGTTTTAGTTTACAGATAGTTTCAAATGGAGCACAAAACAATCTGTTTAGCACAGGTTTCAGTTTGCTCGTAATAAGATATAAATGCACAAAAAATAGTAGCTTCAAAAGCAATTTTTAGCAGGTTTTATAGGTTAAAATGGGAACAATTTTTTTAGTTTGCTGTTTTTTTATTAAAAAACCTTGGCGGACAAAATTTTCAGTTTTGCGTGGTGCCTCAATGAATAATCTAAATCTTATCAAGAATTCTAATTATCAACTCAGATATATTATAAACAGTTTTTTAATTTTTCAGAGAACCTGCAATATATCGTTTTAAAAGCTAAAAAAAATAGACTTGATAAAAATATAAAGGTTTGCAGAATTAGAAAATTTTACTTAAAAAAACAAAAACAACTTAGAAACAGTACCAGATGAACCTCTCAAATAGGCTCTGGATTTGGAATGCCACATTCTTTATCTATTTTAAGTAAAAGCCCTAAACCTTAATGATATCAAGTAATAAAAACTAAAAACTTTTCAAAACTTTACTGAAAGCTGTATGCTGACAATTTTAAAACCAGATTGATTACTTGACGGTTGCTCTAAGAATAAAATTTCTGTTTTTGTTCTAAGAAGAAAATGATGATAAGAATTATAATAAATCCGACAAACAATTAGATTTCTAATAACAGATTTGTATGAAATGATTTCATGGCACTTTTTTTCTCTGAATATGGACGTAAGCTTGCTTTCATTACCATCAGCACAATGATCTTTTTACACAAGAAGCAAAAGCAAATGAATATTTGGTTCAATGTGAGTTGTGAATGATGCTGCAGAACAAAGAGTCAAGCAATGCCACCACTTTTTTAACACTACACGTGACAGAAAGCAGTATTAAAATACCGGAAATATAGTACTTAACCAACAAAGCAAAATTTTAATTTTACGCTAATAGCTTTACTGATTGTAACTGTTTTGCACTTTTTGGTACTTGCTTAAACTTGTTTTCCGTACTAATAATTGTAGGAACTTAAGTAACAATCAAGCATATGAATATATGCGTAGATTAAGATGGTTTTTTGGTTTTAGATAAAATGGCCACATGCTACTTAAAAATTAGGCTTACCTAAAAACCGCCATTTGTATTGATGTCACTTCACAAATGTATCAACCATCTTATCTGAATATGTCCCTGAAACGTCTTTTCCTTGAGTAAAAAAAATTTTAAATCATTGTTTAATATTTTGTATTTTTAAAATCTTAGGATCGGTGGTTTTTGATTGAAATAAATTCAAAATAGCCTATCCAAGAATTTAAATACCCTGATATTACCGTTACATATTTTATTGAACTTCAATTCACATTACATTTGTCGGGTGCTACATTTTCTGATCATGTTAGACAAAGTTTGGCTGTGCTTTTTATAATAAATGACAGAACTAAAATTTTAATTAAAATTTAGAACAAGTAATTTTTTAAGTTGCTGAAATAGTAACTTTTAAAATCTGTAGAGATTTTTTTCTAAGCCGGCTCATCAAGTCAAAAAAACATTTCAATTTACGGTTTTGGGCCTAAATATATAAAAAAATTTTTAATGTGATACTTTACTTGATACAAACTTTTTTTGGCATTCTGACCATTTTTTTTGCTTTTTGACATCGCTCGTAAGGACACAACGAACAGCATTTTTGCGTTCTGTGCTGTTACTCCTTCTAAATAGAATCGATTGGTTAATTTAATCTAATTGAATCTTTCAAAAGCTGTATCACATTATTTTTCTCATCTAATTTTTATATAAGATTACAATACTTAAACTGTAATTGTTTATGTGTTGTTTTGTCAATGAGAAAAACAAAGTAGCATTTGCGTAAGTGAATGAAACATAATTAAAAAGCAGGGTTCGATGAAGTTTTGTACATGAATTTTATAGGTAGTTATAAACCAGCCATAAAATTAAGTAAATGTTTAACATGCTAATTTTGGACAAATTACGCTAAGCGAATTTTAAAAGTTTCAAGTGGATAAACGAAAACCAATTATTTGAGTGAAAACTTCAAAGAAATAAAAATATTCAAAAAAATGAATAAGCGTTTAAAATAAATTTAATTATTGAGTTTAGGTAATAATAACGGATAATGTAGACATTAAAAAATAATTAGTTATAAAATTTAAGCTGAGCATTATTTTTTTAAATTTGCTTTAATGCATTTTTGTTTTAAAAAATATTTTAAATTCATTAAAGTGCTTGCAAAACGTATGTTTCTGATAAAACTGGTTCCGTGCCAGTTTGTCCCTTAACTGATAGCCAAATTAGAAATAATTAATTTATTATCATAATAATGTCTTTCAATTAGAATTCAAATATTTTGTTTCTTTAGAAAATTATATAAAAACTTAATTAAAACTACTTTAACGGTTTAAAAAAATGGTAGTAAATTGTTTTGCAACATGCTTTATAATAAAATCTGTTTTTTAAGGTTTTCCATCAGCTTATACTCACGGTCATTCGCCTCAAAATTTTGGTCAGCCCAATCTACAACACACAGCTTCGAGCTTACAATATCCTATTCAAAATGATGTTGTTCAACAAAATCCTTTTCAATCTCAACAAAGTACTCCTCAGACATATGCTTTTCAACAAAATCCCCATCAGTTTCAACAAAATCATGCTGGAGGGCTTGTTGCTCAACAAAACTCCATTCAGTTTCAACACAATCATGCTCAGGCGCCTGTTGCTCAACAAAATCCCATTCAGTTTCAACAAAATCATGCTGGAGGGTCTGTTCCTCAACAAAATCCCATTTAGTTCCAACAAAATCTCATCTAGGCTTCTTTTTTTTAACAAAACCTAGCTTCACTTCAACAAAATCCAATTCTACTTAAACATAATCCAAATCAAATTAATTAAAATTTCACCTCACAAAGCAAATTTGATTTTATATTCAAGCATTCAATAACATAGCATTCAATAAGCTTTAAAAAATTATGCACAATCAACATGAAATAAACACCATTTAAAAAATCACTTGATCTAATTTTGTTTTTTTAATATTCATTATTTCATTGTCATTCTACTGTATTATGCAAAATTTGTCAAACTTAAAGCAATATCATATTCCTTTATCTAGCTTTGTTTTTCACCCACTGGAATGCTGTAATATATGTAGAGTAAAACCGTATCTAACTAGCAGCAAAAATTGCAGAAAAACCTTTAAAATGTGCGTTTTTTTATGCTTTGTTTTGAATTAATTTTGATATAAAAATGTTGTAAAATACAGCCAATATTTATGTACGTTTAAATTTACCTTTATTTTCTAGTGTTGTCGTATGGTAACACTTTTTAAAAATTCATTTTGTGATTAAATAATTTCAGTAAAATTTGATCAATTTTTAGTTGGATTAACATAGTTTGTATAGCAACATCCACAGTTTAAAAAGCAATTACATGTGTGTTTAAGAAAAAAAAGATAATAGTCTAGATTGGCTTAAAAAAATAAAAAAGTAAGTAAATCATGACATATGTTGTATCAATGTTTTATAATTTGACAAATACATCTTGAAAAGTAACATCATAACAACATATTTTACAAGTTTTGCTTTTGAATATTTCTAATAAAATGCTGTTTCACTACAAGTGGCGTGAGTATTTTTTGTTTGTTTTAATAATCTTTTTACTTTTTTCTGCGCTTTAAGGCAAAGAGAAATACAAACATTTTTACAACAAACAAAAGAATTCCCGTCAACGCTTGCAGTGGAAACAAGCTTTTAATACAAAAATAATTTTTATGTGAATTGTTGTTATTAAATGCTAACGCTAGTAAAATATAAATACATTAGAAAGTTTTAAAAAGTCATATTTTTAACTTTGTAGTAAATTGTATAATAACATTGCGTGAATCTGCAACATCATTATTTTTATGATATATTTCTTTAAATAAATTTTTTGTTGAACAGAATTTAAAAATACCCATTGGTATGGACGGAGTCATAACTATTTCAGTTTTTAAAGTCTTTAAAAAGACTGTTTTTTTTAGAATCCTTTCGGCCAACTTTCGTCAGAAGAAATCGTAGACAAATGGCAAACTACATAAAAACCGTGGTTTATATAGAATTGCAAAACGACAAAATTGTCAAAAACAACGGCGTTTCTGATTGATTGAAGAACGTGAGCACGCGATTGGTTGCGCTCTCACATGTGCTGCAAACGAGAAAGCTTCAGTTTATAGACCAACTCTTTCTGGCGACTAAGGGAGCGTTCAAGAGACTCTATAAAAATGGCTTCGAGCGTTGCCAGATAAAAAGACAATCGTTCTACAGCTAAAATTCGAAACCAGTTTAATATAAAATTTTTCACACAAACTTTGTTATCTAACAAATGTTGACCAATAGCCAAATCCAAATTTTGAGTAGATTTACATTGATCTCAAGCAAGATCTTTTTGAGGTTTAACTTGATTTCTAATAAATTTGGGAAGGTGTTTTTGAATTTGTTCTTCTAGTCGCTGGGACGTTCTATTTATGCATACACTAGTGCAGTGGCAAGAGCATTTGTATACAATATTACTTTGCTCATAAGCAGGAAAAACATCATTTTTAAAAGAAGTTAATACTTTTTTTAAAAAGAAAATTATTCTTGCCAACACTGATCCGAACAATTGTTAACTGCTGACTTTGTTTTTTTTTTTTTTTCTGTTAAAGGGAAATATTTCCAATCTAAGATAATTTTAAATATACCCGACACTTTCGGAAAGAATTGCTTAAAAGAAAACAATTTGCATTCCGTTTCATTGCTGAAAATGGCAAAAGTGTCATCAACAAATCTAAAATAAAGAAGTTTAGAGAATTTTTTAAAAAGCAAATGTGCGTAAAACCTCAGAAAAATACTCGCAAGAGCTGGGGGACCAAAAAAGCTGCCCATGGTAACACCATCTATCTGTTGGTAAATGAGCTTATCAAAGTTGAATTCCACAAATTTCGTAGCACTGTACATACCTGTAAGTTGACAGAACGTGTCCTTGGAAAAGCGTGGAGGAGTTAAGTTGCTGTTGTGTAAAGCTTTGGCGCAGATATTAATAGTTTGATTAAGTGGGACATTAGTGAGCAAGCTGCTGATGTCAAAGAAACAGAAAAAAGTAGATTCAGGGCGTAGATCACGGATAGTTCAAACAAAGATAAAGGAATTTTTGACGGAGTTAGTAGAATATAAATCCAAAACAGATTGAAGAATAAAGGATAGGTACTTCGCTGATTCATGTTTGGCAGAACCGATCATAGAGAAAATCGGTCAAAGTGATGTGTTATTTTTGTTGATTTTAGGTTATCCATACATTCGTGGTGTTTGAGCACCAGTAGGACGTATGACTTCATAAACAGATTGGGATAGTTCACCTTTTTTGTTAAGTTAGAGTAGCTGTCTTTGGAGTTTAGTTTCTATCTTTGCAGTGCTGTTTGTGGAAGTTTAGTTTTTATCTTTGCATTGCTGTTTTGAAACCAAAGCATTTAAATTTTGAATCTTCAGATAAATTTTGTTCATTTTCTCAATATAGTCACAATGGTTTAAATATAGTTTGTAAATACTCTTGCTACTGTCATAGTATGTACATAAATAGAACTTCCCAGCGACTAGAAGAACAAATTCAAAAACACCTTCCCAAATTTATTAGAAATCAAGTTAAACCTCAAAAAGATCTTGCTTGAGATCAATGTAAATCTACTCAAAATTTGGATTTGGCTATTGGTCAACATTTGTTAGATAACAAAGTTTGTGTGAAAAATTTTATATTAAACTGGTTTCGAATTTTAGCTGTAGAACAATTGTCTTTTTATCTGGCAACGCTCGAAGCCATTTTTATAGAGTCTCTTGAACGCTCCCTTAGTCGCCAGAAAGAGTTGGTCTATAAACTGAAGCTTTCTCGTTTGCAGCACATGTGAGAGCGCAAACAATCGCGTGCTCACGTTCTTCAACCAATCAGAAACGCCGTTATTTTTGAGGTTTTGCAATTCTATATAAACCACGGTTTTCATGTAATTTGTCATTTGCAGAGGTAGAGTCGAGACACGGTGCTTCGAGACCGGACCGACGCGAAACTTTATATGAGTAAGCTAGGGTTGTAGAGTCCGAATCAGAAATTGGAGTTGCAACTAACCATAGAAAACCCACGCTATTAAGCAATTGTAGAAAAAAGATAATTTTCACGTAATTGGGTAATTTTTACCTTCTATACTTTAAAACGTATTTTAAAAATTGTGTTGGGGCTCATTTTAGTTGTTTTTGGGGATGTGACATATATGTCACACTGGCCTTTCTGTATGTTTTAGCGGCAAAATCGCAAAAAATTTTTTAACTTTTTTTGACACAGTAAAACAAGATAACAAAAAAAAAGTATTTTTTAGGAATATTGACAGCTGCTACAGACTCTGATCAAACAAAGAAAGTAAAATAAAACAATTTAAAAGTTTTGAAAATTTCATGCTTTCAGCTACGAATTTGATAATTTCTGCTGTAGCTGAAAGCATGAAGCCAATAATTCTTGAAAGAGAACTGTGGTCATATGACTTTTAAAAACCAATAAAATCAGTTTAGAATTATTGCATATGGATCACATTAGGTGTTGCAAATTGTTTTCATTCAAAAAAATTAAAATTTTAAGAGTTAAAAACGCTTAACGTTTATGTTACACATATGTCACAGTGGGTTATCTGGGGCTAATGCAGTTTTTTATAAATATGCTAAAGCCAAAGTCGCTTTTTTAAGATGTGCTGGAATTGGTACGTGATTCCTATTTTTTTTTTTTGTTTTTTGGCACTCCGACTAGAATTTTTGGTTATTTGCTGAAAGTTATAGTCATATTCATTATCTGAATTATTCAAAAATAAGCAAGCTAAAATACAGTGAGCACTTGGACAGATTACATTTTAGATTTTCATTTAAAATACAATTAAAACCTATTTTGGCTTCATATTGACAGCTAAATTTGGCTTTTTATTTACAAAATTAAACTTAAGTTTTGGTTTGAAAGCTATTTTGACAATTCAGCTAAAGATTTAAAGATAATATTTATCAGAAAAATATGTGCCTCATTCTTTATCGCTTTTGAAAGTCAAGTGACAAATATACAAAAAATCTTCATTCGACTTTAGACCTCCCTAAAATGTCGGAATTGTTTAAGAATTGTGGGCACTTGTCTAAAGGTACTGCTCGTCGTCGTCGTCATCGTTTGAAGGGCATCCACTCCAGGCCAGACACAAACAGGGCTGGGGCCGAGGGTTTATCCTTTTACTACCCCAGACTGCTGCACTGCCTGGATCAGATGCTGGCAGTGATGTTATTAAGCCAGCATCGAGTTTCGTCATCCAAAACCGTCAGACCTGGTGCTCCATGTGGTGCCCGATGTATGGGGCACATTGTTAGTACATGGTCTGCGGTTTGCTCTGAGGCGCCACACTCGCAATTCGGTGAAGGAGCGAGACCCCATTTGTGCATGGACGAATGGAATCGCCCAACACCAGTCCGCAGGCGGTTGAGCTTAACCCAAGCTGCTCGGGGTAAGCCCATCCCAACAGGCCTGACACTGGTCCCGGGCACAAAAGCACGGAGCCTGGAAGCATTTTCACAGTACTCCGTTTTCCATTTGTGATTTGTCCATTCAGAGGCGCGGATGCCAAGTCTGGCAAGATTGTCCAAGAGATTCCGAGCACCTGGCACAAACGGGCGTCTGGATCTTAGTCTCACTTGGCCAGTATCTGAGGACCCATTTAACAGACCATGCAAAATATGATCGGGGTCCAGAGATCCACGGTAAGCCAAG
The DNA here is from genome assembly GCA_963680785.1 of Diplosoma virens. Classification (NCBI taxonomy): domain Eukaryota; kingdom Metazoa; phylum Chordata; class Ascidiacea; order Aplousobranchia; family Didemnidae; genus Diplosoma; species Diplosoma virens. Next base: position 36,820,703 of record OY796893.1, on the reverse strand, counting down.
GAGAGTGTCGCTCCCAGTCGGCGAAGCTCAGCTGGCTGGATGCCTGAAAGTACAGGTAGGTGGTCCGTTGGAGTGGGACGCAGGCATCCAGTAACTATGCGCAAGGCGTCATTCAAGACACTGTCAATGAGGCGAGTGTGAGCATTGCGACACCAGACTGGCGCACAGTACTCAGCTGTTGAGTAGACTAGAGACAAGGTGGCTATGCGTAGTGTTTTAGCACCAGCACCCCATCCCGAGCCCACGAGTCGCCTCAACAGTGTGACGCGCGATGATAGTTTTTTGCGCAATGCCACTAAGTGGTGACGAAACGTGAGCGATTTGTCCAGTTTTACCCCAAGGTATGTAGGGGTTGGACAGAACGGTAAAAGTCTACCATTGTTGTAGACCTTTAGCTCACGTTTGGCCTCTCGGTTGTTTAAGTGAAAGGCTGTCGTCACCGTCTTAGTGTGACTGAGCTTCAACCTCCAAGTCTGGAGATACGCTGACAGTGTGGACATGTCTTGGCTTAAGGTCCCCTCCAAGTCCTTCCAGTTTCCAGAAGAGTGCAACAATGCTAAGTCATCAGCATAAGCAAACTTTCTGGAAATCATGGAAGGAAGATCGTACGTATAGATGTTAAATAGGTGGGGAGCCAAGACCGATCCCTGAGGAACGCCGTTTTTAAGACGGCGTAACCTGCTTTGCTTGCTGTCACCGGTGGTAAGGGTGAAACTTCGATTTCGGACAAGCTCCATGATCATTTTGACCATGTACCTATCCGGAAGTAGTCTCAGCAGCTTGCAGGTAAGGCCACGGTGCCAGACAGTGTCATAAGCAGCTGTCAGATCGATAAATACGGCACCGGCCTTCTTTTTAGCCTCGAAAGAATCCTCGATGTTCTGGGTTAGCAGAACAACTTGATCTTCGGTTGACTTCCCGCGTCGGAACCCAGCCTGCTCTTTAGGGAGCAGTGGATCGATTAATGGTTCAACGCGGGCGTAGATAAGCCTCTCGAGGATCTTGTAGGGGACACAGAGCAGAGATATCGGTCGATAACTCTTTGGGTCCCCCACGGGCTTTGCTGGTTTTGGGATCGCGACCACAAGCGCTCTTCTCCAGATCTTGGGAATTTTGAGTCGGCGCAAACAGGAAGAAAAGAAGTCACGTAACCAGGACTTCAAAGCAGCTCCAGCATGGAGTATAAGCTCGGGGCAGATGGAATCAGGACCCGGATCTTTACCTGGTTTTAAATGTTGGAGGGCAGCAGCAAATTCTCTCTGTGAAAAATTGTCAGAGATATTTACTGCGTCTGGTGTTGTGGCCCTCCAAAGGTCAGACACTTCTTGAGAGACAAGTCGAGATGGCTTGCGATCAACAGCCTCGTATTTCCCATTTCTAACCAGCTGAGATGCAATAGCATCGGCTGAAACGGGACAATGACGAGGAGAGTGTCGTGACCTACCAGTAAGGTTGTTCAAAATACTCCACGCTTTTCGACTAGAGTGTGAGAAGTCAATGCTCCGAACTGCTTCGGACCATCGATCCCTCCGTTTTCTGTCAAGCTTGGCAAGCAGAGTTGTAGCAGCCAAACTTGAGTCGTCTCCCTGAGGAGACTGCAGAAAGGTTTTATAGAGGGATTCACACTCTGCATCCCAACACGGAATATAGTTATTTCGATACCCGCGTGGGATAGTCTTCTTGGCTGCTTTCTTAATGATGTTACAGAAGTCCTGGTAAGCCGCATCCACATCAAGTGAATCAGGCGGCAACAAAGTCTTTGCGAATTTATTCGTCAAAGCAATGTAGTGACTCCAATTGGCCTTGCGGAAGTTCCATCGCTTAACAGGCATGCTTGGCACTGCCATAGCAAACCTTGGTGGTGTAATAAGCGAAGGTCGATGTTGTGACCTGGGAAACTTCTCAAGGACACGTCTATCCGGTAAGCGACTGTTTGGACCTACGCTAGCGAAAGCTAGGTCTGGATTGGTACCAGTGTTCCAGCGGCCGGAATAAAAACTGGCAGCGTCCTTGGCATTATATAGGAGGGCAAGACAATTAATACTTGCCCAGTCAGCCAAGCACTCACCATCCGGACTGTTGTCATCATAACCCCAGTCAGCATGACGACAGTTAAAATCGCCAGCGTACAGACAGGGGTGAGGAAACACTGTGAGATCCAGGGTTCGCAATCGCGTTGGTGGTGGTTTGTAGACGTTGACTATTTTATAGCCATCAACGTCCACACACAACCACTCGATCTCCGATGTCGGTGGAGATTGGTCCAAAAGCGTGTATCTCAGTCGCTCGTGGACAAACGTGGCAAGGCCATGCTTCCTGCTTAAAGAAGACCCAGCTAGTTGGTAGTGTGGTAGCACCAACTTCTCTGCATCAGTGCAGTGGGTCTCCTGCAGTAGGATGACGAGTGCCTCAGACTGCATAGCGAGGTGATGAAGAACATTCATCTTGCTTGCAGTGAGGCCTTCGATGTTCAGCTGAAGAATAGTGGGTCTTCGGAACTTGTTGGCAATGTGCCCTGAAAAGGGCAGTTTTATCCTGACATTGCCCCGTCCTGAAAAGGACGTTTGCCGATTAACAGACCCACACTGAACATCGGAATGGGTGGATACCCTTCCGTTTTGGTAGGTTCGGTTTCGGTCTGTCATTTTAAAATCAATGAGCAGACTTACTCACGGCCCAGGCTGCGTGAAAGCACCTACCATCTGGGCCGGTACTGCTCGTGATCTCGTATCATTCCCAATACTTATAATATCCATCAGCAGAAAAAGCAGTTTTGGTCAGAGATCAAGTGTAATCAGATTTTTCCGCATAGTGTATCCAATACCAGAACAGAAAAAATTTTCAATTTTAGTCTACTCGTATTTGCAGGCAAGAAAAGGCATTATGAAATGCTAACTCGGCAATAGTAGCTAATTACGATAGGTATTCTTAATGTTGTATTTTTGAAAATATAATGGAAGTGTCGCTCCTCATCTGTTTGATCCACCGTGGATGCTAAGTGTGACTTATAATTAGAAAAAATTTATTCCTACTCCGACTGCAGCTCTTTAAAATTTTAAAATTTTGACAATAGAAGATCTGAAAAACGATTTTGATTTTATCCTAAAACGTGCCAATCTAGCGGTTTCAATTTGACAACCTTGAAGGCTTATCTGTCAAGTGGTTAAAGTGCATAAAAGCTCCGTGATTGTGATCAAAATGGCCTGGTTCAAAATCGACTCGCACCATTCTCTTGTGTCCTTGGTAAAAATATTTTAAAGGCACTTTCCCCTGCTTGGCGGTCTTGGAAAGCAGTTCTACATTTTAGCCACGTTTTTATAAAACTAAAAAAAACAAAAACAAAAAAAATTCTATCCGACAGTAATATATTGGCTTCTCCGGCAGCATGTCGGGGTAATTGCTTGCCCTATGTATAGCACCTCCGTCGCTTACCAGCGAGTCGGACGGATAACGATGGAGATGAAATATACAAATAATAAAAGTATATCAAAGTCTAGCAATGTAAAATAATTTTTCGTAAATCAAAGTCTTCAAAAGCAATCAGGACTCCGATTCCCAACTTTACCAATTTCAAAAACCGATAAACGTGACAAAATTTGAGAAAAGCTTTACTTCCAAGTTTTTTGGCTGATACACGGTTGACATCAATTAAAAGTATTTGTGATATACTTGCAGCCGCGTTTTGAGATACCAAATTTTTCATTAAAATTATGAAACGCAAAATTTTAATTGTTGATAAAAACAGGTATATAATTTCTCTTGCAGCTAATGCGGTGTCCAGGCTTTTTGGTTGCCATGCTTTAACTCTACGATAAATAATGGCAAATTTAAAGAGGACCATGACGTCTGAATGGCTAAAAAACCTACAAATAACCTATTTCTGTGAAAAATCATAATATATTTTCCACACCTGTGGGCTTTACTCACACGGCAGCAATTTCTCAACTCGGAGTCGAGACCCAGTGTTCCGAGACCAAGACGAAACTTCGGGGTAACGAGACGAAGACAAGACCGAGACTTTAAAAAACGTGTCTCAAGGTGTACACCTCTGGTCATTTGCCAACAATTTGTTCTACCATCTATAATTTTTCATTTGATTTTTATCACTGTATTTTAATGTTGCTATAGACGTGGCCATCTATATAGACAAAACTCTTTGATAAAAGAGGGAGTAACCTTGAAAAAGGCTGTTTAGGAAAACTCTAACACAGCGGTTCCCAAACTTTTTTTTCACGGCGCCCTTTGAAAACTTAACAATACTCGCGGCGCCGTAATGAAAAAAAGGTATTCAGTTCAATTACTTCTTTGAACAACCTTTTTTTCTCCGAAATTCATAGTGTTCTCTAAAAAAAAAAAGGTCTTCACTTCGATTTCATCTCTGATTTCCCTATTTTTCTCCGAAAATCAAGATGTTCTCTAAAAAAAAAGGTCCTCAATCGGAATCGTTCTCTGAAGAGAACGTTGCTGCTAACAACTTTAACACTGCAATTATTGTGAGAAAAGCAGTAAGTACAACAACTTCCCATGCTTTCGCGGCGTTCCTGACAAAGTCTCCCGGCGCACAGTTTGGGAACCGCTGCTCTAACGTTTTCGTGTAGCTCTCATCAGGAGAAATTGCTACAATGAGTAAAGAACTAAAAATTCGAGATTTTATTGCATAAGATTGTCGTTTCGCCGAGTAAGAAATTATACAGAAGCGCAGTTGATTTAGAAGCATCAGCCACCAAGCGGTCGAAAAGTAAAAAAGTTTCTTGTTTCATCGAGTTAAAAATAGAACAACTTTTATTGGACGGAATTTGGATGTTTAACTTGGCAAAATTATATTTGTAATTTGAAGTCTGAAAAAGAATAAAATAAAACCAATATAATTATGTTGATAATTTAAGCCTATAAACGAACTCTTTTTGACGGCACAATGCAGGTTTGCTTGAGGTTATATGGATGAATTCTAATATAGCAAGATGAAATTTAGATCTGGCTTTGGATAGAATTGAAACTTGATCATCATTGTAGTGAAGGGCGCAATTTGGAAGTTTCAGAAGATGAGTGCCAATAGCCGAATCACAATTAGGTGTGTAGGAGTTTATTTTACTTTTTCGCGTTGGCTGAATTCTTTCTTGATTGGTTTTGTTGCGGATAGTTTTCGGGACATGCTGGCGAATTCTGTCTTGCAGACGTTGAGAAGTTCTGCCAACGTATCGGCATTTGCAGCGGCACACGTATCGGTATACGACAATGCTTTGTCGAGAAGCAAGCAGAACGTCTTTGTGAATTGCAGGAAGAATTCGTCTGGTAGTGAAAATAACTCGCGGTTGAACTGTTGAAAAACAATTTAGAATGTTACTCTTAATTTTCTTTTCAAATATAACAGAAGTTTACCAATCCACGGTAACTGTAAGTAAACGGGGCATCGTTGAGGACCTTCTATCGGATATTTTTAAAACTGCAAGATTTTCTTTGAAATTCTTGCATTAATCACTGATTCTTGGTAACCATTTTTAAGAAATAAAGATCTAATAGTGTCCAGTTTTTGTTGGAGGAAAGATTTTGAGCAGATTGTGAATGCACGATCTGTTAAAGTTGCGATTAGGTTAGTTTTGCCTGTCGAATTCCATCTAAATAAATAAAGACAAACGAATTCCATCTAATATATTCACCAGTAAATGTAGCTTTCCTATAAACAGATGTAGTAAAATTATTGGTTGATTTGGTGACCAATACATCTAAAAACGTTAGTGATTGGTTATTTTCTTTTTCACTTGTAAATTTGAGCGAGGTATGCAAAGAATTCAAATTAGTTAAAAATGTTTCAGAATCCACTTCATCTTGGAAGAGAGCAAATGTGTCGTCGACGTAACGGTAATCTATATAGATGGCCACGTCTATAGTGACATTTCAAGCAATTTTAAAATTTTGTACCACAAAAAATCACTTTATTTATTTGTCTGACTCTCCGGAAAGCGACGAATGCGCTATACTTGAAGCAAGCAATTACCCTAACCTAGTTTAGAAGATGTCATAATATTGCTATTCTATTGAAGTTTTTAATTTTGGTTTTTTAGTTTTATAGGGATATGACTTAAATTTGGAATTGCTTGCCAAGACCGCCAAGCAGGGGGAAATGCCGTAAAGCGTTTTTCTCAGGACGAAACAGAATGGTTCTAGACCAACACCATTTCGATCACAATTACCGCACTGTCAACCACTTGACCACGCTGCTGACGGCCTTCATAGTATTGATGGTAAACAAGTTAGTGTGAAAAAACTTTTAAATTTTACCTAATTGCTGTTTTGCTCAGTATTTTGTCGCTGTCTCTAAGTAAGCATTTTAAATCATATTTGAAAATCATTCTATTTCTCTTATACTATAGTTAAACAGTCCAATGCAACGAACCGTCATTATAATTTAAAAATAATTGGAGCAATGGATTGCATGAGTCAAAGCATCAAGCTTATGAGACGAAGATTTGGAAAAAAAGGTGGAGCAGTATGTTACACTGCTATTTAAATACCACCATAAAAAAAGCTTGGCAGTGTTTTAAGTTACATAACCGTATCATTGGAGTAACATGAGTGATGGCTTTAATAGGGTGCAAACGGAACTGCCACACCAGGCCCTCCTAAATACATCAAAAAGTGTCCCCTTGCACAAAAAATTGCTCTATTTCTTTATACTAGCACGAGAATGTCAATGGTATGTCAAAAAGAAAAGAAAAAATTTTGAAGATCAGAAGCAAGCCCGGCTTCTTCTCCTCAGGTGGTTCCAGCTTGTGCTTGTGAAAGTAAAGGCTTTTTTTAGAGATCACAATGTATTGAGACAGTAAAAAGTGCTTCTCCATGCTTTGAATTACCCAATGGTGATCGTCCCTAAATTGAAAACCTTTTTTTAGCGATAACTTTGTCTCTCCAAGGTTTGGATCACTCAATAATGACCCTCCTAAATGAAAGACCTTTTAGAGATTACTTTGTTTTCATACACTAAAAATGGCTTCAGCACTCTTTTTTTTAATACACTATTTAGTGTCCCCCGCTTACTTTTCTTGCATCAGGCCCCCCTTTTTGCAAAGCCATCACTGGGAACCACATATTTAAACTTTTAACGTAAAATTACCGTGTTCTATATTGCAAGATTTCTGCCGGCTTTAGAATCTGGTGGAAGAAAGTTTTTAAATATATTTGGCAGTAGTAAATAGTGTTCATTAGACATTGTACGTCAAGTGCAGTTGGTAAAACAAGTTATGTGTACAAAAACACTTAAATCACACGGGTGTAGCAAACGCAGCAAATGACGTAAAAAACTACTAGTAAAATATTTCGCTGAATATCACTTAAAATGAATATTAAGTAAAGGTCTTGCAAGAATATATAAAATGTTATTTTGCTTTGCTCGCATTAAAAATATAACGAACTAATGAACTTTTAAGTACAACGGTTGTTTTTTTCTACGCGAGTAAGTTTTAACAAAAATACCCGTATCGTACCATCGTTGCCATATGGTAACATGTCGTAGCTTATTAGTTTCTTTAGAAACCGGCACATATCTTAACTTATTACTTGATATAAACCTTATTTTTACTCTAAATATAACTCTTCAAAAACTAAAAAACTTGAATAATTTTTTTTCACGATAAATCTTTTAGTTGACGAACACTTTATTTGCAAAATATTTAATTCTCAAACATTTTTTTAGTGATTTTTGCACTGCAAAGCAATAAACTTAAAAAAAATTTAAAAAACACCTTGTTACTGCTATTGATAATAAGTGATGCTGCACTTTAACCCATATCCTCCCAGCGTCAGTTTGAACTGACGGCGCAAAAAGAAGGATTTTAAGCATATTGATACTTGTAGGACTCCAGTTTTTAGATTAAATTGACAATAAAGAATCAAGCTAACTGTCTGACCGTTTTAAATTATTAATAAAAAGTTATCGCGCTATTTACAACAGCCTAATTTATAAAAAAGGATTTTTTGTATTGCAAAAAGAAGTAACTGCCGTCAAACGGTTGTGAAATGAAAATAAATTAAAAATTACTAAAGATAGCTAAAACATATATTATTGAAGTGGTTATAAGCGAAAAAAGAATCAAAAACAGTCTTGGAAAAGTTTTGCGATTGATTTACTTCCGGCAGTTTAAACTGACGCTAGGAGCAGGAGGGTACACTCAGACGTTAAACACAATTTCTTTTATCCTATGCGAAAACCTGATAAAATTATATTGTTTCATTGTGATGCCACAGAATGGTTGCGGCTTTCAAGCATTTGCAAATACTTCTTTAGTTAATTGGTAATTGAGAACTGATACAGGACTAGTCGATAACTAGTTGATAAGCCAAGTTTCTTGTTATTTGCTTATCTAGACAGAAAGCATGCTGGGAACAACTCTTGCCAGGAGGTAGAGTAATATACACAAAGTTTTTTTTTATTTTAGTCGGATACACTTTAATGGGAATATTGTTTTAACAGGAAGCCTAACAAGTTTAAATCCTGTTGAATTATGTTAACTTTAAAGTTGTTCATTAGAGCTAAATAACCTAGGATTTAATTGTTTACTGGTGTCTGTTTATTGACACTGAAAATCACTATAAATTAAATGAAGCAGTTGACCGAAAGTATTGAGTAGCTTGAGTTGTTTTTTGTAAGCGACAAAGTACTATTTACAACTGCTAATCTTAGCATTCCTAGGCTTTATCCATTATAGCCGCTATGACTAACCTGCTGAAAAAAATAAAATGATGAACTTTTTGAAGCATTAGAAGTACTTGAAGCTTTGGAGTCTAAGTACAGCTTTGGTGTTGGTGAATCTGTGTCTACCGCAAATGTTATCATTTTCCACCCAAAGAATAATGGTATAGACACCGATGAAGATGATGGAAATAATGTTAATTGTATTCCGGACAACCTTTGCGAAGGGAACTTCTATCAGATGCTGATGATGAATCGCAAGCTTTAGCAAGCAGTCAGGTGAGATTCTGTATTTTCTCTTGTTTCTAGAATAATAGGTTATCTGCTTGTGACTTTCAACCAAAGAAATGTTTTCCTGTCAGAACAATATTGTGTTCCACCAGCCATAAAAAGGAGCATATATACATATTTCAACAATGAATTTATAGATCTTGTTATACTATGATATACAGTATCTTCATTCAACTGTTTTATGTAATCTTCCTGCAATGCTTGCATTATGTAAACTTGGTACACAACGCCAAATGTTTTTAAGTTGTATAATTTTGTATTTCACGTTGGTATTCAATTTTATATTGTGTTTTTTAGAGAAGATAGATGAAACTTCTTGTTTCAAAACTGAAATGGAAGAAGGGTAACATGGATGTGCACAGAGTTCTAAATAACTGGACCTTGACACACCCTTCCTTTGAAAAGCTTATCTTGCCACATGAAATATTTGAAAAATTCTTGACTACTGAAGAGATGGAAAGAATATGTTTGGAATCAAATAAGTATGCTCGATACAAAAGCAACCGCTTGTTCATGATAACCATAAAAAAGTTGAAATAATTCATTGCCATCCTTGTGGTGAGCAGTTATAACCAATTGCCACGACAAAAAATGTATTGGCAGAGGAGGGAGGACAACCAGGACCAAATGGTCACGACGCTAATGATCAAGAATGAGTTTGAAGAAAGCAAACACTTTCTTCATCTTGCTGATAATAAAAGCTTGAATAAAACTGACAGATTTGCCAAAATTAGACCTGTTCAGACCAGTTTGATGCGGTAAACAAGCAGGTGTGGCTTACTACAAACCCGAGCAACATCTAAGCGTTGACAAATCCATGGTACCATACTTTGGGAAGCACGAAGCCAAACAATTATATCGTATTCATGGAAACCTATTAAGTTTGGCTACCCAAGCTGTGGGTACAGGCAAAGCCGTCGCGATGCTGTGTTCAATTCCGTCCATTAGTAAAGACACTTGTAATACAGTAAAGATATGTCACAGGTTCTATTTCCTAGATCAAGGTCACAGCAGTGTGAACATGTAGTTTCAGTGCTACCAATCACTGGATTGTTAAGGGGACGCACGACGACATACCAAACCAGAGTGTTCAGAACCTCCCGGTACTCCTGCAAAGCCTGCAATGTTTGTCTCCATTCTAATTTTTTTAAAGAATACCATTTTCAATAGACAATGTTATGTAATGCGACATGTGAACAAAAGATTGTGAACTGAAGTTCTTTGTTTGTTAACGATGTTATTTGTTTGTAGGCTTGCTTGTTATCAAAAATTGCTTTGGTTCAAAAATAAAAAAATTAAAGAAAAGCGATCTTGCGTTTTGTTTTACAGGTACCCCCCTGCTCTTAGCGTCAGTTTAAACTGACGGAAGTGAAATCATTCATATCTCACGAAAAAAAAGCGTTTTTTCCCTTCAAGTTACATCATTCCAAAGCTACAATAGAGAAATGAAAAAAAAACTTTGATTCAGGAGGATATGGGTAAAAAATTGCTTCTCTTATCACATTAGATACCTCACTGAGTAGCTTTGATTTGTGCATTTCCTAAATTATACCATCTTTGTGTAAATAAACTAATTTTTTTGGAAATGCAATGCCTTTGTTTCTAAACTTTATTAATTAAATCAGTTTAGTGTAAGCAACAATTTTGAACTACGACGAGGGTGTCTGCTGCCAGCTATTCAATTTAACAATTTCTCAGCCTCGTCAAATTAAATTTATTTTGATCATCCTTTAATGTATTTTTTACTTTTGATTGTTATATTTATCCTTCAGTGGCAGGAAAGCATCGGAAGTGTTATAAGTAACTACTAAGCGATTACCCTAACCTGCTTGCTGAGATGTCAAGATATTGCAGCACCGGTAAATTTCATTTATTTGTTATTTTTTTCAGGACAGGCAAGTGTCTTTTGCAAGGACAGAAAAGAATGACGCTAGCAAACTTTGAACCGTGATGGTATCGATCACGTTCGCCATCAATTATGGCGCTCTTAACCCCTCGACCACGGCGCCACAAAATAACAAATAATATTAATAAGATTAGCTATTTAAAACGAATGTTTTTATGGGGAAAAAAATGTTTGTAAGAGGGATTCAACAAATAATTGTACAAAACAATACTCGTAATTTTAATTGTTGTTTTGATTGCATTTTTGTTCAATATTTTTGATGCTGACTTAAGACAATTTTTAAAACGCGTCTTGTAAGTTTTTTTTTTAAATTAAACAAAAAGTTTCTTTGGCTTGTATGTAGTAAGTGTAACAAACATTTTGGCATGGGGGTCAGATACAGAAGTTAATTTTAATTGAGGGACGAACTAGTATTTAAACGTGAATTTGTGTTAGATAGACTACAGCTAACAAGAAATTCTACTAAAACTTAAATATTTCTCTACAATTTTTGATGTTGTTTTTAAGCTTGAGAAAATATCAGTTTTTGCTGCTTAAATTGGCTGCTATTCTCCCAGAACTGTTAAACATTAACAATAAAAGTACTTTAAGCAAAAGAAGTTTACACAACACTATTGACTAAGTAGGTAGCTTTTTGAACCTACAGCTTTGCTACAATATCATTGTTACAGGATAGGTATCACAAACACTTTTTCCCTTTTTAATCTAATCAAAGTTACATTTTTTAAGAAATCTAATCAAGTGTATTTAAAGTAAGTTACGTAATAAACTCAAGCAATTGATTTACTTTCTTGTTTATGATTGCAAATAATATATTTATAAGTAACCATCTGTGCCCATGTCAGTTTCAATTGACACTCCTAAAACCTCACGTATACGTAAATTAAATCAATTAGAAATTTAAAAATTGATTTAAGCGGTAGCTCAAGAGTTCAGCTATATTTTTTAACGATCTCACAAACTTTATTGCCTTATTGTAAAAAACGAAATTTTTTATTTTTAAAGTTAGTTTAGATATATTTAATTTATTTTAGTTTATTTTTAAAAGTAGTTAGAAATTTTTATTTTTAAAATTATGTTTATATTTTTAAAATTGGTTTAGATAAATTAATATTAACTGTTAGAACGCTTATAAATTTCTTCAAACTTTTTTGGAAAAATTAAAGAAATGAATACTATTAATGGTACACGTAAGCTAGTTTGGTTTGGAACAAAGTAACTAAACAAAAAGCGCTTATGCTTTAGTCAGTTTAAAGTGACGTGAGATGATGTGGGTTAAGTAATTGTGTAATGAGAATAATAAAGCCTTTGAGGTATTGTTTTTCAAACCAAAAAACATTGCTTTTCAAGATAATCTGCCTTTCATGATTTTACTTACCTTTTAATACTGTCATAGAATTCTTGCTGAGTTGTGGTTTGGACGTTGTAAAAAGAAGCCATTATTCAAAACTATTGTTTATGGCTTCTCAGACATATTTGCCAAAGTTAATTAATTGAATTTTTTTTTTTTTAAATAAAATATATATGTAATCAATGCGAAATCGACCCTTTCTGGGTTTAGAACTAATAAGCTTGTGGTGCATCTGAAAAATTTATTTAAATAAAAAAGTTTTCAACTCTCAAGCTTGCGATAACTTGGTACCGGTGACAAAGGCACATCTAATATTGAAATAAAGCACCGGTACCAAAAATATCTGCAGGAGTCACAAAGAGAGGAAAGGTTGATTTCTGGATGTATTTTAATAAGAGTTCCTGACTGAATAACCAAACTATTCCGCAATTCTTAAGGACATAAATTTTTGGAAAGAGATTAAACTTTGCAAAACAATGTTGTGCTCAAACCAAAATTTAATGTCTCATAAGCTATCAATGTATTGGCTGCAAAACTAAATCAAAATAAACTACCTTCACGTGTCGGTCGGGTAAATTTTTTACTGTCTTTCCAAACTCATACTTGGTAGAGCGTGTGTTCGGTGACGCAAATGCGCTTTTTATAAAAAAGAAAGCGTCTTGACATAGTCATGTGGAGAGACTTACGACTGTGTCTATACAAAAGACACAGGTGTAAAGAGCATGATGACATTGCACCAAGCTCACCTTATTATTACAGTTAGATATTAAATTTTGATTTATGAAAAATTAATTTTTTTTTTTTTTTATCAAAAGTGCGTTTTCTTGTCAATAAGCTGTCCATGGGACGTATTTTTAATAAAAATTTTTAAAAACAAGAAAAATGAAATTATGTTATGTACGAACTGTTTGTGTTGAATCACTATAACATCTGCTTTTTTTGTTTTATCATTTAGAAAATCTACGCAAAAAATAACATTTAGGATATTTTTCTATTTTGGATCTTTTGTAGAAAACCTCCGCCAAAAAAGCACCCCCGCCACCATGCAGTACTTAAAACGTGGCGGGGTGTTTTCTCAAATCTCACATTTTTGCATTAGTGGCGGGGGCTTTCTACAAAAGATCCTCTATTTTTTGTCATTAAAACCATAATATACGAAAGGCATTAAAACTATATGTAGAAACAGTGTCAGATTTCCCGTTTAAAAGAGCAATCTGATATGTAGGATAAAAGGAACAGCGTTTTTATCCTTCGATTCTTCTTTTAGCTTTCACTTTCTTGTCCTCGTTTAGACAAAACCGAGAGTCCATTGTCACAAAACTGTTCCAGCTCCTGCATGAACAAAGGCGGATCTTCAAATAACTTTGTCGTTTTACTTTCTTGCTTAGTTTTTAAAAGATCCTGATTGAGATGATGTACTATCCCAGCACCGACAGAGTCTCCCAGCACATTGACAACTGTTCTAAATCGATCTCTGAAACAATTTTACAGCAACTTTACAATGTAAAAAGATCAATGATGAATACGGTGAAAACTAAAATTGAGCTAATCAAACCGTAAGTGCTCATTTTGATTAATTAAACGTATTATATTAATGTTAAAAAATTTTCAAAACTTTTAACTTGAATTTTTAGCAAAAAACAAGTAAAATGGAAAATGGTCCACAAAATTTGATATCAAAAAACAATTGCATTGAAATAAAACTCACAAAAGCCAATCAATACTATATAGAAGGCCCACTGGTTCTTGCGGTAAATTGACAGCCTGAAGGACTATTAATAGAGCAACTAAGCCGGCACTAGGAATTGCGGCAGCTCCAATACTTGTCAATGTTGTTGTAATGCTAAACATTAAAACAAAATACTAAACATTCAATGAATGCAGCAACAACAAAAAATTGTAAATTGGTTACTATTTTTACTGTTATTAATCTTACATGTAAGTTTATTTTAAAAAAATAATTGTTTTATTAATATTTTTATTAGTCTGTCTGTTATTTTCTGTGTACGATTAATATAAAGTTTTATTGCCAAAATATTTTCTCCCCTTAATATTTTCAAATATTTATGTCGAATGTATGTTTCACTAGTCGGTATCTCGGTAGCAAAACATTTTTTTGTTTAATTGCTTTCTAATTTTTTATGTATGCTTGGCTATTTTTGTAGTAACCAGGAGTAGAGAGTCGAGGCAGGGTTTACAAATTGTCTGAATTCAGGACTCATTTTCCGAAAAATCTGGATTTAAATTTTGGATAGGTTGTTTGGCATAAATACATAACTAAAAACTAAAATAACAAAATGATCAATTGTGAGTCATTCTATTTTCGTTAATTTGTTACTTTTTTACCGCAAATATTTTCTATGTTTAATCGACTTGATATCATCTGTAATTTAACATTAAGGTAGAATTATAATTTCAAATAAATTTTTGATATCAAAGAGAATTGGCTTGTATATTGGGTAGCGTCGTTTTTGGGTTAAATGTAACATATCCAAGGTACATTGATCATCTACTGTTTCTTCAAAGCTTGTTCGGTAGTCAATTGGTAATTTCTTTTGTAATTGTTGGTTTTCAAGAAAAAAATTTAGAACATTCCAAAACAGTTTCACTTGTTATGTTTTTATCAAAATATTAAAACAAATCAAAAAAATTTTTAGAGTATTGTACAAATTTGCTAATCATTGGTATAAATTGTGCTATTATATGTATTAGTTTTTGTTATAAAAAAGTTAGAAAAAAAAGCAGCCACCTGATGGTTACGATTTGCCCTGGAGTGAGGTTGACATTATACATCTGAGCTATTGTTATAGCGGCAACACTTTCCATTAAAGCAGTTCCATCCATGTTCATGGTGGCTCCTAGAGGCAGCACAAATCTTGTGACTCTCTTATCAATTCCCAGATTCTTTTCAAGACATTTCATGGTTATTGGAAGAGTTCCCGCACTAAAACGTGTTTTATAGGGATTCAAAAACTATTAAAAATTTTAATTTTAATGAATAGCAATTTCGTTATAGATTTGTGGTAAATTTTTATTAAAGCATTATATTTTTCAAAGACATACTGTAGAACTTGCAAAAAGAAGACTGGACAAATCTACTCCATGGTCCAACTATTTGGCACGTGATATTTTCACTGTATTGAACTTACACTTTACTTTATTTGTAAAATATATTGTAAATGATATAGGGATCAATTTTTGAACAATGCTGTGATTTTACCAACCTATATTAAAATTAAGTTAAAGATGTATACTGTAATTGTGTACGGATTTGGGATTTTAGTCTTCTTGAAAAATAAAACATGTATTTTAAAAAAAAAAAGCCAATATGTGTTTAACAAAATTCTTTGAATTTTTAGACAATGTATATGAATTTTTTAAAAAGTAATTAAGTTTAAAATTAGTTGCTTTTAAAAAATTTTAAAAAGTTTCTTTAATCTGACCTTGACGAAGTGCCAAATGCTGTTATGACGGCTTGAAGCATTTTCCAGTAAAACTTAAAGGGATTTTTTCTGGTAATAGTGAAGTAAATAATAGGTATAGTTATAAGAATATGAATAAGGAGACCTCCCATCACTGTTGCCTGAAAGTAAAAAAAATTGAAAAAGAATTCATAAACTATTTTTCAGCACAATGCTATGCAGGGTTTGCAATAGTCCTATGAAGGCATCTTGTATCAAACCAGTACCGATTTGACCGTGGGAACTGCAGTTTTCCCGCATTGGCTTACCATATAGGTTTCATGTGGTTTAAGCTATTTATGCCCATTGTTTTTGAAACACTTAACATTGTAAAATTATTAATATCTTTTTTTCAGATTACTATTAAAAACAAAAAACACATGAAACCCGTGTAGTAAGCCCATTTGGGACCACTGACGTGCCCACGGCCGAATGATATGCACCCGGTGCAGGCTGCCTTTTCAGACCCCTTGAAGGTCCTGCATAGTATTGCTGTTTGGGTTGTTTTCTTATTAAGCAAATAACTAAGCGATGCTGTTTAAAATACTGATAACTTTTTGAAATACGTATCATTACAAATAAAAAAACACACACTAAAAATTTTTCAACTTTTTAAAAACCTCTCCACAAACAATAAATACAAAAAAAATATAATTAAAACTACAAGATAAAGTCTTATTGGAACATTTTTTTTGTAATGTTGAAAAGGCTGAAAAGTATTAGAGAGACTGCAGTTGTTGAAAGATTGACTGTTGTATTTTTCCTAAGTCTATACTGAAATCCTTAATGCTGTTTTAATATTTTCAAAGTGTTGTCCTTGTCAATTTGTCAAAAGATCGTTTCGGTATTGAGTATGTTATTTACTTAATTGTTATAATCTGATTATATCTATATACCTTTTTAAACTTTGCAAAGAAAATATCCCCATAAAACCGATTCTTGCTTCTTACAAAATTTAAATGCATTTTGCAATTTGGCTGAATAGTTTACTTACACGTATTCGAGAATATTGTAAAGATTTAAAAAAAAGAAACAGATCATAATCAAACAAAAAATCTGTTTCTTTTTCATTCATGATATTTAAAAAAGTTTTAATAAACAATAGCTTTAAAAATTGAGAGTGGTATTTGACTGAGGTTTTCTTGTTAGCAATAGTTTTTTTAAACAATATGTATCTAACGATCTACAACTCATTACAAGTATGAGCCTGATTTAATTATCAAAATTTTAAGGTTACTTTACTGAATTTTTGAAATTCACAAGCACTAAGAGAATAAGTTTTGCTTTGTTTCCTTAGTTTTTAAAGTAAAATTGTTTTATATTTGCTTACTTCATACGCAGAAGTATGATACAAATTCTTGAAAAAAATTTGGAGACACCAGTTCGTGACACCAAATTCTTTTTAAAAATGTTTTTCTGCTTGGCAACATTAACTTTGCAACATTTCCCCAGCAGAATGGCGTTTGGAAAGCACAGCCACTTACGCCCTGCCGGTGGAGCAGTTGCGAGTTTTTGGTATGACAGAAAAGGAAATCGTAACAATTGTTACCGCTTTTGAATCAGGAATTTTTGAAAGTCAATTTTTGCCTAATATCAAGGTAGTAATTTTAAATTAGTAAAAAAGAATATTTTGATCACAAGAAAAATATTTTTTTGATTTAAAGTTAAATTATTTGGTCCGACATTCATAGCGATATTTTACTGAACTTCCCAAGCTATTGCTTTGGTTAGATATTGGGATAAACAATGAATGGATAAAGACCAGCATTGTACAGAAATTCTTCGGATAAACAACTGCATTTGCAAAGCGCAAATTACATATAACAATCAAATACTTTCTTCAAAACTTTAACCCAAATATAAATGCCAGATATTTTCAAGGGTGGATACTTATCTCACAAAAAATACTTAATTTGTTCAAGCACAAAACTATTTAAGTTATCGATTGGGTGCATCAAAATTTTGAAATTAGGATTAGCCTACGTTGTTTAGTGCTATAAAAAGCTTCTTGAAAATATCGGACTTTTCAGGTAGCAAACAAAAATTTAAACGTGAAGAAGAGTGGGGAATTTTATATACTTCAGTTCTTTTTTGTGTTTAGTGTATAAATAGCTTCTAATATTTTTTTATAATCTTAAACAGTTAAAAGTTTATGAGAAGATATCTTACAAAAAATAAATGGGCAAATGGTAAAAACCAAACATTTGGTTTCATCATAGGACTGCAGTTTGTCGATAAATGAATTATGCTCTATCTGGTATAAATATGTTTATGATTGAATGGGACAAGAAATTTCAAAGAGTGATGCTAGTAGCTGGATGATAACACTGCTTAGCAAGAATAACGTTTTTTTCTGTAAAGTTATCTTAATCTTTTTAGGGTAAATTGAGTTTCATAAACCTGAAAAATTATTACTGTATTTACATTTTACTAATTATTACATTTATTGGAAATACTTTAGTCATCCGTTTGCAAAGTCTTGTTGTACCAAAAGAATGCGTTTAAAGAGTATTTTACATTTTAGATCAACTACTTATTAAACTATTCTCTTTCAGTTTAACTTAACGCAGCTAATATTGCTATGCGTAAGTAGGAGTTGACAGATAATCTTTAACAGTATGTTTTGTAGCCTATTCATCAGCAATTTAGTGACAATTTTTAGCCAATCAAAATAAAAAAGTGTCAACAAATGCTAATGTATACCACATCTTGTTTAAAAAACATGTATCTAGCACTCACGAATGTAGACCCTATAAAGACAAAAAAATTAAACTTTGTGTACGAATGGTGTGGCGAGAATCTAAATTCTTTCGTGGTTGTTTCTTTTTGTTTGGTAGATTTAAAAAAACTTAATCAACATAAAAATAATTATAAAATTGTCATAACTTGAAATCTGCCTGTCGTCATCTACTCCACTGTGAAAAAATATCTGTGCTAAAATGTAGTCACTTATCAGATATATCTCTCTTACAAGACCACGTGTGCGAAAAGTTAGAATGCTCCAACAATAATGATGACAGTATTTTTGAATTACGCTCTGTTATACCTAAGTAATTTTTCCCGGAAAAGTTGAACAATCTTATAGGGATCTTAATCATTACAGAGATGCTGAAAAAATACTCGGATCTAATCTGAAAGACAAAAATAGTTTAGAAAGGCTAAAAAGAGCATGGCTATATTACACGGTGTACTAAAAAAGCTAATCTGATAAGATCAAAATTTATATTTATCTTAAAATAATTAATTTTTTTTGCGTAACAAACTGCTGAAACCAAATATTCTAGTTTTTTGCGTATGTGGAATAACTGTGCTCGGGATGACTATTGGGTGAAAAAAGAGTGGCCTACAACAATTGATTTGTAACTTTTTAAAGTCGATATCATCAATGATCCTACTATCCCAGAGAAAAGATTATTATTTGTCCCTTACAAATCAAAAAGGTTTAATAAAGTAATTTGTGAAAGCATTGCCAGTCGACATTTGTTGTTTCAATTACGGTAACTTTGAAGATTTTTTTAGGAAATGAACATCTAAAATTAAAACTGTAGTAACTGGGGGCCACTAATCCGAAATTAATCAGCGATCTGGATTTTATTGAGTCCATTACTAATGAGAAGTCAGCCACTTGGTTTTCCTTTTTCTGATTATCAAGAATTTTTAGTAGAATACAAAGATAAGCAATTGTAATGAGCTAATTCGTGACTTGTTTTTCAATTAAAAATTCATAAATCAAGATAAGCATCATTTTTATAGTCTTTATATATTTGTATATCTCATCTTGTTAACCATTTTTATAGATATCAGTAAACCTAAAAATTTAAGCGAAAATTAAGACGAAAAATTTGAACCGAAAGTGTCATTGCGCAAAAATTTTGTTATGATATTGCTTTATATCTTTCAGCATTTGCCATAGATAGAATGTGCAGTATGCCTAACTATAGTTTAGCTGTAAAATTTTGGCATCGTTGTACCTAAAATGCTGTTTTTTATTAATCAAAATAATGCAATTTTCCTAAAACTAAAGTTAATGTGATAAAAGAGATGTTGTTTAGGGAATCAGCGCCCGAAATATACCTTAAGAATAATGAAATATGTTTGACAAAAAAAAGTGTGTTGACCAGTGCAATTACTTATCTATGTACTTTTGAAACTTTTTTGTACTACAGTGAGAACTTTTAAAACAATTTTTTTTACATTTATTAAATCTTTCTAGATTAAAACTGCAATAAAAAAAATCAAATTTTTACGTACACCCGAAGTTACCTTAGAGGGTGTGAGCATTGTAAAATTTTTGATATAATAAAATAATTCAAATTTCTAACCATGTAAAGGCCGATGGCTTGCAAAATAAAAGCGCTGCTTTTCATTTTCAGAATATTTCCGGCAACCAAACTGCTAATTCCTAGTGGTGATGTCCTGAAATATCCACATTATTAAACGTTTGCTTGAGTTGCTATCAAATTTGGCCAAAACAAAAAGTATCAAATAAACATGTTATTCTACTCTACAATTAGCAATTAAAACTCTAGAAAGTTGGTTTGTTCTCAATAAAGTAAGTAAATAAACAATTATAGAAAAATATTATGTTCAAAACTTCACATAACATTTTATTGCACAAAATAATTTCACCTAAATTTGTTTTAAAACTCTATAATCAGACACTTCGACCAGAAATATATTATCCTTCTCTCAATACTTAGATTAAGAATATTAGCTTGTGAAAGTTTTGCTCAGCAATTTTTTCTTTTTTTTTTAAATTGCAAAATGCACTCACCACAATACTTTGATTATCATCTTCATTAAAACGTTATTCAAACAAATAAAAAAATCTGATAGAAATTTAGCTTCTTTCCCGAAACTTGAAATTGTAACTCCGAACATAATGGCAAAAAAGAGAAGGCCTAATAAAAAAATGGAATTACAAACGCAACTTAAAAAATAGTTTTATTTATACAAGTTGGCAATTATTACTTAGGTAAAAGACATTAAAATGCGAACTATATTGTAGCTAAAATTTTTTTTCAATTATCTATATTTGAAAATAGCCAACAAAGTTTTACTTATTTAACCGCAAACTTACCTAAAATATTGGTGCTGGGTTCGTGTACTAAGGACTTTCTGAACGTTACTTCATTTGTAGTTTCATTACATGTCGAATTGAAAGTAAAATTCAAAGAACAACTTGATGGATCAAGAATTATTTCTTTTTCTTCCATGATAGTTTTTGTCTGAACCTGTTGTTTTTATTAATAAATAAATGTTGTTTATTTTAATGTTGTGTGCTAATGATGTTCGAATTCGACTAACGTCTGGCAAAATAACAATAGCTATTTCAAATCAAATTGTGACGTTCTGTACAAAAATGATAAAATGATATTTTTAAGTAAAGCATTACGCAAATGTAATTATTGTTATATTTTTCAAGTTGTAAATCTTAATATCATAAACCGATAAACAAAAAATTTTATGCTTAAGCTTTGATTTTTTTGTCAACTCTAATAATTTTTGCTTCAGATAAGACCAAGAAATTTATTGCTTTTTTCCATGATGCAAAATGTTCCATAAATTTTGTATTTGTAACACTTTATTTATTTTCTTTTTAAATATATCTATATTTATCTTTCTAACTTGCAGGAAAACGTAAGAGGCTTTATACTGTAGGTGGAGCAACCTTCCAGCAGTTACTTCAACCTGCTTCCGAATATGCCAAGGTATCGTTGTACAGTTGGATTTTTTCTATATGTTAATTTGCATACATGAAAATTATTCATATTGAGTTGGTTGCTAAGACAAGCAAGCGGAAAAAAGTGCCGGAAAATATTTTTTCTCGGTTAAATTTAATGACGAGAGTAGGTTGAACCCTAATATGTCAATCGCGTTCATCATCAATATGGCGCTCTGACTTACTCGGTCAGGCTGCAGATAATTTAAAAGCTCTTAAGTTTCTTGTCGCTGTAGTCATATGGAAGGTTATACACCCTTTTCAGACACAGACAGGGACACAGGAATTGAAAACAAAGATTTATTTTTTTACTACTTCACATTGCTGACTTCCGGCATCAGATGCTGAAATTAATGATTTACTGTAGAGCCCAAATTGAGTTTTTTTTATCCAAAAATCTAGACTTCGTACTCCATGCACACCATTAACAATGCTGTGCAGCACCTGCACGATCCCCGTGAAAGCAGCCTAGAAGGGGACCCATAATGATTTTTCCACAGACATTGTAATGTCGCCAAATGAGTTTAACGCATGAGTACAAGTACAAAAAATAAAAAGTGAGTTTTAATCTGAGGAGAAAGGTGCTAATAAGTTTATCTTGCTATATGGTTTAAAAACGGAGCACTGTGAATAAAAGCTTAAACACGTAAACCCGTGCGGCAAGCCCATTCCAGGCCACCGAAGTGGCGGCCGGTAAATAGGTGCGGATCCTATATTGGTTATCTTTACAGTCTACTTTTAGGTCCTGCAGAGTATCGTTTACTCGGAAACTGTTAAGATGTGATCTGCAGTTTCTTGAGTGTCGCCGGACCCGGATTCCGGTGAAAGAGCAAGACTCCTTTTGCGCATGGACGAATAAAACCGCCTAAACTAGTCCGTAAGCAATTGAGCTTAATCCAGCCTTTATTGGGAAAACCTATTGACTGATACTGGTCATAAGTATGAAAGCAAGTAGACCTGATAAATTTTCAGAGTACTCAGTGTTCCATCTATAATTCTTCCACTAAACAGCACAAATGCCTAGTTTGGCTAAATTGTTCAATACTGTAGTTTCCACGCAGTTGGCAGAAATAACCGTTTAAATCTTATAGTCTCTTAGCATTTAAAACCCACTCAAAAAAATCATGAAATATGTGGCCATACTTCAGAGTGCCACGGTTTGCTAAGGAGAGTGTCGCTCTTAATTGGAAAAACTCACATAAGTGGATGCTTCAAAATTTGGGTAGGTGATTCGCTAGAGTGGGACGCAGGCATCCAGTGATTATGCGCAAGGCGTCATTCAAGATACTGTCTATGAGCCGAGTGTGTGCGCTACAACGTCAGACTGATGCAGAATACTCAACTATCGTGTAGGCAGTCAACAGTCAACTAAAGGCAATGTTTCGACTTCAACACCTCATTTATCCCGCAAATTGCCTCAGCATGTGACGCGCAAGGATGGTTTTGTAAGAAATTCCACAAGATGGTGACGGGACGCGACGATCTGTTCAGTTTTTTTACTAGATAAGTCGAAACTGGACAGAATGATAAAACTTTATTGTTGTTTTAAATGCAACCATGTTCTCGTAAAAAGTTAAAAAATCCCTTAATTACTAACAAGCAAATAGGTAGCCTCTGTCTCGCAGTCCGAAAAAGGAAAAAAAAGCAAAGAATCTCAACCCATTTATTTCAGGCTAGTAATAAAGAATTTTACAGAGAAGCCTGAAAATAAAGGCCAACGAGAAACAACCTTTTACCCAGGATAATAATAGAAGCGGCATCAAAAGCAAAAAAAAAATTCTCGCGAAGAGCTAAGACTTTATAGTGCAAAATGATGTTTGTTCTGATTAATTTTCCCGACTCTTCCGTTTTCTGCTAGCGAGTAGAGTATATAAAAATGATCAAATAAAAGAAAACAAATTATCTGTAATATCAATTGTTTTCTAAAAAAAATTAGTATGGATTTTATAGATTTAATTAGTTAGAAAAAATATAGTGGATTTGGCAAGAGGTGACATAATATAATTTTTCAAGAAAAAATTAAGAAAAATTATGAAAAAGCTTTAAAAAAACACAAAAACTTAACATAATCAAACAAAAAACAAACGATAGCCCAAAAACAATGTAGAAAATGTAGGTGGTGATGGCAAAATTGACGATGAAGACTCGGCGTGGAGAAGAGTTAAACTTGGCCTCTTTGAAAATAGAGAAAAAATTTAGGTTCAAACTGGATCAATTGAAGTAAGCTATCAATAAACTGATTGACGAGTTGTTAAGTACTACAACACTCTGTCCTTAATAATTTTTCGTCTTTCTGTTTAGTCTATCAAAGTGGTTCACACTGTGATCTTGAAAAAGAAAATTTTACGCAAATTCTTGAATGGATGTATGCCGCTTAAACACAATATTAAATCCGGTTAAAATATTAAGCAGTAAACAGTTCAATATCAGTTGGCCGTTGCGGAGAAGAATAACTTACCACTTGGAAGCACGACGCAATTAAATTGTCGGGAATCAAATTTCTGAAATAAAACAGCACGCTCTTAGGGTAGCAAAAAACTACTTTTCTTATAACGCTTGTTATTTTCAAGTTAAAAATTTTTAACAAAATATTTAATAATTATAGCATAGATTACATTTTTTTTATTATTAGAAAAAAACAATTAGATAAAAGTTTTAAATTTTATCTAAATTCTTAAAAATTGCTTTAGAAGTTTTAAGTAATTATTTACTATTGACTTTTACAACCTAAACAAAAAATTGAAATAAAAAACTTTGTTAGCATTTTCTGCAAATTCATAAAAATAATACTTTTCAAAGGGCACTGTTCAGATGAACTTATGAACAAAATATGATTAGATCGTATTAGTATGATTAATATGATTAGATTGCATTTTATGGTCTTAAAAAGTAAAGATTAATTTAAACTTAATGAATAGAGAAAGCATTATAGGGCCTCTTATGGGGCTCATGTAGAGGTGAAGTTGGCTAATTAATAGCTGTCACTAAAAAATGCAATCTTTAGTAAGTCTACTGATGAGCAAAATCATTTGAACCAAAAATGAAAACTATATATTTATCACATGTCTACAACAGTGATTTTCGAGTCAAACGATTTCTAATACTATTAATACATCTTAGTCTGCTCTCGAAATAATTAATATGCATGAAAAAAAGTACTTTTTATTTAAAGTAAGCAATTTGATTTTTTGTCAAGGCTTTTTTTGTCTTTAATAATTTTTTTGACAGATGCAAAAAAGCCTTTAACACTAGAAGTACCAGAGATTTTGTCCTACCTAGAAGTACCAAGTGGGGTCAAATTGACCCATCTTTTTATTGACGCTTTTTATATTTTTTAAATTTTAATCAACTCAACTGTAGACTCAGTAGACATATGTCATCTATTTCATGAATAAATCAGATTTAGGTTCGATTCTTGAGTGAGTCAAATTTCAAAATTTTGGCAAAGCTTTTAAAGTAAGAATGCATGCATTGGTACCAAAAAGATGACAAAACACATCATGAGCAATATTTATTGGCAGCAAATTTTACAATAAATAAGTTTTTCTTGTTTTCCAGTGCATTTACCGCAAACAAGCTTAAAGCTACTGCTGCACGTTTCATGTGTTTTGTTAGTGCAGCTTTTACTTTGGCAGTGCTTTCGTTTGCGGCTTTTCTGCATACTGCTGTTGGTGATACTGGACTCGTGTGAGTTAATTTTTTCTTCTTCAACAAATCTTGAACGAAGCTCTTCGGATAATCGCAAAAGATACCTTAGCCGTGAGATTTTTGAGCCAGTAACTAACTTATATAAAATGTGGGCATTGATGACAGCCAAATCTAATATGTTGTAAAAAAATTGCACAGGCCACCTTCGAGAAGCTGCATTTACAGTGTACTTTCTGGCCATTTAAGCAATCACATCAACTCCAAATTTTGTAGAGTTATAAAAGTTTACAGTTTCAGGCTTAGACTTTCGGTCGTGACCTATATCAACAGTAGAGAGCATTGTACTAAGCAACAAAACGTTTTTTGTTGTTTTGGCTTGATAAACTGTCAAGGTGCAGCCATCGTGTTTAAAAACTTTTGTTGTGTAGAGATCCTCCTTTATTTTTTTGATTTCTTGCGGAATCTCTTTTCGGATGCAATTTACAGTTCCGACAATGCTGATCTCCTGCTGCCTCAAAGTTTTATCAAGGTTTACCGACGTAAAAAAAATTGTATGTGGTCACGTTTCGTCCTGTCTTTCTGTAAGGTTCAAGTAGTCGCAAAACAACGTGCTCACGTAATGTTACTCCTGCCGGACGTGAATCATCTTTCCCCATATAAAGAAAGCTATTCAGCATATACTTAGTTTTCACATCAGCGGCCATCAAAAATTTGATGCCGAATTTGTCGGGCTTATTTGGCATGTACTGGGTAAACTTGCATCGAGTTTTAGTAGGAAAAAGTTGCTCATCCACGGTAATGTTGGTACACGATCTATAATGCTTAAGACAATTTTCGACAAAGGTATTCCGAATTGTTGATATCAGAGCCAGTTTATCTGTAGCTAGTCTATGTGATCGTGTTTGTTTATAGTCAAAGCGCAAAAATCTCATCATTTCAATGAATTTGTTGCGCGCTATAGTTTTAGAAATAATTGGAATTTTCCATAACCTATTCCATAACTCATGTATCTTGATCTTAGTTGCCTTTTGAGCTCCGCGCGCGTAAATAATCGCTAGAAATGCATCTAGTTCATGTAACGACACGCACCAATCGTCTGTTTGTAAAACTCTTCGAGCTTCTTCTTCGGTACATCTTTGTATATGACGCAACATACTTTCATCAATAAATAGATTTCATGCACTGCGAACCAATTCTTTGATAATACTATGATGTGCTTGAGCAGATGGCCCAAGAGCTTCTGTGATAACATTGTGGCAAGATCGTCTTCCGGAATTTTTTTGATTAGGGTTCAAAAGATCCCAAGTAATTCCATCTGAAGTTGCAAAACTTGTTGTATTATTCTGATAAACGTGATCTTCATCCATTTTAGAATTCGTTTTGTTATCTTCAAAATCCAAAATTTGTAAGTTTGACGATTTCTGAAACTAACGATTCATTATCAGATGAAGATTCACCTTCTGAATCATCACGATTGTCCTCATGTAAATCATAAACATCTTTATCTGATTCAATAACAATTTCTGCATCCGAATCATCTTCCTGGATGCTTTGTAACAACTCCAAAGCTTTTTGTGCAGTTACTCGTTTTCTATCGTACTACTGATAAGTTAGGTTTACACTATCAAAACTTCTACAATAGGCTTATAAGTTATCGCACTTACTCTGAATATCTTTGCTGCTGCTGAGCATTTTTAAAAAATGGACTGCCAGCTATAAATGGAACAAACGTACAGCTTTTGTCAAGCTGCCAAAGAAAAAACAAACATACTGTACTGCTCATCACAAAAATTGCAACCACACTTTTCAGTGAAAAACTGTATGCATCAAATCTTTTTTGAAATGCAAGCAGCGTTTGCATTCAACGTGAATTGCTAGAAGCAAAAGAAAAAAAGATTGAAACTGGCATTGCACAAGCGCTCGAACAATAAGACAAATTTTTTCTTAGACTCTATTGTTTTCCCAAACGCTATTCAACAAAGCTCAAAGCTCCCTTCAAAACAAAAACAATAGTCTCTTGCAGATATCATTGCAGTAGAAACATTTCAAAAATTTGTTCAGACAAAACTGTTGATTGCAAGATTGCTTTGCAAAATGGTTGGGTTCACAGAAAGCAAAGAAAACCATTTGGGTCAAAATGACCCCTGCTGGTACTTCCGGGTATATCACCACCTACAAGCTAATTTAAAACATATTTTTTTCCGAAACTGCCATTAGCATGTACAACTACTAAATTTAGGAAAAGTCAGGAAGTTTCACGTCTCTATTCGAATCAACCTTGCAGATATACGCAAATAACATGATGCTATGGGCCAAAATGACCCCTACAGTACTTCTAGTGTTAAATGATTTTATTGTAGGTTAAAATTTGTTACATTATTTGTCTCAGCAAGCATTCTCTATATTCTGCAGGGTATTTAGGATTACTTTAATGGAAGTAAATACTAACCAAAGTCTTGAAAATGTTTTTTTACAATTATTTCTTTTTAATATCACTTTAAACAAAGTCGATTTTATCGAAGCCATAAGCTTTTCGTTACGCTCTCATCAGTGGCAATCGCGTCAAAATGGGACAAATTAGAGAAAATCAGAGAAAGGTGCTGTGGTCTCAGAACCTTTCTCACAGCTGTTGACCCACAGCACCTTTCTCCTAACTGTTGAGACTAGGAATACTTTGATTTTCAAGAATTCGTCCCAGTTTGACGCGATTGCCACTGATAAGAGCGCCACGAAAACCTTATGCCTCTGATGAAATCGACTTTCTTTAAACCGATATTAAAATTCTGTACCACAAAGAAGCTCTTTAATTAGTTCCTTGTCAGTTACGAGGTAATATTATTAAAAATCTAATTGATAAAGATAAAGTCCAAATTCTTTTTCTTTATTCTATTGATGTTTTAGTAGTTTTGTAAGGTAGAAAAATTCTTTTTAACATTTTGTATTGAATTTGAGGTAAAATTATGGAGTAAAATGATTTTTTTGAGATACATAATTCATCAAATAATCACTAATTCGTCTATTTTAGATTGCAAACCTTTTTTAAATTTATATAATTGTCTAGAAAGTTTTTTTTTAAATTTAACAAGTTCATATGTTTGCACAAAAAATGGTTTTAAGGGTTTTGCCTAGGTACCATTTAAAAAAGCCGCATCAATTTGTATAAGCTCAATTGTAGCACGGAACAAAAAATTTGCTTTAACTGGGATTTTGTGCCTTTCTAAAAATTTAGATAAGCTTGAATTTTAACAAAAAAACTTTCTTAAAGAAAAAAAAGAAATTATATAAATAAGCAATATGTGCAACATTTGTAGGCCAATCATTAGATTCACTTTTGTCCATGGCAATTCATCAACCCCAGGCTACATTCAAAAAGATAGAAACAAACACATGACATTATTAAGTTTTTCATTGAGGATGACAAATGACCCAAGTTTGTTCAATTATTTTTTCATAACTTCTACCTTTCAAACTTCATAAACTTGAGCAACCCGTCAATTGATTACCGCGACCTGCTTTTGAAGATGCCAAGACATTGATGTCTGGTTGAAAAAGCAAACAATCTTTTTTATTTATTTAGAGGCATGATTAAAATTTAAAGCTTCTTGTCAAGACCTGGAAACATAGGAAACTAGCAGAAAGTGTGCTTTGCATGAAAAAATAAAATGACTTAGAGAAGCTTTTAACTGTGGCAGGGTTAAGCACGTTTGCCATCATCTAGGCGCTCCTACTTACTTGGTCACCGTGCAGACAAAAAAAATAGGAAATTTACTATTGGAAAAAATTTTCTTGTCTAAAACAGATAAAAAATTTAAACTTACGACGGTGAATATAAAAGTTATTTTTACCTCAACAAATCGAGAAAGCTGTCCAGTGTTGAAATAGATTTTTTCTCAAACTTTGAGTTCGGTGAATTGATATTAAGTGTTTTGGGATTTCCTGGCTGAATAACACTCACAAGAAGAATACCTAAAAGAGCTGCAAAAACTGTGGTGCAGATGTAATAAGAGAAGCAGTGAATCCACATTTTTCCGCCTTTTTTGTAATCTATTTTAGCCAATCCTGTAAAACAAAGTGTTGAAGTGCATCAAAATACTCAAAATCTAAATACTTTCTCTACAGGAAACTTGATTAAAGGTTACAGCAATACAAAAATGAGTGTTCTAATGTTAATTTCTTTTTTTTACGGAAATACTTACACATAAACTGAAAGTTACGATCACACAGTACAGCAAAAAATTAAAGTTATTATACAGTGGCAATAGAAAAATAGTGTTATTTTCGGTTTGCACTTATCTTTTATTATGCGTTGGTGTGAATTAAACAGCATCCCAAATTTACAGTAAGATTGAGCATTTATCATTTTTTAGTTTTTAAAAGATGTTTAAAAAAATATTTGCATAATAATTTAAATTGCTAATAACTATATGAAACTTAGCCGTTTGTTACTCTTTTATTCATTTTTAATTTTTTGATTTTTTTGTAACTTTTGCATAACCTGTAATTCTGTCTCCAAAAGAAGACAAATAACTCTATTTTCGATTTGCAGTTTTGTCCGTTAAACCGAGATATATATATATATACATTTAAGCTCTAACTTTGTTATTGAGCACTTTAGAAGTACTGATTTTCATACAGTGTTATATATATATATATACTGTATATATAACATTAATTTTATTTGCCCCAACAGACTGTTTCGCCTGCCTGGGCTCGTCAGGGGGCGGTTAAAAATCTGAAAAACAAAATAAATAAATAAATAAAAAAAATTAAAAAATACAGTTTAAACGAAGCGCTTGAATTCCGGCAAAAAAGCGTAAAACAACAACAAGAAAAAACAAGAGAAAAACTACGGTTGTAAGGTTAATCGATAAATGAATTTTATTGCCAAAGAAAAAGTGTTTTTTACGTAGCTTGCTCTATTGTTTGAAAATAATGGGTAAATATAAAAAGTTTGCATTAAAAATGCGTTAAAATTAAATTAAATAGTCTACACATTGGAAATACGATAAACAGATGCTAAAGAAATGCGTTTAAAATGACAATTATTAGGATATGAATTAAAAATTAAAACAGTAAATTTTTTTACAGGGTATAATTTAAGAATATTTTCAGTTCGATAAGTATGTAGTGTAGAGATGGATTGATTTATTTGTTGATCAAGTAAGTGGACAAAGGTGTGATGTAAAAATAAGGTAAACCGAGTTTGTAAATATATTTATTAACTGCCAGCGTAATTAAAACTTCGTAATTTAAATTTACTTCGATGTCGACATTTTGAGACCAACTCCGAGCGTTTATTTAGTAATTTATTTGGGTCAGCCTGGAATATTTGTAATTTTTCTGATAAGCACAAGTTGCATGTTTTTGAACCACATTGGTATGGAGTTGCGTGTTGTACAATTTTCCATCTTATTTCTGGCGATAGTCCTGATTGTTTTAATTTCCAAACGGCTTTAGATAGTTCGGTGGAGTTAATTTTTTTTACTGTCTTTAAAAGATTGGTTATGGTTATTGTATCGGAGTTTAAATGATGTTTCGCAGCTGCCGTAATAAAACTTGTCAGTTTCATCAGTTTTCAGGGAGGCTTTATAAACTACTGAGTTTCTGCAACATTTTCCGTTAAGTGGGCAGTTTTTATTTGATCTGCAATTGCATTGTTTGGCGTCTACTTTGTTGTCCGAGTTGTTTAGGCGTGAAGTGTTTTGCTTATTTATCATAGATTTCATATTTGGCATGCAACTATAGCTCAGTTTTATGTTGTTTTTGTTAAAAATTTTGTGGTATTTATTGCTTCGTGGGAAGTGTTTATTGAGAAGGGTAAAAAATTCTTTGCCAATATTAGTGGTGACTTCATCATTGAAAGGAGGGTTGAACCAAATAATCTTTCTTGTTCTGTTTCTTGATCGGTTTTTTGAGGTTGAGTTGAATTGATCTGTTTGTTTTGGTTCTTCTTTTACATAAGTTAATTTTTCTCTGTATCCGCTTTTTTCAAGGGCTAGTTGATATTCTGGGATTGTTTTATCAAATTCTTGTAAGCTGTATGAATTTCTAGATAAGCGTGATGATATCATTTTGGGTAATTGTTTTTTTATATTGGGGGGGTGATTCGATTTTGCATTTATATAAAGGGGTATGTCTCCGGGTTTGCGGTATGGCCAGTATTTACCTGTAGTTAAATTTAGGGTGACATCTAAAAAATCAGTTTGTAAAAGATTGGATTCTGTTGTTATCTTGAGACCGTTGTTTTGAAAAATTGATGATATGATTTTCTTGATTCTTTCGATGACTGGTCCTGATTTACTGTTTATTACTGCCAGGCCATCGTCTCTGTATAGTCCCAGGTGTTGATTTTTTATGGTTTTATTAAGTTCGTGTAAAAGATACAGTCCAACTAATTCACATATTTCTGCCCCATCGTATGAGCCCATTGTTACGTCAAAAAAGTTGCCGTTTTTCTTTGTCCACGTACTTTGATCGCCAAATAATACAGATTTTCTGCAGTGCAT